>JANAVB010043219.1:7001542-7161542 GCA_029216955.1 Iris pallida
TGACTATTACCAAATTGTATTTTTATCGTATTTAAATTACTGCAACCATTTGGTGTCCAAGCCTAGCATGGGTATTTGGGCTCAAATGTGTTTTCACACATTCAAGACCTGTACAAGTCATATTGGACTTGATTCATGGCCTTGGGTCCTGTATTTGAACTTTGGTTCAAATTATATACATGGACAAAATACGCAGATAATTAATTATTGTGTGTATTTCTGTTTTTGATTTTCTAAAAATACTTAAAGTATTGTTAAAATTATGGAAAAATAGTTTTTAGATACTATGTTAAGTTAGCTAATTTAGTATAATTTTTGTAGTATTTAATTTACTGTTTTGTCACTAGTTTGGCATATGAAACCAAAACTCATTTTCTGTATACTTAGGAAAACTGATTTTTATAAAATATTTGTACTGGTTAATAAATTCCAGAAAAATTATAATAAATTTCTATGTTTAACAAGGATCACTTTAGTACTTTACTTTAAGAAAAACTAGGCTTTTTGCCTATCTCTAAAATTGTTAGAACACAATGATCTTTTGATTTATTTATTGATTAATTACGACTCGTAGCTTTTTGTGTTATTTGGAGTTTTAGTCGTGATGAACTCCATCCCTCACTAGTGTAAAGACCCTAGAAAGTTAGTTAACATAGTGTGTCACCCCATATTGGTCTCCTATGCCAAGTCATCATTTTGGCTAGGTGCCCAGTCACAAGTCGTGTCGCACCATTTAGTGTCCTAGTGTTTTAGCTTAGTGTAAAACTAAGTTATTATATTTTACTTCTACAGCGACGAGTTACTGGACATCTATAGCATTGTTATCGCAGCTTGTTTTATTTTGCTTTGCTAGAGGCAAGTACTTTCTACGAACTTTACATATTGTCACATAAATGAACTGCAAACCCCACCATGTTATATGCTGATCCTTGGGGTAGCAAGTTAGATCTCTACATGTTGTACTTTCAGTTACTACCATGCTTAGAACAGTCATGATGTATATCTCACATGATTAGAATATGGGTTATGGGAAAAACTGTTAGTAGTGTACGTGAATATGCCCCCTTCTCCCGTACGTATGTACCGAGCAAGGTCGACATTTTATGTGTATACCTTGTCGTAGGCTTTATCTCAACGCGGATTTGTACGTATGTACATCTGTCGCCGTTTCACTTGTACGGAAGTACATTTTATTATGTGCCCCCAGCACATTGTACATCTATTGACCGATCACGTACTTGCTACAGTTTTAAACATTACATATACATCTGTCTCTATGACACGTGTATCCTTGCCATGATAGATTGAGTGATGCCATGCTTTCAGTTATTTTCTCTCATGTTCATTTCCATGTTTCATATGCTAGTTTGCTAGATTCAGTACTTGCTTCCGTCCTGACAGGATAACGTTGTAGGTGTCCTTACTGAGGAGGAGTTACTCTGCGACTCATACTATGGAGTTACTACCGAGGATCCGGCTCTGCTTTACGAGGATGTTCCTGCAAGGGAACCTCGCCTAGTTTTCTTTTGTTTACTTAGACTTTTGAGAGTAGACATGTATTAGACTACATCATTTTGTAACTGGACATGTATCCAGTTTTACATTTCAGTTCACTTGTACTTGGATATTTTACTATATACGATGACTTTTGTGTTTGGAGCATTTATGATTCTTCTTCACTTATAGAACTGTTAGCACATTTAGTCTTATCCTGTTGTCTTTAGAACAGCTTACTACGTTTTATCTCAACGTAGGCTGGGCATGACTCGGCCTGGCCCAACAAATTGGGTAGCGGGTCGTGACAATAAGTTTGTATCACTTATATCCTTTCCCTTGGACCTAGGAAATTTTTTAAAAATAACTTCTCACTCAATTGTCTGTTAATTTTGAGTTAAGTTTTCAGATTCAAAAGTTCCTTCTCAATCGTTGAATATTGAATGTCCGTGAAATAAGGATTATAAGATTTTTTTTTTCTTTCTTATTTTGACTTCGATCATTATCCTTCCTAATCAATTGTTTTTTTTCTTCAAGAAGCTGAACTTATACCTGAAGAACAGAATACTTGCACTTCTTCTATCTTTATCAATTTGTATGATATTTTTAAACTCCTTTGATATTCTTGGAGGATATAGTTGAAATAATTTTGATGACTTATGATGGCAGACAGCCACGCACTGTTGCCACTTATTTGACTTATGGAGACTGTGGGTTCACTGCAGCCAGCAGCGCACTGGCGAGGCATGATCCCTAAGTTGAAGTAATCTCGAGTAAGTATAAGTTATCGAATGTTGTCAAAGCTATATCTTGGTCGTCCTATCTTCGTCTTTAAGTTGTTATGTCCAGATTGGATAGAGTTGATAGGATATTCGTTACCGTATCCTTGCTTGAATCATGGAATCAAGAGTTTATTGCAGCTAGTTGTACACTGGCGAGGCATAAATTCGCGGTAAAATGACTTCGATCATGTTTACGAGTTTCGAATACCATAGAGACTACATCTTATTGGCATATAACTATGGAGTTTTTAAATTGATTGTGCTTATTACTAGTCACAATTTTCTTGATAAACCGGTAATTCTTCCTTCCTTCTTATCCTTCTATTTTTTTTTCAGATTGTCATCTTTTAATGTAATTTCGACTGGATTCCTAAACTTTCCTAGATTTTGATTCTAAACTCGTGCCTAAATAATTATGGATAAATATTTTAAGCATATCGAAACGATTTTAGATTTGATCATCCTTGAACAATTTCGATCATGACTAGACTTCTTTTATTATACTTTGATCAAGGCAATTTCATATCCTTTCCTAGTTTTGATTCTACAACCATACCTGAACAGTTTTGCTTAACTAAGTGATCGTGCCTAAATAGCCTTTCTTGTTTAGATAATTATATTCCAATTATATCCTTGACCACTGTGACTATACCCTTTTGATCGTGCCACATGGTATCTTTCCTTGAAGACCAATACCATTCACGACCTAACTTGCTTTGATTATTGATCAAATCAGTTCTTGATTTTGTTCTTAATCGAGCATAATCGTATCCTTCTAAATTTCGAGGAAGAAAGGTAGGTAGCGTTTTCAATTTATGAATTGTCCTTAAGATTAGTATTAGCTTTTGCATAAAAATTTTAAAGGGAAAATTTAGAATTCAAGGCCGTAGCCTAGGATGTCAACCACAAGCCATATCTATTTACTTCTTCTATCTCACCCTGGCTGATCGATGTGATTATTGAGGAATTTTTCCTTTCCAGTTCTTTTCTTCTAATTGAACAACATTCCTTATCATTTTCATATCATTTTCCTATCTTTTTATGGAACTACCAAGTTTACCCATCTTAACAGTCCTTAAATTCGAGGACGAATTTATTTCTAAGGTGGATAGATTTGTAACCCCCGTTATCTATTTTTTTTAAAATTTTACTTGTTTTGACTTAATTTAAAAATGTTGCATTAGGAAGATATATTTATGTTAAATAGTACGAAGGAAATCCTTATATTTTGAATGATAAAATTTGGTAGCCAAAATATATTTTAAAATGGTTTATGAAAATATTTTGATGACTAGTTAATTTTTTTTAATTATTAATACAGTAGGAAGATTGAAAAGTATAAGATAAACTGAAATATACAAGTGTTTTAATTAGCCTATTATGGGCCGCTCAATCATGTGGATGTTTACACTTCACATCCTGTTTTGGGCCAAGACCAAGAAGAACTCAAAGTATGTGTACTTTTCCCCTTCTGCTTTGATCATGAACAAGCGATAGGTTGCTAATGTGGATTCTTAGGTCAAGTATGCCCCTTCCTTTCACTGTAAAACTAATGCTAGGTTTCTTAGAAGCATTGGACCCATACTCTCATATGTGATAATCATGTGCTTAGCATTTTCCCTCGTGTATAATTATCGGGTGCCTGAGCCTTTGTAATTCTGTCAATTTGGTACATATATGGTCTTATCCATTTTGCCTCTTTGAATATCATTTTGTGCGGGTGTGATTCCATATATCTCTCACTGTGCTTCACAGTTGAATCAAAGGTTTTAATTTTTGTACCTTCGAAATATATGAACTTTGAAGGTGGATTACATATTTTGTTAATAAGAATAATTGTCAAAAGTATTTTTTTAATAAAACTTTAGATTTATAAAGAAATATGTTTTAAAGGCTACTCGAAGATATCGAATATTAGTTATATTCCGAAGGTAGTCAATTATGGTTTTAATTTAAAATATGTGATTAAACTCATTTTGATAAATATTAAAGAATATTTTAAAATATTCTGATGATCATTTATTTGATATAGATTTATATGATAATATCAAGTCTTAATTTAAATAGATTATAATTAGATTAGTTCTAATTTACAAGTTTATTGGATTTAAACCAAAGGAAAGATTTATCTACTACTCCTCGTGTTCCTTATCCAGTTAGGGGTTCAACTCCTATATAAGGAGAAATTCCTCTGCCTTTCTCATAATCTATCATAATATACTCTCAAACCCATTTCCAATTCCATAAACAAACCATCACCACACATATCATTACCACCATAACCTTTTACTGTGCATCGTGTCTGTGACCGTGTCCGTGTCCATCTGTTTTATTCCAAAAGAATTACAAACCAAATCCCATGTCCGACATACCGGACACCATCCATCCAAAAACCACGTTCATGTGTCCGACACAAGGACACGAACAGAAACCAAAACCAAAACCCTAACCCTAACCCCTTGCCTCCCCGTCCATCCACGACATCGTCGCCAGCGACATCCTCCTCCTTACCGTCGAGCCCCACCATGCTTTCCGATTGGACCCACGCTGCGACGTCGTCCTCCTCCGGCACTGCCATCATTCTCCCAGCCCGGCCTCCCTGGCGAACGCAACTCCTCGTCACCACCTCCATTAACAACCACCAGCAACACCAACTCGAGAGGGATCCAACTCACCTGAGCGCCGCCAAGCCACCACGAACTCCGCCGATGGCCCAGATCCGGTGTGCTGTCCGGGCACGCCGCCTCAAAATCTCGTGCAGTCGTCTCCTCTATCGAGCCGATCCCCCTTCCTCCTGCACTCCTCCGCCAACCTGGAGATTCGCGCCATGTCCGCCATCCTCTTCCGGAAGCAGCTCACCCGCGATTCCTCCTCCGACGCGTTTCCCCGGACTCGTACGTCCCCGTCTTCCCGCGAAGCGCCGACACCGACGAGACCACCATCATCCCCGCCGAGCGCCGACGCCGAAGCCGACGCCGACGAGACCGCCGTCAACCCCGTCGGTGCCGAGTACGAAGAGGGCGTCGAGAACCCCAGCCTTGTCCGCCTCTCCCTCTCCATCTCGATCCCTCTCCACCTCGCCTCCGCGTCAGGGTCAACGCCCGTCGTTCGGAGCTTCCTTTCCCGAGCCGAGATCGGCACCGCCGAGAGAGGAGTGAGAACCCTCCTCTCGCTTCTTCTTCCTCTTCTTCTCTGGTACTCTCTCTCTCTATTCCTTTCTATGAGTTTTGAGAATGGTGGGTGCTCTCACCAGATATTAATTAGGTCCTAGGGACTATGAATGTGTGGTTGCCTGCACATGGCTGCATGTTAAGTTTTTCTATTATGTACGAATTATTTTACATTCTTAATATAGCTGAAATCTTGCTAGTACATATATGTTGGTGACACAGCATTTGGTACTCACATTAACAACAGTACTAATCAAACCATTAATTTCTTTATAACAGTAGAGTAGTAGCTATTTTATGAACGAGTATCATAGCAGTACAGGTATTATTATGTATAATAAATATTAGTATTATTCTAATCAAGTATTTATAATTATTTTCAAATATATTTCTGAAAATTATTTCTATTACGAAATTATTTGTTGGACACAGTCCAATATCTAAGTTGGGGCTGTAATGTATTGGGCTATTATCTTTTCTATTTTTTTAGAGTTAGACATATATGCATATTTTGTAAAGGATAAAGTTGATTCCAGATTATATCCTATAATAAGACATTATTTCCAATATATGAACCCTAATAAGATATTTTGACTACTACATTATGGAGCTGCGATCATTGTCCTTGGTTGTTTGGCTGGGTGGTAGATTTTTTGCGGGCTTAAACTAGTTCGGATTATTTAGTAGTAAAATTGAGATTTATTTAATGGCCTTATTTGTTGGATTTTTTTTTACTTGCTTTCTAAAATTGCTAAAAAGGACTTATATTCATAAAATAAATGTTTTCATAAAAAGGAATTAATATTAATATGTTATAATTATTTCCTAGGCATATACATATTTTTCAAATTAAATAATTATATTTTCTCTAAAGTTAGAAAATCTCTTAGATCGTTACATTGTCATTGACCACAACTAGTCGTATTCCTACCTCCTTGCAAATCTGAATCCATGAATGTCGACCCTATATAAACATGTTATTTTGGACTCAAGGGACGATTTTGTGCATGGCCCGCCGGAATCCAACTTTGGACATACGGTTGGGTTCGTATCGAAAAACCGGATCCGTAGACATATAGTTTGACGACTTTAGAGACCATTGACTCTGGCACGCTTTTCGGTGCAAAGCGGGTCCAACGGCAGACATCGTTTTTGCCCGAATTTACCGTTTTGATCCTGTGTCCAGAATTGGACTTAAGGACAGGCAATCCTAGCTAATTTGACTATTCTGAGAATGTTAGTAATGTTTATTTCAGCATCCGGAGACTTCTACATGTGTTGACTGATTGTGGCTCATTGAGTGGTATGGTATTATTGGTTTCTCCAGCTAAGGACCTCAGGCAAGTGCACTTTTTGATTGCTTTCCGATTCATAGTAGTCTTTTCATTTCATGTCTATATATATATCTTGCTGCTTGTTGACACACTCGTCACACGGAGTAGTCGGAAGGAGAAATATCTTAGTATACATGTGAATTACCCAGAACTATCCCATGAGTCTATTCTTGAATAATAGCCGCTGCACACGACACGTGCAGTGTGCCGGATTTACCCCCTAGCCGTTCACATGTCGAAACAGATATTTCACACCACCTAGATAGATGTCTTTTATTAGTTTTTTCTTGTTTATTTCTCTATCGTGCTATGTCATCAGTTTTCTTACTAGCTTTCATATTCCATATGCTATTTTCATGTCTTGTTAATTCTATTGTGTTTTGCATTGCCGTCGGTTTGTGTACTTGTTCCAATCCTGACTGGATAACCAACATTTTTTAGGTTTAGCCGCGATCATTCTTAGCACTGGAAGACTTGGGTATGCTGAGGTCAACCTAGAAATAGAAGATAGCATTGTATCAATTTCATTAATTATAAAATCTTGTATTTCTTTTAATTTTTAAATATTGTAAAGGTTGTAATAAATTTAGAAATGTGAATGAGCATCAAATATTATTTCTTGAGCATTTATTTCATGCGGGCTTGACAGCGTTCTACCGCCGACTCTGCGGCGTAGGCTGGCTTGGACACGTCTCGTATCCGAAAAGCAGGTGCGGGTCGTGACAACCAGCTCCCTGATGCTCTTCAGGGCAACATCATCATACTACGCTGATCTGACTCTGTCTATCAACTCAGACTAAATCTGTAAGCCCCACATCTGAATCTCTATGCCCGAAACAATCATCTTGATATCCAAACTATCCAGATCGGCCAAAAGATGATGATTTGCCATAAAATACATAGCGACTGGATACCTATTTAAGGCATCTGCAACTACGTTGGCCTTTCCTAGATGGTACTGCAACAAGATATCGAAGTCCTTATTCAACTCAAGCCACCGTCTCTGCCGCATGTTCAACTCCTTCTGAGTGAACACGTACTTCAAGGCCTTGTGACCCGTAAAGATCTTAACTCGCTCTCCGTACAGGTAATGCTTCCACAACTTCAAAGCAAAGATAACTGCTGCCAACTCCAAATCGTGGGTAGGATAGTTCTTCATGAGGACGTAACTGCCAAGATGCATAGGTAATCACCTTCCCGTGCTGCTGAAGAACGCAACCCAAGCCCTTCCCAGAAGCGTCACTATAGATCGTGAAACCACCAGTCCCATATGGCAACGTCAAGATAGGAGCTGAGGTCAAACTCTTATTCAGCTCATCGAAGGCAGTCTGACACTTCTCAGTTCAGACGAACTCCACGTCCTTTCTGGTGAGTCTAGTTATCGGCTCTGTAATCCGAGAAAAGTCCTGGATGAACTTCCAGTAATAGTCTGCTAGACCCAGAAAGCTCTGAATCACGACGACTGAACTGGGTGTGGACCAAGTCTCCACTACTGAAATCTTCTTCGGGTCCACTGAGATTCCATGCTCGGTCACAACATGACCCAAGAACTATACCTGCCCCAGGAAGAACTCGTACTTTGAAAGCTTCCTGTAGAGTTGCTCCATTCTCAGAGTCTCTAGCACAATCCGTAGATGCTCCTCCGACGTCTTCGAGTATACCAAGATGTCATATATGAAGACCACCACGAACTTGTCAAGGTACTTATGGAATACCTTGTTCATCAAGTTCATGAACACTGCTGGGGTGTTGGTCAATCCAAATAGCCTAACAGTAAACTCATATGGGCCATACCGAGTCTGAATAGTCATCTTCGGAATGTCTTTCTTCTTCATCTTCAGCTGATGGTAACCGGACCTCAAGTCTATCTTCGAAAACATCTTTACGCCGCTCAACTAATCGAACAAGTCGTCAATCCTTGGCAATGGGTACTTTTTCTTGATAGTGAGGTTGTTGAGCGCTTTGTAGTCGATACACATATGTACCATACCATCCTTCTTCGGTACAAATAGAACTGGTATACCCCAAGGTGAAGAACTGGATCTAATGAAACCCTTGTCCTGCATCTCGTCGACTTGCTTCTTCAGCTCTGCCAACTCGCTGTTGTTGACCCTATAGACATGCTGTGAAATAGGCTCAGCGCCCGGCACCAAGTCTATAGAGAACTCAACATCTCTGTCTAGCGACATCCCAGGCAACTCCTCGGGGAAAACATCTAAGAACCCTACTATCAATAGATGTGGCAATTCCTGCCCCGCTATCAAGGCTCCACATAAACCATCTCCCAGCTCAGCTGCTCCCTTTTGTAAACTCAAACTTTGGCTCTTCCGACGGTCTAAACAAAACTCTGCCTCCACTACAGTATATACTAACATGGTGCCTGCTCAACCAATCCATTTTGAGTACCACATCATAGCTCGAAAGTGGCATTACGAGCAAACACACACTCAAGTCCCGGCCTCCCAGTGTAACTCTCCGTCCCTTACAAATATTATTAAGCAGGATAATGCTTTCCTCGGTCATAATTTTGCAAGTCCTACACAGAAATTTAGCAATAATATTGTGTCTAAGAGCAAAAAAAACAGACACAAAACTGTGCGTAGCACCAGAGTCAAACAAAGCTAATACTGGAAAAGAATCGAGTAGAATAGAACCTGTCACTACATCTTCTATGGGCTCAGTCTCCTCAGTTGCCAGTGGGAACCACTACTAAAATCTGTCAAATCAGCGACGCCTCAGGACGTCGCTAAATAGGGAAAATACGTCGCTAATATCGATTAGCGACGTATTTAGCGACGTTTGCACGTAGTCGCGATTAACCTAGTCGCTAAACAATAAAATATCGCAATACGTCGCTATTGCGACGACACTCAGCGACGCAGATACGTCGCTAATTCAGCGACTACCAGCGACGTAAAACGTCATCATTTACCGACGCAACCTAGCAACATTGAGCGACTTGACATGCATGGATGCTGACCTGGCTTGAGAGCCAAATGGCGACGTTCTACGATTTTGCTACGTCGCTATAGTACCGACATATAGCGACGTGTGGCGACGTCCTACGTAGCGACGTTTAGTGATGATCAGCGACGGTATTCATCAGAGTTAGCGACGTGCCTTATATTTACTTAGCGACCTTATCTTCGTCGCTGGACGTCGCTGAGAGTCGCTGAACGTCGCTAATATTGAAAAAAAATAAAAAAATTACAGCATTTGCAGCATCCCCTGCAGCATTTGCAGTATCCCCTACACCATTTGTTACAACAACGACGATGTGTATCACAAACACAGTATAAAATAACACATATAAACACAATCACGAACACGTTTGAAACACAATCTCATCAATCAACACAGATATATAAAAATTTGTAACAACAATGTCAAATAATGGTCCGCATAAGAATAATGTATGTATAACCACATAAAAGACCCAACAATGGGCCATCACACAACAATATATATGTCGACTACGGCTGATCAGGAGGAGCATCACTGCTCCTGGAAAGAAAGTAAGCATACTGCTCTGGTGTAAGAACCACCGACGACGATGAAGGAGGAGGCAATGCAACCGCTGGAGAATGAGGCAGTGTAACCGCTGGAGATGGGTACGTCCGCGTCTCCTCTAGGGCTCGTAGTCTGGTGCTGTATTGCTCCATGCAAGCCGCTATCCTAGTAACGGTGTCATGAATGGACTCCAGTGTCCCCTGTACGTGCTGCACGGTGCGCTCGAGCTCGTCAAAGCGTATGGTGACCGACTCAGCGTCTCCTTGCGCCTGCGACCCTGGCTGCTCAGCAATCCTCCTCAGCATATCGTCGTGCAGCTCAGCAATCTGGCGAACAATTGTCTCCTCGACTCGGGACGACTCGACCTGTGACGGCTGTGAATGCGCACTGGAAGAGGGAGCCCTGGATGCCTGCGTCGCAACAAATGCGCCGTAGGACCCCGTATCGTAGTACGTACCCCTCTGAAGACCACCAACAGCGGTATTCCAGATCTCGTCCTCCGACAGAGGCAGAGAGGGCTGCGATGTACCAACCCCTCCCTCTGCCTGTGCACTAGCACTCGCACGCTCATCACGTAGCCTAACATACTCTTCCTAGAAATCATTGTGCATCTCTATACATTAGTACTTACCTAAATTAGCCTAATAAACGTCTAAAATATTTAATTATTATTAAGTATATAGTTATCTGTATATTCTTCAAGTTGTGTTAAAAATTAACGAAATCTAAATTAGTACTTACATAGCTCTGAGTAGCCCGGTCGTTGATGAGCTTCCCGTCCTTCCGATGTGTGGCCAGGAAGACGGTCACCATGTTTGCGTCCTCACCCCTCTTCACCTGCGTGTTTGTTATATTTTATTCTTTAGTAAAATAGAAAATTATATACTCCTACTATCAATAAAATCTTATATTTTACAATAAATTACATACCAGACGACAAAAATGCTCCGTCATAGGAATCGATCCACCACACCACTTTCCGGCCATCGTCCTAGCCGCCTTCGCCTTCTCCGACCGCTTTCTGCACCCGAGCTCCTCAAATCGAGCCCTCATCGTGGTCCACTGGTCAGGTGTGATCCAACCAGCAATCGGCTTTCCGGAGCGCTGACGAGCTTTCTGATCGTCAATTGCATCACGGATCAACTTGGCGGCGACGGCAAAAAACTGCCACTCAATCTGCTCGACCCGGTGTGTTGGATAAAAATAAGTCCTCTACAAGAATTACAAATTAAAATAATAAGTTCTAAAAAATGCTTAAAATTATATTAATCATACTAAATTAACTATCTTTAGTTACCTTGAAGTGGGCAAACCAGAATGCCTTCCTCTCTTCCGAGGCATCCGAGTAGTTGATCCACGGACCCCCATAGTTGGACCTTAGAAAGGAGCCCAACGCTCTCTATACCGACGAGGGACGATATCTGTATACAACGATAACCGACGTATTAATGAATATATATAGATATACAGACATGCATAAAATATATATATATATATATATATATATATATATATATATATATATATATATATATATATATATATATATATATATATATATATTCATTTAATTTACTTCGTAGGACCGTCGGCCCAAATCTCCATCCTCGTCTCGTCCTGAGGTGCGCATGGAGGGTCGCTCTGGTATGGATCCGCCCGGACGGGAGTAGGGACTACCTCCTCCACCTGCTCCCCACCCGCCATGCTACTGTCAGCGGTAGGAAGGCTAGGGGAAGTAGTATGATCAGCAAGCCTGGAACTGCTCGTCGCAGGTGCACTGCCACCCGAACCTGAGATCGTATGGTACAATGGAGTGCTCGGGTCAGACGATGGTCCAGAGCCATCCTCTGGTAACGGAGCTCTCTACCCACCTAAGGACACGGCTCGTCCTGGCCTATCTCCGCGTCGTCCTGAGGTGCCTCTGCGTCGTCCTGCCATGCTGATAATAACATTGGAGTTCATAATTTAAGACTACAAAAATATAAATACATCAAAATCACAGTTTATGATTGAAAATATAAATAAATACAATGACAGTTTAGAAATATCTGCATACATTGGAATTCCTAATTTAAGTTTTCAAAAATGATCATAGTTCATAATTTAAGATTACAGAAATATGAATACATCAAAATCACAGTTTCTCAATCATCCTCTGAAAATTTATCTTCTTCGTTTGCCTCCTCCCCCTCCTCATCCTCTTCCTCTTCCTCCTCATCGTCACTAGCATCTCCTTCGTCTTCCCCTTCGGATACTTGTACCTCTTCTACACAAGTAGATATTGAATGGAGAACTTCTGCTGAGTCGACATCAACTGTATTTGGTACAAGAGGCAGCTCGTCCTCCTGATAAGCCACTTCGTCGACGTCGTAGGTATTTCTGGCTTTAGTCTTGCATACTGCCCACCAGTCGTACCTCGTTGTTTCCCGTCTAGGATATGTTGTAAAATATACGAGTTGAGTTTGACTTGCTAAGATAAATGGTTCGTATCCTTGGTATCGATGACGGTTGTTAATATCCACAAGACCATGCTTGTCAATTTTCTATCCTTGATCTTGTATGGGATCGAACCAATCAACTTTGAACAACACGATCTTGGCAGGCTCTATGCCATAGTTGTACGTCAATTCCACAATCTCCCGTAAGACGGCATAGAAATCATTGCCTGGAGTGACATCTTTGTAGTTTGTAGATTTGATACACAAGCAACTGTTTTTTGTGGAATCAAGATCCAGGAAGCTATCTCTGATGAGAGCATTTGTTGACTTGAACTTAAACCCATTCACACAATAACTTGGCCATATTTTGACGGCATAAATTGGTCCCTTGGCAAGAGTTCTAATAGATTCATTCTCAAGGATGACGTCCGGACGATCGACCTAAACACGAAAAGATACAAAATTAAGTTTAATGTTAAGTTATTTCTTGTGCAGTTGTGAATGGAAGAAGATTCTAACTAGCTTCTTACGTACATATGCAGTCAACCAAGACGGAAAATGAAGTCTTATTTCTTCTTCTACTTCTTCATCTGCAATGTATGGTCTACTTGACCTCACCTCATCATTAAATTTGCTGAAAACCAATAAATATCGTGATATACTCGTTAAATTATAATAACATAATCAACAAATAGATGACTTGAACGTTGAAGATTTTCACTTACCACTCTAGCTTTTCTACTTCATCTTCCTCGCAGTTGAGTAATATATATAACTGGACAGCCTTTAGTTCCTCATCATTCAAATATCTCTTTTTCAGTTTTCCAGAAGGCTTTCCAAGAGCATTGAAGACTTTCAATAATGCATCATTATATTCTATATCTCCATCGTCGTTCCTCGGAGCTCTTGTTCTATTTGTAGCAATATGAGGCTTGAAATACATTGAACAAAAGTTTGTAATCTCCTCAAGGACATAGGCTTCACAAATAGAACCATCGACCTGTGCCTTATTTTTCACCTTCCTCTTCAGGTGGTTTAGATGGCGCTCGAACGGGTACATCCACCGATAACCGACGGGCCCACCAACACGTGTCTCATATGAAAGATGAATTGGCAAATGCTCCATAGAATCGAAAAATCCAGGAGTTAACACCCTATCAAGCTTACACAATGTTATTGCAATGTTCTTCTCCTGCTTTTCAAGCCGATCGACGAGCAACTTAGTAGAACAAAGATCTCTGAAGCATATGCTAAGCTCTGTCAGTGGATCCCAAACGACATGAGATAAGAATTCCCAAAATTCAATCGGGATTAACCTCTCCATAAAAACGTGGCAGTCGTGGCTCTTCATATCCTGTAGTTTGTTCTCCTTCGGGTCAATACATCTTCTCAAATTCGATACGTACCTGTCTGGAAATTTTAGGTCCTGGATCCACCTACAAAGTTTACCTTTGTCCTCCTTGTC
The DNA here is from genome assembly GCA_029216955.1 of Iris pallida. Taxonomy (NCBI): domain Eukaryota; kingdom Viridiplantae; phylum Streptophyta; class Magnoliopsida; order Asparagales; family Iridaceae; genus Iris; species Iris pallida. The sequence goes on from JANAVB010043219.1 coordinate 7,015,736, forward strand.
CAGTGAGAAAATGGCCCTGGGCTGCTTATACTTCCCACTGCCTTCCTTTATCAAATGCAACTCTGGACGTCTGCATATTTCTTCTAAGTCCAACTTGGCCTTGGGATTGTCTTTCGTCTTCCCCTTTACGTCCATCACAGTATTTATTATATTGTCAAATACATTCTTCTCGATATGCATGACATCTAGGTTATGTCTGAGCAGATGGTCACTCTAATATGGTAGGTCCCAGAATATACTCCTCTTCGTCCAGTTGTGAGCGCGGCCAAATCCATCACACTTGTACCCCGCTGTAGGCTCTTCAATAGCACTTGACAATTCTTTAACTTCTTCCCATATTGTGTTCCCGGACCACCGTGGCGGTGGACTGGACTTCTCTACCACGCCAGCACGAAAAGCATTCCTATTCCTCCGGTACGGATGATCCTTTGGCAGGAACTGTCGATGACAATCAAAGAAGCACGGTTTTCCTCCGTGTTTCAAACGAAAAGCCTTAGTACGATCCATACAATACGGACATGCGAGACGACCATGGGTGCTCCAACCCGATAATATTCCATAGGTCGGGAAATCATTGATGGTCCACATTAGTGCTGTAGCGCCCCGACCCGCAAGATGCCTTATGATGGATGATTGGTTCGATGAAGCCTTGTTGGACTTGAGAATATGTAAAGGATCGCTTGGAAGACTATGCGATCGAGGCAGGAATCGTCCTATGAATGTGAGTAGTGTTGAACCCTTCAAAGATCCTTTAGCTTCACGCTTAAAATAAGGATGAGTATGCTATGTTTCTAGTTGAGTTTGTTCAATAACACCTTGCATGGAATTCGAAAAGATAATAAAAGATAATAATCACCTGAACGTAAACTGTTGTGGCTAAATAAATTGTATGCTTGTACGCTGTTGTGATGAATTATATGACAGGTCCCAAATACTTGGGCGGTGAGTATATCGAGCTTTGGCTCAATGAATAGATGGCAACAGATGTTAAGACCCAAGAACTGGGCAGCGAGTATGCTTGAATTGTATTCAAATGAATGAATGCTAAACAGATACTAAGTCCTAGGAATTGGGCGGTGAGTACATTGAGTTGGTATCAAAGATGTGGCAAAGCGATTGGGTAACAACATTCTATTATTCCGTCGCCGATGTAGAATGTTGATTACGCTAAGTCCCTGGATGGGCAGATGATAATATGAGCGTTGGCTCAAGTCAAGATGGCTAGATGGCAAGATGGATGAGAATGATGGTTTTGCTTAGTTTTTTTTATCATACATTATATGTTTTCTTCTTAGATAAGTTGCATATAGTTGCATGGTCATGGACAACTTGTCGACAAGGTTTCGTTCCTCGAACGATATTCCTGGGCCATGGAACCCGGTTCGTCCTAGGGGGAACAAGGATGGTGTCGATGTACTGACATCGGGATTGCAGGACTTGCAGTGGGGGCTTGCTACCGCCCACTGAAAGGACGCTGAAATTCCTTGGTGCTGAAGTAGTAGCACGGTGTTTCAGAAACCTCCCATGGATTCATACCCCATTTGGAGTTAGCCGTTCACCACGAAGACAGTCCAGGATAGCGTGTCGCCAGTGACCTTCATATAGATAGGTCCAGTGCTAATGATGTCTTATGCAGGTAGAGTAAGTTATTACTCAAATACAGGGAAGGATGTTGGCTGTTGGTAAGAATCACCTAAACGGTGATATTCATATTGAATCATGATATTGTTCCTAACAATATCTTGTGCAGGCAGAGTAAGTATTATAAATGTACAGGGATGGCTACACGACCGTGGGTAAGAATCACCAAAGGGTGATAACTGCATGCTTTAAATTATGTTGGCTATGAGATTTGCATGCTTTACTTCTTGTCGGCTATAACATGAAATTGACTCTAAGGCAACGAGAAAGACCATTGATAATAATGTTCTGTAACATGATTACTTAGTGCTGTCTTCTTAGGTGAGTTGGGCCAGCACCGCTCGCCAGTACATTGATGATGTACTGACCCACGTTGTGGGCAATATTACAGGTGTTTGCTTGGGGGAAATCCTGTGAATCAGTGCTTGGCATCGATGAATCGGATGGGTGTGCAGAAGCTCTTCTTTCAAGATGATGTCTTCTGCTATACGGGACATAATGTATGGAACAGTGGAACTCAGTTGTACCAGTGAGATTGTAGCCATATTGGCAAGTCATTGTAAAGAAGTCGGTATATTCAGTTGTAGCCTAAAGGGCAAGTATATACATTCAGTTGGCTATTTAAGAGCCTTGTAATCAGTTGTAAACTTTGTATTCCGCTGCAAGTCTTGTAATCCATCTTGATTATCAATAAAGAGATATATTTCCTTATAAATTGTGTGACTTTAATTTATCTGCTTGGTTCCGCTGCGTTGTCGATGTTTTCTAAGAATTACCAGGAATTGTAATAGTTTTGCCTTGTACAAGTGCAATCTAGACTTGTACGGCATCACGCCCAGTAGCTAGTTTTCGATCCTCCGGGATCGGGGCATGACATAATGGTATCAGAGCACGGCTTTACGTCCTTGGATTCCTATTCAATTTGTTTCGAATCAATGTTGCTACTAAGATGATTCTAAGCTGCTTCCGCGATGATTCAAAGATTGCTTCCGCGATTATTCAAAAGTTGCTTCCGCGGTGAATCAAAGTTGCTTCCGCGAATACTCAAAGTTGCTTCCCCGATGAAATCAAAGTTGCCTCTATGATGATTCATAGTGCTTCTGCGATTGTTCCGTGTTGCTTCCAAACTATTCTATGTTGTTCCCTTGACTGAAAGTCCGTTGATCATTCTAACCTCTCACTGGGTGTTCCATACAATAAGTCTAAATATGTGGGCTGTGATATGTGTGCTTGTTGAATTTCTAAAAGATACCAAAAAGGATAACAATAATGCGATGCTATAATAAGTTTGTGATGTATGTTGGATGTCTTATGTGTGGGATTCATTTAAGTCGATTGTTATGCAGCAATCGATCGTGGGTGACGGTTTAGTATGTTGGAACAGAATGTGCATGGATTGCAGTGAATGGGAATCGACAGAATCTTGAGTCGATATTTGTGGTCAGCATAACCACTGCAGGATGGATTGTCCATATTGGACGTTGGTTTGACGCAGAGGAATATTGTGTCGGAATGGCTTGAGCTCTGGGTGGTATATTACATATACCCTCGTCGTGATAAGATGTCCCTTGACCCTTGATGTTTTTATGATTTTGTGATTGCTTTACCTATAAGGTATTGGGTGGTATCGAATCGTAGCTGAGCTTACGATTGATACATGACGGCTAGGAATGTCCCTTGATGATTAAGTTGGATGACCCGTTGCGAGATTTTGATGTGTTCAGATGAACCATCGCTAGACCTTGTCGGTTAGCATTAAGTTCGGTAATAAGAGAATTGAGAATATGAAATGAATGCCTTGGTTGGGAAGAAAACAATTTCAGATTCAGGCGAAGACTTGAATCAGTTGGGTAAGGAGGATGGTAGGCTTAGTAGCAATAGTGTGGTGTTGCTATCGGAAGATTTTGCGAGAACAAGTGTGGACCGAATATTGAACGATGTTGGAATTGAGTGAAAGAAATTGCATGTTGGATATCGACAGAATTTATGGTGATGTTAGACGGTTATCGGGATGTTGCGAATGAATTTAGAAGATGCAGAGAGTTGCATCGACCGAAAAGATTGAGAATGGGATTGAGGAATAGATGATCTTAGCACGTGGTGCAGTCAGGCTTGAGAGAATTTGATGTGTCCCATTAACAAATTATGACCCTTGACTATTTTGAGGCATAGAGAATGGGTACTTGTCCCTTGATGCATGAAAGAGTAGATGTCCCCTTATGAGAGTCGAATGGCTGGGATACAAATAAGTATCGAGGTGCAGCGATATGTAATAGACCATGTCGGTAGATGATGTTGTCGCTTGAATAACAAGTTTGGTGGAATATAAAATTGTGGGATTATGACTTAGCTAATTACGTTATGTCATATTCAATTAGAATGACCGATATATGAATGCTAGATGATTGGTGCTATAGAGATTGGATCGGTGCATGAATATTAAATCTTCTTATGGAATCACAAGGAGATGATGCAAAACGAATATTGATGGTTAACGTGAATTGCTAAGAGATGACCGTGTTGGTGCTAGAAAATTTATAAAGATGCCTCGGAAGAAATATGATTATGTAGTTGCCTTATTTTGTTGGTTAAGAGAGTACAGACCGTATCGATGATCTAAGAAATGTGGAAAACGAATGTCGCGAAGAGACCGTAGGAAAGGGATCATAAGTGATAAAGTATTGAGATAATAATGTCGGATGATGATTCAGAATAGCTGACCCGATTGAATAAGACAATTTGAGTACGATATGAGGATGCAAGTTTGATTGAACAAGTGATGCTATGCCTATGCAAGTGAAAATTAAAAGTTTGGATATTCGATTGATAAGTTTTATATGATAGCTTCGAGATTGACCCATAGAGTTGTGGGATAGAATTGTTGGATAGAATTGTCGGATGGATTTGGTCGGTTACGGGTAAGTCTAGAATGAGACTTCGTTGGGATGACCCGAGTATGAGTACGGGTAGAAAGACTTGACTCTAGATTTTCGGTTGGTTGTCTAGATTGTCGGTTGGTTGCCTAGAATGTTGGTTGGTTGCCTAGAGTGTTGGTTGGTTGCCTAGATTGTCGGCTGGTTGCCTAGAGTGTCGGTCAGTTGCCTAGAATGTCGGTTGGTTGCTTAAGTTTCAGATTGGTTGGCTATGTTCTTCAGTTGTCCGTGTTGGGTATAAGTTCCTAAGATTGGGTTGGTGTCCCATGTCCCTAAGTTGGTCAGACCATAGAGTTGCCCTGTGATGAGAATTGGTTGCCTCTAAGATAAGAGATAAGTATGTTCCTGATAGCTATCCATCTCATATGGGTTAGCTGAATGTCTGGTTTAGCTTAGATTAGCTGACCGTAGAGACTTGATTGTATGCTAAGTTGACTGTTGGAAAACCGTAGGATGTCCCTATTGATGTTGCGTGAGTATAGTTGGAATGAGTAAGATGTACTGGAAGGTAGGCTTCGGGATGGAATGGATATTTGGGAAATTTGATGTTATAATGTTGGATGGGATGACGGATCATGTTGGTTTTGGAAATTGAGTTACCTTTGTTGGATTGCTGGAAATTGTTGGAACTGGTTGGATTTGATTGATTAATATTGAGCTGCGAAAATTGTTGGTAGTACTTTGAGATAGTTGGGATAATTTTATTGACCGAACCAGAATTGAGGATATAAGTGTAATGACGAAATAGGATAGTACATGTAGCCGAGATCGGCGAGAGCGAAGGTGAATAGGAATGACCCTCGAAATTAATGTTGCTGGAATATGATAGTTGCCTATGCGAGAGGATAATATGTTGGCTTGATCAGTACGAGAAAATGTTGGAGTACAAGGATGAATGTTACAAGAGTGGAATGGTGGTAAAATTTGATGGATGAAATTATGATCGAGGAAGTTACGAGTTGCAAACAAAGTGTATGGATGCGAACGATGATGAGTACAAGATTTGATCGACGAGAATCGGGGTATCAAAATAAAATATGGCTATGGGATTTATCAACTTTGGTGGCATGGATGACAATGAGCTTGAAAGAAATACTTGATAAATCTAAGTCTGAATATTTGGAAATGTTGGATCGGTTTGAGAAAAATTTATCGAGTTGGAATTGGCAACATCTATTGTGTTATCAATTGGTTGGAGTATTGAATAAACAAGTGGGATTATACGAAATGCTCGAAAGGAATTACTGATGTTCGGAAAAGAAAGGTACACCATAGCTCGTTCGTTTTCTCTATCACTGAACTTGGCTGAAGTGCATGTATTTCAGGAACGCCTAAAATATGTGTATGATTCCAACTAAGCCACGGAAAGGATTATCATGTGCTAAAGATTTGCACGAGTGTCGGAGGAAAGATCAAAGATGGTAAACTATTTTGAATCAATTGGGATGCTGTAACGAGACGGTACATTACTTGAAAATCAATCGAGAGATTGCGGAGAAATATTGAATGGTGCAAGTTGATTGTTGAGAAGTTTCATGAAAGTCGGTTGAAGTTTTGGGGATGAGTTTTGTTTTAAGTTTCGAGGACGAAACCTTTTCTGGGTGGTATATATTGTAGCGCCCCGACCCGCAAGATGCCTTATGATGGATGATTGGTTCGATGAAGCCTTGTTGGACTTGGGAATATATGAAGGATCGCTTAGAAGACTATGCGATCGAGGCAGGAATCGTCCTATGAATGTGAGTAGTGTTGAACCCTTCAAAGATCCTTTAGCTTCACGCTTAAATTAAGGATGAGTATGCTATGTTTCTAGTTGAGTTTGTTCAATAACACCTTGTTTGGAATTCGAAAAGATAATGAAAGATAATAATCACCTGAACGTAAACTGTTGTGGCTAAATAAATTGTATGCTTGTACGCTGTTGCGATGAATTACATGACAGGTGAAGGCAAAGTCCCAAATACTTGGGCGGTGAGTATATCGAGCTTTGGCTCAATGAATAGATGGCAACAGATGTTAAGACCCAAGAACTGGGTAGTGAGTATGCTTGAATTGCATTCAAATGAATGAATGCTAAACAGATACTAAGTCCCAGGAATTGGGCGGTGAGTACATTGAGTTGGTATCAAAGATGTGGCAAAGAGATTGGGTAACAACATTCTATTATTTCGTCGCCGATGTAGAATGTTGATTACGCAAAGACCCTGGATGGGCAGATGATAATATGAGCGTTGGCTCAAGGCAAGATGGCTAGATGGCAAGATGGATGAGAATGATGGTTTTGCTTAGTTTTTCTTATCATGCATTATATGTTTTCTTCTTAGATAAGTTGCATATAGTTGCATGGTCATGGACAACTTGTCGACAAGGTTTCGTTTCTCGAACGGTATTCCTGGGCCATGGAACCCGGTTTGTCCTAGGGGGAACAAGGATGGTGTCGATGTACTGACATCGGGATTGCAGGACTTGCAGTGGGGGCTTGCTACCGCCCACTGAAAGGATGCTGAAATCCCTTGGTGCTGAAGTAGTAGCACGGTGTTTCGGAAACCTCCCATAGATTCGCACCCCATTTGGAGTTAGCCGTTCACCAGGAAGACGGTCCACGATGGCGTGTCGCCAGTGACCTTCATATAGATAGGTCCAGTGCTAATGATGTCTTATGCAGGCAGAGTAAGTTATTACTCAAATACAGGGAAGGATGTTGGCTGTTGGTAAGAATCACCTAAACGGTGATATTCATATTGAATCATGATATTGTTCCTAACAATGTCTTGTGCAGGTAGAGTAAGTATTATAAATGTACAGGGATGGCTACACGACCGTGGGTAAGAATCACCAAAGGGTGATAACTGCATGCTTTAAATTAAGTTGGCTATGAGATTTGCATGCTTTACTTCTTGTCGGCTATAACATGAAATTGAATCTAAGGCAACGAGAAAGACCATTGATAATAATGTTCTGTAACATGATTACTTAGTGCTGTCTTCTTAGGTGAGTTGGACCAGCACCGCTCGCCAGTACATTGATGATGTACTGACCCACGTTGTGGGCAATATTACAGGTGTTTGCTTGGGGGAAATCCTGTGAATCAGTGCTTGGCATCGATGAATCGGATGGGTGTGCAGAAGCTCTTCTTTCAAGATGATGTCTTCTGCTATACGGGACATAATGTGTAGAACAGTGGAACTCAGTTGTACCAGTGAGATTGTAGCCATATTGGCAAGTCATTGTAAAGAAGTCGGTATATTCAGTTGTAGCCTAAAGGGCAAGTTTATACATTCAGTTGGCTATTTAAGAGCCTTGTAATCAGTTGTAAACTTTGTATTCCGCTGCAAGTCTTGTAATCCATCTTGATTATCAATAAAGAGATACATTTCCTTATAAATTGTGTGATTTCAATTTATCTGCTTGGTTCCGCTGCGTTGTCGATGTTTTCTGAGAATTACCAGGAATTGTAATGGTTTTGCCTTGTACAAGTGCAATCTAGACTTGTACGGCATCACGTCCAGTGGCTAGTTTTCGATCCTCCGGGATCGGGGCATGACAAGTGCGGCCCTCATCTGAAAGTTCTGCTTTTTGGAAACATCATATGTGGTTGCACCTACTTCCCACAACTGATTCAGCTCATCTACCAAGGGCTATAAGTACACATTGATATTCCTCTTCGAATTCTTCGGACCTGGAATGATAACAGTTAGGAACATGTAAGGAGTCTTCATACACATCCAAGGCGGCAAGTTGTACGGAGTAACAATTACTGGCCAACAAGAATATTGTGAGCCCGAAAGTCCAACTGGGGTAAAACCGTCGGAGGAAAGCCCCAATCTAACATTACGCGGCTCCGAAGCAAAATCGGGATACACTCGATCAAAGTGCTTCCATGCTTCCCTGTCGGATGGATGATCCAGTACTCCATCTATTTGTTCCCGCTTGTGCCAACTCATATTATCAGCTGTCTCCTTTGCCATAAACAACCTCTGCAACCGCGGCATCAAAGGCAAATAGTGCATCGAATCTGTTGGCTTGCGTGCACCAGAAGTCCTTATTGTACTAGTTGCCTTGAAGCGATCGGCACCACAAAATCTGCAGGCGTCTTCATCCTTGTCATCCTTATAGTACAACATGCATCCGTTGCGACATGCATTAATTTTTTCATACCCCATCCAGAGCGATCTCACCATTCTCTTGGATCGGTAGAAGTCTTTAGGTAACTTGCCACCCTCCGACAATATATCTTTAATTAACTCCAGGATTCGTTTGTAGCATTCTTGAGACATGTTAAAATCTGATTTTATGCTCAACAATCTTGTAATCACCTCCAACGGTGAATGGTCATCACAACCAGGATATAAAGGAGTCCTTGCATTCTCCAGCAACTCCATAAACTTTACAGCATTGGCATTCGGTGCCTCCTCAGCTGCATATTGATTGTTCGGATCGAAACTAGGCCCCGCAGCATCAAAAATCATGTTCATCCACCCTTGGTCGTAATCAGCATGCTCGTGGACATCTATATAAGGCTCCATATAAGGCTCCGGCTCGGAGGCTAAAGGCACAAGTTCTCCGTGTGCGGTCCACTGATAATAATTTGGCATGAAACCCCTCGAATACAAATGATATATCACATCCACTTTCGAATGATATTTCAAGTTGCGACATCTCATACATGGACACTTAATTTTTGTACGGTCTATGTACTGAGGGAACGCCTTGGCAAACTGTAGGAACTGTTGCAGACCCTGTATAAATTTATCCCGCACACTGCACATGTCATCAGGATGACGATTGTACATCCACAAACAGTTTCGCAGATAGTAATTCATATCCATTTTAAGATAATTCTGCAAAGATTGACACAGATAATAATTCATCAGGATGACGATTGTATATCCACAAACGGTTCTGCAGATAGTAATTCATATCCATTTTAAGATAATTACTGCAGAAAGTGAAGACCGACATAAACTGACGCACGAAAGTGACGATTGTACGACCACAAGTTTTATGTTCTTCAACGATATATTTTACATGCATAATTGCTAAGTGTGGGGACGAATGGCTCAGAACACAACCCAAAATTCATTCTAGCATACATTAGTTTGAATCATCTATGTTCTGTACATATGGTGTAGTATATGTTCTTATCGAATCAAGTATCTGAAGGATGTAACAGAATCAAGATGAACCCACATATTGTAATACTAAGACATTATCTACTACTAAAAGATGTAGTGATAGGTTGTCGTATCATCATTGCCGAAGGATGGGGGTCGGAGGACAGTCAACTTTATCTACGGCAACATAGTTTCTGCTTCGCCAGTCGAATGGCTGCAGGGACTATGTCCTGATCACGATGTCGTACCGTAGATTAATGCAAATTCCTTATAGCAAATTTCATACATAGATTTCTGTCTCGCCAGTCGAATGGCAGATAATTATACAAATTAAACTAGTCTTAAATACTGGTACCAACTGCCTGAACATGACAGTCCCTAATTTGTACTGGATTTATCCTACCTCTGAGTTTTACACATATTAAAAAGGAAGGCATTTACTGTTAACAAGATAACCTGTCATGAATTGAACAACAGGCAGACTTAGATTTAGGATTTAAAATATGGTATTCAGGTCAACTTAATTAAGTCAAAGGGTACTGAACAAAAAGTCTAATTAAGACTTTCAACTAAGCAGGCAGCCTGGACTGCTGTTCAGAACTTGGCAGGCAAAATCCCATACCATCTGATGACAAACCTATACACACCCTTGCCCAAACCATTTGTTTCAGTAGGTAAAACATTCCAGGTTACTAAAGTAACCTGTCGTGCAACATTTGGTGTCAACAACATTCCTTGTTAATTGTAACATGCATACTATCATATCCCAACTCTGCCAAAACCTGACCAACATACCCTACACTAATCATTCCATATTTCAGTAATGTCAGTGAGCTAAATCATACACAACTGTCGACAATACTTAGGAGAAAACTCATTCACAGGATTAGTATCCATCCTTCGTGACATAGCTGAAATTTTATAGGGCTCGATAATAATTATTAGTCAATTTATTCATCATTTCAAAACCCTGAAAATGCCCAAAAAACTTCCAGTATCATTAAATAGGGCTCGAACCCTAAATTAGAATTCGAATCCAAGCAAAACATCAAATTGACAGTTGATATGCCCAAAAAACTTCCAGTATCAGTAAATAGGTGTCACCCTGTGAGTCTCGTGTCCACACAGTGGGACACGACGTGTCCAAACCAATAAAATAGGTGTCACACGAACTAGAAGCGAGTCCACGCTCTCGTGTCCCCAGCAGCGAGTCCACTGCGAGTCTCGTGTCCCCCGCAGCGAGTCCACGCTCTCGTGGACACGAACTAGAAGCGAGAGAGAGAGAGCTAGAAGATGAGGAAAAAATGGAAAGCGGGGACAGGGGAGAGTTACCTGAGGAGGAGCTACCTGAGGAAGGAGGAGAAGGAGAAGGAGGAGGGAGATCGCCGGAGGAGCGCCGCGGAGGAGGAGGCCGGAGGAGGGAAATTGCCGGAGGAGCGTGGCGGAGGAGGAGTGCGCGAAAAATTAGAGGGGGGAAATTTGTGAATGAACGAAAAGGAAACCCTCGCCGCCTATTTCAAACATTTAGCGACGTTCTTCGTTGCCGTCGCTAAACGTCACTGATATTTAATAAACGGCGACGGTACTTAAAATGCGTCGCTACACGTCGCTATATCAGCGACGTTTACCGACGAACTTGCGACGCAGATTCCCATTTAATAAATTATAGCCGCTAGACGTCGCTATTAGTCGCTGTTGGCGACGAACAGCGACGTCTTAGATAAACGTCGCTAAACCCCTAAATATTAGCGATGTTTTATCTTGGAGTCGCTAAATACGTCGCTGATATGACTTATTTTGGTAGTGAACGCTCTGCCCTGGGGTGCTCCCCTCTGATGCTGGGTAAAATGCTGCTGCTGTATCTGAAGTGGCAGACCCCTCTGCTGAACTGCTGGTCTAGTTGGAGCTCTAGCAGGTGGTGCTTTGTCCTGACCTCCCTTGGCTGCACGAACTGGGTAATTCTTTAGCTGATGGTCGGACACTCCGTAGAACAAGCAAACGCCCAACCTCATCTTACAGACCTCTCGGGTGTGTCCAGCTTCCTACAGAAGGCACACTGAAGGGCCTGTCTTTGCCCCTGGTGCTGATGTACACGTACTGGTGCCTGATGCTGCTGAAACTGAGGCTGCTACTGAATCTGTATCTGTTGAGTGTGAGGATGCTTGGCCGGCCCCGTACTAGAACCAGCTCCCAAAGCATCACCGCACCTCTTTGACCTGACATCGAAGTCCTCTTCTGCTATCTGAGCGTCCATCAATATTTGCTCAAAAGTTGCCTCGCGATGCATAGATGTGCGAGAATGAATAGCGTGGTTTAGGCCCCTCCTGAACTTGCAGGCCGTCTCCCCCACATCCTGAACCATCCCCAGGGTGAATTGGTTTAGGCGAAAGAACTCCGCCGTATACTCGTCCACCGACGAGTTCCCCTGGACAAGTCCTGCAAACTGTCCCTCCAATGCGCTGAGAGCTACATCAGGGAAGAACTTCTCGTTGAATAGCCTCCAGAAGTTCTCCCAAGTCAGCCCTCTAACAGATGCACGAAGGTCTGTGCGGTACTAGGTCAACGCTATGTCGAAGAACAAACTCGCCGCTGCTGATACCCGCAGCCTCTCCGGGATCTCTGCCAACTCCAGGCTCTGCTCCACATCCTCTAGCCAATCATCGGCATAAAAGATGCCCTCGGTTCCCCTGAACTCTCGAAGGTGCATCTTCTTGAAGTCAAGCATAGAACCAGGACTCGGCTGCTACTGTTGCGGCTCCTGGGTCGGAGCGCCCTAAACCAGAGCTGCAACCACCTTCTCAACTGCTGCCAGTGCCAACTGATGAGCGTTCTCCATGCTCTGCCTCAAGACATCTGCCTGACGCTGTGACGCCTCTGTCTGTTCTCGCTGCGACCCCATCATCTACTGGAGAAGCACGAACATATGTATAGCGTCTATCGGCAGTACAGATGGAGGTGGAAGAGTCTCTGGCATGACGATACTAGGCCTCTGAATCTGCTGCAAAAGGCTTCCAGTTGTTGTTGCCTCTCCCACCTGGATTGTAGGAATAGTAGGGGCAGCCCCCTGGACTGCCACTCCCTCATCCATAGAAATAGGTCACGACGGATCGGACCTCTCCGGTGCTGCATTAGATCCAGCTGCCTGAGCTCGATTCACTATCATCCTGGAGACAGATTCGAGCAAAAGATCAATATTGCACAAGATAAGATATATCTTTATCAAAGAAGGTCAATTAAATTCGAAATACAAGAAGAGTTGTCATGATAATCGAAAGATCGAAAATTTTCCTAAAATGTGATTGAGTAACTCCTATCTTAACCTAGAACCTATATCCTAACGGTAGGCTCGTAATTAGTACTCTAAGTCAATTACCATTATGAGAACGCACTAGTTGCGACACATGGACCTGCGTAGGCCACCACAAAAATGTGTCACAACTCGCAGCCTGATTAGGGGCACGAGCACATGGGTACGTCTTGCCTATGCTGCAGAGTCGACGGTAAAATGCTGTATAGGTCGTCTACAGTATACAATATCTAGACACAACATATAAACCTGTCATCTCCGTACGGAGGTATATAACATCATAACCCAATCACAAGACATCTAAGGAAACATCTAAGGAAGATAGCACGAACTATGATAAGATATGATAGAAGGAAATAAACTGGAAATAGATGCAAGATCACAACACAAGTTCAGAGTTCATGACATAACACAAATCCTTAATATAAAATATACTATAAGTCTCAAAGTACTAGCTGGAACGTAGTCTAGTCAAACCTAACTAGTCTAAGTCTTAGCAGGCGGTGCATCCTCAATGGGCACCGGCTCCACAGGGATGTCTATGTCGTACTCACCGTCTATGCCAAACCCATAAAAGGTCGAGCAATCAACATCTATATCATTTGTAAACATCAACGAGGTTATTCTGTCAGGATATGCGCAAGTACAAATACTAACAACAGTTCCATCTGAATTGACAAATTCTATAAGGGATAATTATAATAAAATACAAGATAAAATATCAAGACTTGAATATAAACATGATATATAGAACTGGAGATCATGTCAGGGTATGAAATATTAGAATATAGAACAATACATGAATATCTGATATATAATATAAATATAAACTGTACCTTGAGATATTAGTGCGTTATGTGATCGACTTGGGTCAGGATCAGGCTGTTCCATTTGATCGACTATGAACAAGAAATATATGGAAACAGGATCAGGCCGGCCACAATAGAAAGCTATGAACAAATAATGTCAGGTCAGGCTACACCCTATGTGTAGTGAGAGTGGAGCTATTGAACAAGTAAACAAGAGAATACATGAGGGGTATTGATCACATAACTACCAATAACTCTCCATTCCTGAGTAGTATAATGGATCTGGACATGACACGTCCTGACACGGAATGCAAAAGCAGGGGGCCAGCCCACTCCTAAATCGGTATCTATATAAGTACAGAAAACGAGATTGAACAATGCACCCATATAACAGGAAAGTCCAGGAATAACATCTTATGACAGGATCCGACTTATACTAGTCCGTGTACCATCATGTCAAAAATTAAGTAAAACACTACAACTGAATCGAATATAGTAGATATCAAGACAATAAAAACTATCAGAGAATGTTCTCGCCTGCGGTCCTGAGCTGTCAATGAGAATTAATGTTCAGAGTGATGTCACAGACCTAAAGATGAGATATCATAAGTTAATTAGGGTTCGACAGTATATGGCATGATATTCTAGTGTATGTTATATACTCTAGGTCAAACTCAGTCAAATTAAGTCAAACTAGCTCACACTAAGTCAAACTGGGTCAAACTAGGTCAAAGGTTGACTTATAATCGACTTTTGGTCATCTGGTCAACTCCTAGTCCAATCTGGGTTAAATTTAAGCTAATAGTTGACTCATAGTTGACTTTTGGTCAACTGGTCAACTCTGGTCAACTCCTAGTCCATTCTAGGTTAAACTAGGCTAATGGTTGACTCACATTTGACTTTTGGTCATCTGATCAACTCCTAGCCCATTCTAGGTCCAATATTGACTTTTAGTTGACTTTGAGTCAAAACAGTCAACTATGGTCAAACTAGGTCAACTCTAGTCTAGGTATCCTATTCCTAACCTTTACCTACCAAGATACCATATACCTTGGTCATATTGGTATCCCAATACCAATACCTTGGTTGGAATCCAATATCTTAACTACCCAAGATAACCAAACTTAGATATCTAGCATCTACCCTAAGCTACTAGCTAACCAATACCCTCTAACAACACTAACTAATTCTAACATATCCTATGATACTACTTGGTATCTCAAGATACCAAGTATCTCAACTCTAATATATGAAATCTAACTCTAACTCTAAAAAGAGGAGGGTTATCCATGTGGATATATATATATATATATATATATATATATATATATATATATATATATATATATATATATATATATATATATATATATTTATATATATATATATATATATATATATATATATATATATATCCCTCCCCAACCTCCCCCTGATATGTTTCCCCGCAGCTACCCTCAAAAGGATAGCCAGCTCCTTTGGCACCCTGGTAGCTATCGTAGAAGAAATACGCAACCTCTCCAAGTGCAACTACGCGAATATATGCGTAGAGGTAGACCTCACAATCGACCCCCCCCAAATGATAGAGATCAAGCTTGAAAATTGAACACACAGCCAACCTCTGATATATGACAACAATATCATATTTTGTTAGCACTGTCAAACGAGTGGACACTTAATGCAGTACTGCTTCTATGCCGAGCTAAAGAAGCCCAACTCGCGCAACCAGCGCGCACAGACAGCTTAACGTAATCGAGACACAGTCAACCAGACTGTTCCCTCCAACCCCACCCCGCTAATTTCAACACTTATGCTCCGCCCTCGCTCGGCTGCCCCGACTAGCACGGCTATCATCCCGTTCAACCCACTTGCTATCTCTCTCAACAACCCCTTCGAGCTTCTTGATTGCAACATCATCGACAGTACCAACGATAACCTAAGAGAGCCGTCTTCTCCCTGCCCGGGCGGAGACGTCCAGCGGATTCCTTTAAAGCACAGCTGTTCCACAGAGCAGCATAACCTTCCCCACACACATCACCTACGCGTCGACAACGATCACATCGCGCCATCCACCATCTCATCCAACAACTTCCCAGAGCCCACTTTCCCCATCACTCCGGTGGCCTCTCTTTCTCTCCCTCTCACCACCAGCCGCCCGGCCCAGCCTGGAGAGGCCCAGGCGGAAAGCCGTACCAAGCAGCCCCCAGAACCTTAATCCATCGAAGCCCAACCAACTTGTCTCTCATTAACCGGCAGGTTCTAGCAAGCCAAGGAAGCAGGTTTTCTGGATCGTGACAATCCTTTATGCGCCCTCGAAGATTATGATAAAAATTATTCTACCTCATCGACAGATATACAGGACTGCAGTGAGCCCGACCGGTCCAGCAAAGGCAAAGGAGTCGTCGGGCTCACCACCACACCCTCTAAAAATCTCATCCAAGAAGAATAAAAACAAATAAAAATAGCAGACGGCTATGACCATAAGATCCGCCATGAAGCAAAATCCCCCCTCTAACACATCCAATGCTTAACATCATTTCCTGGAACGTGAGAGGTCTTGGAAACAAACTAATGCTGAATAGAATCCTCAGCCTCAAGAAAACTAACCGCATCGACCTTTTACTTATCATTGAACCCAAAATTCCATAAAACAGAATCAAAGCCACTCAACTCAAGCTGGGTTACCCTAAAGCAATCACTGGATGTAACGACATCTGGATTTTTCTGGCTCTTGAATTTAACTTTGGCATCATACAAGATTCGCCTCAGGCCCTCTCTTGTTGGGTTGAACATATGGCCCTCAAGTCCCGCTCTATCCTTTCCGTCGTTCACGGTAATTGCGATATCAACGAGCGTAGAACGCTTTGGGAAGACCTGCTGGTGGCTGATTCTACTTACCAAGGTCTTTCGTGGCTCTATATCGGAGGCTTCAACACGGTATCATACAGAGAGGAGAAATTCGGTGGCCGCCAGCCACCCCAGCATGCGATGGACGACTTCAACAACTTCATCTTCAACGGGAACTTAACCCCCATCCCCTTCCAAGGCAGCGAATTCACCTGGTACAACATGCAAGAGGGTCACCGGCGGCAGTATTCCATATTGGATCGGGCCATGATCAACGACTCTTGGGCTGACATAGGCATGATCTTCGACCTCTCCCATCTGAACTCAACTGAATCGGATCACTCCCCCCTCCTCATCAGAATCCGGAAGAATCACACCATCACAAAAAAAAACCATTCCGCTTCCTAGACTTCTGGCGTCATCACCCCAAATTCCAAAACGTCGTGTCGGCTGCCTGGAACTCCGTCTCGGATCTTGACCCTCTGGCCCGGATGGCGGCAAAACTCAGAGCCACTCGTAAGACATTAATGTCCAGGAGCAAAGAGGCTTTTGGAGACATCTTCCAGGCGATCAAGGTGGCAGAGGATGACGTCACCCGCCGAGTGCTCGTTCGCCATTGACAGATCTTCTGCTGCCCGCGTCGAGCTCAACCTTGCCAGAGCGCTTCTTAAATCCAAACTGAAAGTAGAAACAGAATTCTGGAGGCAGAAAGCTAGAATGACTTGGGACACCGACGGAGACTACAACACCAAGTTCTTTCATGCGTGTGTCAAAGGCCATAGAAATAAATTAAATATTCATCGGATCTGCGAAGAAAATGGAGTCAGGGTGGATGACCAGGATGGTATACAGGCAATGACGAAGAATTTCTACTTTAACCTTTTCCCTAAAGAGCCCATCGTTAAAGACGATACGCTCTTGTCCGACATCCCATCCCTCTTCAGCCAGAGCAAAAACGACACCCTGCTAGTTACTCCTTCAGAGGAAGAGATCAGGACAGCTGTCTGGTCCATTAACGAACACAGCGCTCCGTGGCCGGACGGCTTCAATGGGGTCTTCTTCAGAGCCTGCTGGGACACCTTAAAAACTGACTTATGGGAGGCCACTTTAGCATTTTTTCCAGGGAGCGCGCTATCCCAATTCCATTTTCTGCGCCAACATCATCCTTATCCCCAAGAAAACCAACCGGCCAAAAACATTCAAAGACTTCCGCCCTATCAGCCTCTGCACCTTCACCAATAAGATTATATCGAAAATCATTGCCAACCGGATGTCCGACCTCCTCCCCAAGATTATTTTCGAAGAACAAAATTGGTTCGTTAAAGGCCGCAACATAACCGACAACATTCTCCTAGCCCAAGAGATGATCACATGTATGAAGTTTCCGTCCAAAGGAGGGAACATTGCCATCAAACTGGATATGGAGAAGGCATATGACCGCCTGGACTGGAAATTCACGATCTGGTTTCTCAGGGCGTTCGGTTTCTCCGAACCTTGGATCAACATCATATTCAGATCCATCAGCAATGCCTGGTTTTCTACCGTTATCAACGGCCAAGCGGCTGGGTTCTTCCATTCTACTCATGGGGTTAGACATGGGATCCCCTTTCCTCCACCATTTTCATCATCGCGGCAGAAGCTCTCAGCAAAAGCCTCAATAACATGCCCAGAATGCCCGATTTCTACCACTTTCACAACACGACGGGTTGCCCTCTGATCACACATCTGGCGTACGTATGCAACATCCTCATCTTCTCCCCGGGAGACAGCGGATCGATCGAGGTGGTCCAGAGAACAATCACGAGATACACCACTTGCTCCGGTCAGGGTGTCAATAACAACAAGAGCGTCATCTACACCCATCATAAAGCTGACAGAATCCGTTTAGGCCTGCTCTCCGATATAACCTCCTGGGCCATGCTTACCCATCTTTCTTTTACTTGGGTTGCCCGCTGGTGTACGGGAAGGAAAACTCAGGGATATATGAGCACCTGGTTGACAAAATCCACAAACTGATTGCAGGATGGCACAACGCAATATTATCTCCGGGAGGTAAGATGATCCTTCTCAAACACGTTCTCTCTTCCATCCCATTGTACACCCTGGCCGTCTGCTCCCCTCCCAAGAAAGTCCTTCTCAATCTCGAATCCCTCTTCGCCAAGTTCTTCTGGGGACATAGCAATGACAAAGACAAAAATCATTGGGCTGGTTGGGATACCATGGCCAAACCCACTGAAGAAGGAGGTCTAGGCTTCAGCAGACTTGCCCACATCGTGGACGCCTGCTCTATGAAGCTGTGGTGGAAGTTACGCACGGAGAGCTCGATATGGACGAAATTCATGAGAGCCAGATACTCCAGGTTCTCCAACCTTACGGAGGCGGGCACAAACAACAGATCTTTGGCATCTTGGCACCGTATAATTCGGGGACGCAGCATTGCAGAACCTTTAATCCGCCTACGGTTGGGCGACGGGCGCTCATCAGCCTGCCAGGAACGTTGGTTAGGAGACAACACCATACGGTCTAACGGCAGAACCCCTTTGGGATGCACTATCAGGGCCTATGGAAGGGTAGCTCCAGATGGATTAGAGGAATATTAGCGATTGGCTTGGCTAGTTCGAGACAGACGATATTCGTACAGCAGATCTTCGGGTCAATGACATGCCAGACACGTGGATTTGGTCCCCCAACCCAGGGGGAACCTTCACGCTGGCCTCTTCCAGACTTGTGGCCAGAGGCAGAGGTGCACCGAACATCACGTGTGCTATGTTCTGGCAGTCTTGTATTCCCATTAAATGGTCTATCCTTATCTGTCGAGCTCTGTGAAGAAAGCTCCCGACGGACAATCACCTCAGATCCATCGGATTTAGCCTCGCGTCCAGATGACACTACTGTGTGGAGCACTCTTCGAAATTGGTAGAGCACGTCATCCTTTCGGGTGAGTTGGCGACTCAGATTTGGTTCCAGCTTCACAATAGACTTAGTATTGTCCCCTCGACTGGGGGCTTCCATGATCTCATGGCCAGCTGGAGTGGCTCTTACGGACATCAGATCGTCGTAGACGCTGGTATCTGGGTGTTATGGAAAAATAGGAACAAATTCAGATATGAAGGCAGACAACTTTCCACTCCACAATTGTTCAGAGAGGTCATCAGACAAATTCTCAAAGTCAGAAGGCGCTGCTCCCACGCCCCCAACTCTCTCTGGGAGGCCCTTGCTTAGGCCTTTAGCCGGGCTCCCCAACTCTCTTTTTGCGGCTGCTGTTGTGGCTTAGTCTTATTTTGTGCGTGTCTAGCACGGTCTATTTCTTGTTCCTGTTGTCGCGTTGTGCACGTTTACTTGTATAGACTTCTGCATTTTGCCTATTTCTTCAATAAAGTTTGGGTTTCTTCAATATATATATATATATATATATATATATATATATATATATATATTTATAAACTCTAACTTATATCCACTAACATCTAACCTATAGTATATCCTAACTTAAGACACTAACATAGACTAAGAACTTAGAACTAACTCTAAGCTAACTATCTAACTTAGATAATCACTCTAACACATAACCATCTAACTAACCATCTATCCTCCTAATCACTCACCCACACACCATTCACAAGGTAAATGGGAGCCAAGGCAAATGGGCAAATAGAAGTGGCTAAATGGGGTTTAAAATGGGCTGCCAAGGGGCTGCTACTAGCAGCATCAACTGCTGCTGTTGTTGCTGAATTTGCTGCAGCTGCTGCTGCCTCATCTTGGTAGCATGACTACTACCATTGCTGTGCCTAATTTCTGCTGTTTGGGGGCAGCAGCTCCCCCTCCCTCTCACTACCTCACACACTCACAAACTCTCATCCTCTACTCTCTCACAACACACAAGCCAACACACACACACACACACACACACACACACACACACACATCTCCACTTATCTCGTCCCTCTCACAACCATAAGCCAACACACACACACACACACACACACACATCTCCACTCATATCTTTCCTCTCACAACCACACACTCACTCAACACTCACACTAACATAAATAAAATCAAACACCAACATATAACATACAATCCACCCTCTCTCTAAATACAAACACATATCTAAAATACATAAAATAGTACACTATATAAATATGTACCAAATTGACATGTATACATATAAATATGACATTATAGGCTAAACCACTTGGATATCAACATATATATTCAAATGAAAACAAGTCTAACCATCCTAGCCATTGCCAATCTACTCTCTAACAAATCTAAATTTGAAATTAAAGGACAAATTAGCCTATTAGGCATAAATACAAACACATGGTGTGCCTTCTATTGGAAACTCTCCATAGGAACACCAAAACTACCCCAACTTCTTAAAGAGGACTCAAGAGAGCCTCAAAATCATTTATAATGGTGGTTAATGCATAGGGTGGATCCTATGGATTCAAATCCATCAAAAATGCAAGGAAAAGTTGAATAGAGTGATGATTATACCTATTGGGAGTTGGATCCCGATGATACACTCCAAAGGACACAGTTCCGATACAAAGACTTCTTGAAATTGGACACCCTTCCTTGCTCCTTGCTTCCACTCCTAGCTAGCAACTCCTTGGTGAAATGAGAGGAAAATAGAAAGATTGGATGGGTTTGAGGGATCAAAACCAAGAGGGAAGCTCTCAAGTTTTGGAGAAGAACAAATTTAGGGAAAATGAGGCTACTCTTGAAATAAAAAGGTGGAGAGACCCTCCATTCTTTGGCCGGCCATATGCCCTAGTTTGGGTCCAATTGAAAAGTTCAAAATGCCCCCAACTTGTCTCCCTTGGGTCAACTGAAGTCATGCCAAGGTTTGGGGTCAAAAGGGTCAAGTTCTAATCTCTATTGATCCTATCTAGTCATATGGGATTAGCCTAATTATACTAGACTAAATAGTAGAATTTGTAGGCCATGTCTAACTAATCTTTGGGTCCCAACTAGAGTCTAAGCTACCCGGGTCACTAACACAAGTCGGAACGAGACAAAACTCAAACCCGACTAAACAAATCCCCTAATATCAATATTAATAAAATAAATAATCACAAAAATATCAAAAAATGGAAATAACCATTTTACCCTCAATTATGAAAACTGGAAATGAAAAATCTATCCCCCTTAAAAAATTTTGTCCACAAAATTAAAATAAACCAATCACAGGAAAACACAAGCAGAAAACAAAAGAACATATACCTCAAGGCTCGAAGAGATAAGGAAAACGCTCCTGCATGTCGTCCTCCCTCTCCCAGGTAGACTCATCTGGAGAGTGGTGCCTCCATGCAACACAAACCAAGGGTATATCCTGGTTCCGGAGCACCTTCTCCCGACGATCCAGAATCTCCACAGGCTGTTCTAGATAGTTGAGAGTAGGCCCCACCTCTATCGCTGAATGATCTAATACATGCCATGTACCACCTCAGCTGTGACATATGGAACACGTTATGCACTCCTTCGAGCGTATGCGGTAAGTCTAGTCGATAAGCTACTGTACCGACCTTTTTAAGGATAGTAAAAGGTCCGATGTAGCGCAAACTAAGCTTCCCGCCCCTGCCAAAATGAATCATGCTACGTGTTGGGGAAATCCTCAGGAACACCGTATCACTAGCCTGGACATAAAACCAAAACTCAGCACACAAAACCAAACAAACAATCACAAGCAAGCACAACAGAAAACGTAAACTAACCTCGAACTCTAACGGTCTCCGGTGGCTATCGGCCCAATGCCGCTGTCTATCCTGAGCCACCCGAAGTCTATCCCTGATAAATCTAACCTTCTCTGCTGCATCTACCACCATCTCCGGCCCAAGCAACATTCTCTTGCCGACATCGTCACATGATATAGGAGTGCAACATCTTTATCCGTATAGAGCCTCAAATGGTGACGTCTCTATACTGGCCTGGTAGCCGTTGTTGTAAGCAAACTCTACCATATAAAGGTGATCCTCCCAAGAACTTTCGAGATCTAGCACACACGTACGAAGCATATGCTCAAGAGTCTGTATGGTCCTCTCTGACTTCTCGTCTGTTTGGGGGTGATAAGGGGTACTGAACTTGAGCTAGGTGCCCAAGCTAGCCTACAAACTCCTCCAGAAGTGGGAAGTGAAGCGACTATCCCGATCCGAGACAATGCTTACCAGAAATTCGTACAATCTGACTATCTGTCGCACATACAACTCTGTCAGCCTCTCCGTAGACAAACCCACTTTGAAAGACAAGTTGTGGGCCGATTTGGTTGATCTATCAAGAATGACCCATATCGCGTCTTTTCCTCCCGGAGATCGTGGAAGTCCGGACACAAAGTCTATGGTGATGTGCACCCACTTCTACTCTGGAATGAGTAGTGGCTGTAGCAACCCACCTGGCCTCCGTCTTTCGACTTTCACGTTCTGACACACCAAGCAGCGAGATACAAACTGAGCTACCTCTCGCTTCATGCCATACCTGTAAACTCCCTAAAAATTTATTATGATTTTTTAAAAATATTTTTGTATTTATTAAGTACTTCGTATCTGCACATCGCATACGAGTTCACATTGTCGTATTTGCGTAGCGTACAAGAATTGCATTTCGTATTTGCTCGACGAGTGCGAATATGTGTCGAGATACATATTTTAGAAAAACACTTTTATTATAAATTTTATTTTATATGGGACATGTTCAAATAAATATGATAAATATTTTTATTTTTAAAAAGATTTATTTTGTTCGTCGTTTAAAAATAAGTGGTGATTTGAAAAATTGTGGTTTATATGAAATATATTCCAAATATTTTGCGAAATTAGAAATTTGTTTATTAATATATATTTTTTTACTTATAAAAGCTATTTTATGAGTTAATATTTAAGTAATTATCTTGATTTTCGAAATTAATTAATACTATATTTTAATATTTATGAAAAAAATATTTAAAATTTTGTTTTATTTAATATTTGAATTATTTTGATAATTTAAATTTGGAAAGATTTTATTCTAAATTAAAGGAGGTTTATCTATATTGATTTGAATTTGATTGCTTAAATTCTAAATTGATTTAAATAAAAAGATAGAATTATCCATCGGGGTTTAAACCATTGCAAGTCCTTATCCAACTGAGAATTCCCACCTCCTATAAAAGGAGATGTACTCATCCATAAATTATACCATCCAAACTCTCCACCAACACATTCACATCGTGCATCGTGTCGGTGACGACCAAAATCTTATTCCAGGGTACAGTTATCCGCATCGTGTCGGACAGCCCCCGGACATGACGGCAGCCTGCAACCCAACAAATTCCATGCCACAAACACCGCCCATCATCGCAACCATCTCCGCCATCCGACTTTGAAACACCACCCTCGACAACTGAACCATCACCGTCAGGCCACTCCGGCCGACCATCAGCACCCCCTTCAGCCGTCCGACCCAACCCCTGTTCCTCTACACAGAACCACCGCCACCATCGCCATCATCATTCCCGTCATCGTCGTCGTTTGCTGCACTCCAGCCCCGATCCATCAACCGACCACACCCATTGACCACCTTGTCCGACCGCCACCACCCCAGTACCATACATCACCACTATCGCAAAACACCAAAATAAAAATGAACCTCACCTGAGCCTCCGCCGACCTTACGGTGGTTCAGATCCGCTGCCTCGGCCTTCCGCAGCGTCGCACCCGCGTCGTGGCCGGTCCGCCACCAGCAAATCCTCCTTCCTCCGGCCGATCGCCCGTGCGTCGGGCCGAGCACCGTGCGTGCCCCTCTGTCCTACGCCACCGGCTTCGTGCCGTCCGCTTGTGAAACCTCTCGCGCGCAACCGCGCCGGCATCCGCGACTGGAGCACCACCCCACTCCGGTGAGGCCATCTCCCACCGTATCTCCTACGCCACCTCCGACTTTCCCTCCGGTGCCGGAGCCACCCGCAGATACTGCGCCACTACCCGCAGAGATCGCGATGCCGCCCGCTGACCACCGTCCTCGCCTTTTCTTACACCGGAGCCACCGCGCGCCGGTACAACGTTGGCCGACTCCTCCCCCGCTGGCGCCAGCGCACCGACCGCTGCGCCGCATTCCCGAGCGCTCTGTCCATAGTCGCCGCACCACCAGTTCCCGCCGCAGATCCGCCCCGCCGTGTCGGAAAACCCCAACGCCGCCGCCCTTGGTAACCCTCTGTTCACACCTCCTCTCCCTCTCTCTCTATTAAGTTTTGGTTTGAGAGGTATACAAGTTCATTTATGAGGATTTTTATTTATTAGTTATTAATAAGTAAACAACACAGGTGTTGTACTTCATAATATTATTATTATTATTATTTTATCATTATTATTATTGTTTGTGATTCTGTTGTAATATTTTGGTAATATGTATTATTAGTATATTAATTTTTTTAATAAATAATAATAATAATAATAATAATAATAATAATAATAATAAAATAGGATAAATAGATTCCAAATTATTTTGGTAACAAAATTATATTTGTGCTTGACTATCTACGTAATTTCGAAAGTGATTTCGAAGTTTGGATATATTACTATATTGTTTTATGATATTTTAAAGTATAGTCTTTGACCTAAAATCCTATTTTGATTAATTGGGTTTTTAGTGCTAAAATAATTCTTTTTATTTTTTAATGTTTAGCTTAATTAGTGTTATATTACTTTGTATCATTTATGGCTTTTCAGTTAAAAATTATATTTGATAAAAATTAGAGTTTAGCCTAAATTTTTCTTATATTTTGGAATAATTATTTGTAATATTTTGAATAACGGAAAAAAAACATAGTTTTAATTTATAATTTCCAAACAGAATTCCAAATAAAAAAGGTATTTTATAAAATAGTTATGGATATTTTATTATACTAAATTCTTCGAATATTTATTTTTGTCCATAACCAAATCTTTTCTAATCTTTTTGTAATTCTCGAACTTCCCTATATCATTCCTAGCTAATTCAAATATTCTGGACTCAATGACATGGTCCGTGCTATCACTTGAGATCATCTTGCACAGTTTTGGCTTTTGTGACTATTTTTGCCGACATGATCATATCGCGTCAGTCAACTCCAAACTAACTGAGGACTTGTCGGAGCAACGCACCACATCTGGTGACACACCATACAAGATATCTTGCCATATTTACTGCTTATATTTAGTTGTATTTTATTTCAGTTATTGTATCTATATTTCTTGTTTATTATTTTCTTCTTGCTTGTGGACCTAGAGTTAAGAGACTACCGTCAATAGTGTGCATGTCATTAACTTTGTCACGAAGGTAACACGAGTTGTGTGTGAGTGGTGGGTAACATATAGAGGTCACTTGCGTGTTGGCTGATCCCCGTACGCATGCGTAGGAATAACTGTCAATAGATGTATGTTAGAATACTTGACATTTATCTATTATAAAACAGTATTGTGGATACGACATGTGTTGGTGTGTAGTGGTTACGATGCATGTACAGTATCATTGGGGGGAGGGGACAGCTACTAGCGTAGGGGCTATATTTACTTTTTGCATATTTGTAGGCCGATAGTGACTCTTATGAGCGCTACCTTCTACCCCGGGCCGATAGCGACTCAGATGAGCGCTACTTACTGCCCATGGCCGATAGTGACTCGGATGAGCGCTACCTACTGCCACTCTTTATTTACTCTGCTGATCCTACAGCCCCTGCGTAGAACGTTGTCCTCAAAGTGCATATCACTTAGATGGTTAGGGACCCTGTTATGTTGTAGTTTTATAGTATTTACATTTGCAGTTATAATGGCATGTTCTTCCTGTATCTTGTTACGTCCCTCTGAGGACCTGGTAATTTCTCCAGGTGTATTTTGTGACTTCTTGCAGGTGCTCTAGCTAAGGCCATGTCTTCCTTCCTTCCCTCGTGATGATTGCTCTTGGACTTGTCATTTGCTTCGCTCGACCAAATCATTAATTTGTATATTTTTTTTCTTATTTAAACTTATTGGTAGTGGATATGTCTCCGTCCAACGTTTGTACAAATGACTACTTGATTATATCATTAAAACTTCATATTTGTGGATGAGATTTAGTTTGAGCATGGCTTTCTACATTTTACAGCTTATGTATACATACGAGCCCTTTCATTTACTCGTATGTATACAGCTGGCATGATACGTATCTAGTTCCAAGTATTTTGGGACTGGGGCGTTACATGTTTTTGTGGTGGCCCATGAAGGTCAAGTTTGCCATTTCGGTTATATGACTGTACCAAACAGGCCTGTAATATAGGATTAGAGTATAGGATCTCATCCACCTGCTTGACCCTCTTCCTTGACTAAATTTTTTGAATCACTTGTTCAACTTCATTGATCTACATCTTGCTTGAGCTCTTTCTACCGTAATCCTTATTTTTACACTTGATAGGAAGATGACTACACTAATATATGCTCATAGGTCAACCATAAGGCTAGAAGGATTACATTGACAACTAGTATGCATTGAGATCCTATTTGAGTTATAAAGATATGAGGATAAGAGGGACCATATTTTCAAGAAGTATGAACTTAGGGAATAGTTAATTCCAAGTTGGATAGTAGCAACATTAATAACTTCGAAGGATTGTTAGAATTTTATCTACAAAATGATAGTGGAATCTATATACAATTGAGAAAAGAAATTGAATTGATTTTTGAGTTTTGATTTTTGAAGGTCTTTGAAAAATAATTATGATTCAGTGAATTATAGCTATACATCCTTGAAGAGATATAAAGATAGTTGAAAAAAAATTAAATGCTGCTGTAAGATTTATGAGGGCGATTGATAAAGCTTGGTTAACTCCTAAGGTTTTAAATTGGGTTGTACGGTTCACAATTAATAAGTTCATGAAATTTTGAATTTCAAGTTTGAAGTAATGATGTTGAAATTCTGGTTTAAAATATTTGGAAGAAATGGAAACCATTGTTGAGGAAATTTTCAAATTTGAAATCGGGTCATTTGATTGAGGATTTACAAATCTATTTAGATTTGGGTTTGAAAAGTTGTGATTATGGATATCAAATTTTAGTAAATTTTTTTTTGAATATTGAGTTTAAAAATTGAATTGCTAATATTAAATTTTTGGAAAAGTTACTAATGACGTGATAAAAAGTTATTTTGATTGATTAAAGGAATTACCATTTAAAAGTTGAGGCTATGTTTGAATGGCTTAGAATTGAAGTTATTATTTATGAGTGCGTTAAAAATATTAAGCAAAAAAAAAATTTAGATTGCTCATGATATGCTAAGGATTTAACTTGAGGTTTTTTGAGAAAATTTTGGAGTTTTAAAGTTATGAAGAAATATTAAAAATTTTATAGATTCATGGTTTATGAACTCTTGAGTTCGAAGGTTGGAGTTAAAATATTAAATCTTGAAAAGGTTAGTAGTAACGGGATGAAAGATCACCTGGAGAATTATGGAAGGGATTAAACTTTTAATCATGATTAAATTAGACGGCTTGGAGTAAATACAAATTATGGTTGTTCATTTTGGAAAATTTATTTAGAAACTCTTTGAAGGAAACTTGGATTTTAAATTTTAATGATAGGCCGCCAAGATAACCCTAATGGGTTAGAAGGATTCCACACTAAGTGCCATATCCCTCATAGCCATGATGGTAGTATAAACACAAGTTTTGTTAGTCATCTACAAAATAATGTAGTTATATTTTAATCTTGACTCACTCGACATTTTCTCAAATCTAGATTTTATCATGACCTTCTAACCATTAAAATTTGAGAAATGATTAGATTGATCCTTGATCATACTCCATCTAAGTGGCTATCTTATCTCTAGAAATTGTATTCCTAAATTATTTTTACCTTGATCTACTAAAATCTGAATTATCTTTATTTTATGCTTTAACTTGGTCATTTATTTTGTGCGTTAATCATTATCTCCGGAACTCCCACTTTCTATTTTAAATTCTTTTGTGTCCTTTACCGTGACTTGGATATTTGGAGCACAACACTAGACTTTTCCATCCAACAAATTCCATATGCAAGACCTAGACGAGCCCACCTTTATGTAGGTATATCATGTCCTACTAAAACACACCCCTTGTACGCTATTTTCTTGACACGACTTTCGGGTCATAAAGACTAAATTATAACCCTACCATGGTACCGATATACTTTTCGACCACAGATTGGGACTCAATCTCGACTAAATTCTTTCAACCCGATATGGGATGATGTTCTACTTGATTTCCTTTAATGCTTAATTTTGTGCCTTACCTTGATTACTTAACTCATTATCCCATCACACTACTAGTTTAACTCTTGTAAGTTTGGTAGAATACCTCCCGACTTAACCATCATTTTTGTGGACCACATTGATAGGTTCACTTGGACCATAGAATTCAGTGGACCCTAACTTATCTAGCCAACTAAGCAGGCTGTATAGGCCCAAACTTTGGACAAGACTTAGATTTTAAACGATCTTGGACTATTTAATTTTCTTCATCATCCACTGCTTATATCTTATGTTTCTAATTACAGTCTAGATTTGCAAGCTTACTCTTTATCGAGCTTGTTCGTGACATATGTTTATTGTGGGCGCCCACTAATATATTGTCTAATCGGAACCGACGTATTATGGTCTGATCAACCATAGTGCACTTGGTTTGCTTGTGTATATTGTTCAACGTGGATGGAGACATTTAAACTTGGCCCTAGAGTCTCACCGCGACTGCCTTGGCAATTTTTTTTGGAACTTATTCAGTCGTCTTTGAACCACTCATTCGAATTCGATAATGTCTTCTTTGAACTCTTTATTTTTGCCTTTCGCCTGTTTTAGAAAGACAAACACCCGTAGTTGATATTCTCTTAGTTGTCCACTGTTTATTGCCTAGATAGTTAGCCAGTTACCAACCGATGTGACTGAAATACCATCTTGAGTTAATCGTCCTCCTCGTTACACTAGATTCATTATCACGACTTTCTAATCATTCTTGAGACTTAAGAATGATTCAAATCATTTCCTTAATCAAACCTAAACCCAAACGACCATATTTTCTCAACGAATCCTACCTCCCAAGTCCCTAAGTTATTCTCCTTGATCCACCCAATGCCTTATTATTTCTCGAATTGTGTTATCATGATTGTCTTAGCTAGCGACCCTCGTCCATTACCATATTCGTGAATTATTTTCCTATTTAATGAATTCATGACTTTCTAATAGTCCATTTATGTTAAACAACATTTTCTTGTCTAGCCAAATGAATTGTTCATACTTTCTTATCATTAAACTCTTGTACCCTACCTATTCTTAAATTTCGAGGATAAAATTCTTGTAAGTTGGGTAGGATATAAACCCCCTAAATTTCTACTACGATTTTTTAAAAATATTTTTGTATTTATTAAGTACTTCGTATCTGCATGTCGCATACGAGTTCACATTGTCGTATTTGCGTAGCGTGCGAGAATTGTATTTCGTATTTGTTCGACGAGTGCGAATATGTGTCGAGGTACATATTTTAGAAAAACACTTTTATTATAAATTTTATTTTATATAGAAAAGTACATGTTCAAATAAATGTGATAAATATTTTTATTTTTAAAAAGAATTATTTTGTTCGTCGTTTAAAAATAAGTGGTGATTTGAAAAATTATGGATTATATGAAATATATTCCAAATATTTTGCAAAATTATAAATTTGTTTATTAATATATTCCAAATATTTTATTAATATATTTTTTAAGTAATTAACTTGATTTTTGAAATTATTTAATACTATATTTTAATATTTATGAAAAAGATATTTAAAATTTTGTTTTATTTAATATTTGAATTATTTTGATAATTTAATTTTGGAAAGATTTTATTCTAAATTAAAGGAGGTTTATCTAAATTGATTTGAATTTGATTGCTTAAATTCTAAATTGATTTAAATAAAAAGATGGAATTATCCATCGGGGTTTAAACCATTCCAAGTTCTTATCCAACTGAGAATTTTCACCTCCTATATAAGGAGATGTACTCATCCATAAATTACAGTATCCAAACTCTCTACCAATACATTCACATCGTGCATCATGTCTGTGACGACCAAAATCTTATTCCAGGGTATAGTTATCTGCATCGTGTCGGACAGCCCCCGGACACGACGATAGCCTACAACCCAGCAAATTCTACGCCACAAACACAACCCATCATCGCAACCATCTCTGCCATCCGACTTTCAAACACCACCCTCGACAACTGAACCATCACCGTCAGGCCACACCGGTCGACCATCAACACCCCTTCAGCCATCCGACCCAACCCCTGCTCTTCGACTCCACACAGAACCACCTTAACGCCATCATCATCCCCGACATCATCGCCGTCTCCTGCACTCCGGCCCCGACCCATCAACCGGCCACACCCGTCGACCACCTTGGCCGACTGCCACCACCCCAGTACCATACATCACCACCATCGTAAAATACCAAAATAAATATGAACCTCACCTGAGCCTCCGTCGACCTCACGGTGGTTCAAATCCGCTGCCCCGGCCTTCGGCAGTGCCGCACCCACGTCGTGGCCGGTCCGCCACTAACAAACCCTCCTTCCTCCGGCCGATTGCCCGTGCGTCGGGCCGAGCACCGTACGTGCCCCTGTCCTCCGCCACCGGCTTCGTGCCGCCCGCTGGTGAAACCTCTCGCGTGCAACCGTTGTCACGACCCGTACCCACTGTGAGGGTACGAGCACGTAACAACGCCCAGCCTACGCAGCAGTGTCGACGGTAGAACGCTGTCCTAGGTTACTATCTAATCAACAACTCACACAATTATATAATATACTTGTCAAAACTCAACTCCGAACGGAGGACAAGTATAGATATAATGAATCTCAATCACAGTCTAAGAACGATAAGATATCACAGAAGATAAAATCTAAGACTAATAACAAAGATAAAACCAACAACTAATAATATAAACTCAGAAAATCTCAACTACGAATCTCAACTACAATCTCAAACACAATCTCAACTACATACAGCTCCAGTTCTAAACATAAAAGCTAAACAACAACTAGATAATATTCCAATCACTCCTGAGTGTCGGGGCCATAGGTAGCTAAACCATCTCCACAATAATAAGTAGGGCATGTGTCCTCAGGGCAGTCATCTGTAAAATTTTCAACAGGTCCAGTCAGGACAGGAACGAGTACAACTCATTAAGAAAACCCAAGTAAATGACAGGGAAGTATAAATCTGTTATAGACAGTTTTATTGATGAAAATGACAGTTTATATACAGGTGATGGTATAGAGAAACAGTAAGATACAAGGAAAGTAAGTAACTAAAACAAGAGAAGAATGATGGCAATGAAGACTGTAAAATAAATCTAGCTGAACTAAGTAACTTAATGAGTCCAGACAGTAAATGTAAAATAAGTGTAAACTACTATAAATCCAGTACGAGATGAATCTAATACAAGATGAATCCAGTACCAGATGATTCTAGGTAGTGATCAAGAATCCAGGTGAGTCCAGCTAATCTAATAGTGTGTTTTAAAATACCGAGATCGACATGTAAACGGCTGTGGATAATCATGCACACCTCTCACTGATCAGGCGAGAGATGGCTATGCTTCCAGTAGATTCCAGTTGGAGATTCCAGATTTGGGGTATGTCTACATGTCTTACTCAATATTTCCCCGCCCCGTAATACAAATGAATCCAGAATTCGATACGAGAATCGAGATGAGTCCAGCCAAAATATGATGATTCCAGAAATAGATTCCGGAATGATTCCAGTGATTCCAGTAATAGAGGCCAGATAATATGGTGAGTGTGTCGCATACATGAATCCAGAAATATCCATACGTATGGTATCAGAGAATCACATAAAACTAAATAGAACTAAAATACAGTAACTGGCAAATAAATGAGAGAACTATCAGAGAATGTACTCGCCTGATACTCTGAAAAGAGTATTGTAATGTCAGATGTCTGCACCGGAGTCACAATATCCTAAATAGAACAGTACAAGTTATAATATGTTTAAAACAAGGCAAATGATGGTTATGATGCAATCTACCTGATTTCTAGGCCAATCTAGGTCAAAGTCAACTCTAATTCAACTTTGGAAGTCAAACTAGGTCAATCAAGTCAAACCTAAGTCAAACTAGTCAAACTAGTCTAACAAGGCTATTCTAAGTCTAACTAGACTACACAAGTCTAATCTAGGCTCCACACTAACACACAGGCACAAGCATAGGCCATAGGCTAAGAGACTAGGCCATGGGCTAAGCAGAAACATATTCAATATCTATATCTAAACCGAACACATGTATACATATCATACAATCTATATATATATATATATATATATATATATATATATATATATATATATATATATATATATATATATATATATATATCTATTTATACAAGCTAATAGGAAAAATCACATATTGATGTGTTATACAAAATAACATAGCCTACACAACTATTATGGAAAACACTTATTAGTATATAGGCTCCTATTGAACCATATACAACATTATATGACATTACATATATATATATATATATATATATATATATATATATATATATATATATATATATATATATATATATATATATATATACATATGTATATAGAGAGGGGGATCACAAGTACATGTATCAAGTGATATGTGTGTGTGATAGACTAGAGGGTGTGTGTCATGAGTCATAGGCATGTGTGTGATATGTGTTAAAGAGTGTGGTATGTGTGAGACATATGGGAAAGTGTGTGTGTGTGTAGGAGGGCTGTCCTCAGGAATTCTGAAATTTAAGTGACAATTTAACAGTGTATAAAAAATCAGTTTTCATGCAATCCCCATACCAAATTTTGATATTCCAAACTCCTAACACCTATCACAATCAACATTGAGTAACCTAATACACATGTACTCGAATTAAACAGGGCAATTAAACACTAACAATTCAGTTTAAAAATAGAATCAAGAATCAGGAATTCGAACAGTTCCTATATATCTAAACTTAGGGATTGAAATAATCGAAACTAACATTTATATATCAGGAAATCAGGAACCTGCAAATTTCGAACCCTATATTGAAAACCAATACAATTCATGAAACCAATATTGAACTAACATCAACCCAGGTATGTATGAACTCAATGAACTGAATTGACTCCTGAATCATCATAAAAAAACAGTAAACTGAACAGTGCAATGTGTATCAGAAAATAGGAAGTTTATACACATATCGAAATCCCATTCAAAGGGCAAAACCCGAATCCAACATGAAATACCCAACTAGTAGTATCCAATACACAGGTAGGAATCATTTTGTGGCGATTAAACATCAATTAAAATGGGTTAAACTGGGAATCAAATCTCAGAAATTTAAAACTGAAGTGCGTATCAGAGCAAAAGGGAAATGTCGAAATTCGAATACTAAAACATGTTAATACACCAAGGTGAGGGTTGGTAATCCATCTTGCATAAGTGTACGTGTCATAGGGAAGCATTCGTGTCCAGAAAATAGGACACGAGGTGTCCAAGTGTCAATCGAAGCCGTGTATCAGTCTCTGCACAGCAGCCTCGTGCAGCGATGTCGTGTCCGATTGGACACGGCTCAGTGCTCGAGACGATCCGTGTTGGCTTGAATTTCGTGTATGTGTGTGTCAGTACTTTCGATGCGAGCACGAGAACTTCCTCGACTCGCAACCAAGTGCCACGAAACTTGGCGAGGGTCGAGTCAGACATGGGACCCATCACCTCACCAAATTACACGTGTCCTAGTGGAGTGTCGTGTCCTGTGTCAGCCCCGAAATACAGGGGACGCGCACAGTGTGCACGAGCAGGCACGAGACAGTACATCCTCGATATCTTCGCGCACAGTCGTCGAGGACTCATGAAATTTTGTGTGGTTGGTGTCAGTGATAGCACACATGTGTCCACCAAAAATTGTGCCAGGAAAATCCGTGTCGTGTCCTATAGGACACTCGGGCAGCAGGGGACTGCACGAGGCCTGTGCTGTGTTCCGTGCATGCGGTGCGTGTCCGATTTGGACACAAAAAACCCTAAATTCGTGCTCAGACATATAAATTTATAATCTACATATTAAGAGCTATCCAAATATATAATTTGTTTTGAAAAACAATAACATTCAATCCATTGAGGCTTTTCGTCGAACACCTAACTTACACTACGACACATGTCCGATACGGACACCAAACGGACACGAAATTCACCTAAATTTCAGGGACACCTAGGGGACTCCTAGATCTAGCCCTACATGCAAAGAAAACTGAAATTTAAATCAATTTGAGGAGTCTTACCTATAGGTGCAAATTGCAAGAAAAGCTCCAAATGGGGGGTGTTTCTCTTGATGGCCAAATGCTCCAATTGAGCCCAAAACTGAGATTAACCTCCAGAAATATTAAATATACAAAAATTAGAACCTAATGCAAAAGACTAGGATAAAAAAGGAGATCAAATGAATAAAATGGGATTTTTTTGGAAGGGGGAAACTGACCTTTCTTTTCTCCAAGTGTAGGAATGATAAAAAGAGGCAAGCCCTAATGAACAAGTGTTTAAATAGGGTGGGGATCCCTTTGTGGCTGCTCTTAGGTTCAATAATTAGGGTTAGGGTTCACTAAATGGCCCATGGGCTTAAGTCATGATCAATTTAAATCATTAAGTCATAAGCCATTTCATGAAACCATAAACCATGACTTAAATTCACAAAACCAAATCCCCTCTATCTAAAACTATTCTCTAATGACTAAAATAGGTTAAATCAAGTTAGACTAGGGTCACCATGGCTAGGGTTAGCTTCTAGGCTAGTCCACTAGGTCTCAACAAGTCAAGTCAAACTAGAATTCACCAATTCAATAAATTACCAAATAATTCAAATAAGTCAAAATGACCAAATTACCCCTAGGCTAAAAATGATAATTAAGTCATCATAATGACATGGTTAGGCTCTAGGTCATGCAGTCTCTCAGGTTTCACTAGCAGTACATCAAAATCACAAGTCATGACTAAAATCAATTCTTAAATAGTTTAAAAATTATTAAAAATCACTAAAAATCATAATATAAATCAAATATCAATAATTAATAATCAAAATTACAAAATTTTAAAATTACCCTCATCTGGAAAACTGGGAGTTACAATCCTACCCACCTTAGAAAAATTTCGTCCTCGAAATTAAAATGATCGCATCCCTACTAGGTCAAACCCCCAGCAAATCAAGTTCGAAGCAACACAATCCTACTGGTCGTGATTTTACAGTCTCGAACGGGGTCGCTACACTATCTAGAAATCAAAACAATATCCTGGCAGGTACTAATAGAATCACACAGGAAAGTGGGAAGAAGAATGAGAAGGACAAACCTGCTAACCCATCACCTGCAGCGTCGGTCTCCTGGACCGCCATCGTAAAAGCTCCACCCCTCTGGTGTTGAGCTACAGGTGGCCTAGCTCCCTCAAGAGGAGGTGCAAAGGGACAGTCTATCTTCTGGTAGGCTTCAGACCCACAGGAATAGCAAACCTTCAGCCTCTTCCTACACTGCTCCCTGGAGTATCCCAACTTCCTGCAGTTGGAACAACTGATCGCCTTCGGGTCCTGACCCCGATACTGGTGCTGGCTGCACCTGCTGAACCATCATTGGTGCCCGGGTCTGCTGAATTTGAACATGAGGCCTCTTGGCCTGGCCTCCGCTGCTGCTACCACTCTGGAGGTCACGACCCTTCTTCAACTTCAACCCTAGGTCGTCCTCCGCTGCCACAGCCCCAAAAAATATCTCCGTAAAGGTAGCGTTCCGGTCGCACTTAGTCAGCGACCGAACCTCCCTAATCAAGCCTCGGCGGAACTTCCTCGCCTTCGTCTTCTCAGTCAAGTCATCTATGAACCGGGCCAATCGACAAAACTCCCCAGCGTACTCAGCTACCGTCTGGGTTCCCTGAACCAGACCTTCAAACTGTGCCTCTATGCCTCCCAAGACCACATCAGGAAAGAACTTCTCCTTGAACAGTTCCTTGAACTGGGCCCAAGTCTGGCCCTCAACTCCTACCCTGGGATCTGTCTAGTACCATGCACGGGCTAAGTCCTGTATCTGACTGCCCGCCGCCTTGATATGGAGTCGATCTGGTATCTCTGCCAGCATGAATATTTCCTCGATATGCTCTATCCAATCGTCTACATAATGAATGCCCTCAGTGCCCAGGAACTCTCTGGGGTGCATCTTCTGGAAATCCTGTATATCCTTCTCCTTCCGACGAGGCTGCTGCTGCTCCCCCTGAGCAGTCACCATCTCTACTGTAGCACGAACCAGCTGGTGGGTCTTGTCAATCCCCTGACGATAATCGGCAGTCTGTTGCTGCTGCTGCTGCTGGTGAGATGCCAAAATCTTCTCTACGAAAGAGAAAAGATGAGCAGCATCTACCATCCCCGCAGGTGGAGGCTGCTGCGGTGGAAGGATCTCGGGAAGCACCGGACTCTGCCTCCCAGCTGATGGAATACCCACCCCAGCTGATGGATCTCCGAAAGCTGCTGAAACATCCACCCCAGCTGGCATGACTGGGGCTGCAGTACCAGGAGCTGGCTGCTGAAGGTGAGAGGTGGCAGATCCCTCTGTAGCGGCTACTGTACCAGAGTGATGTGATCGTGTCTCCACCATCCTGAAGACAGATCGAAAAGAAAGTCAATACTGAGTAGGAATCGATAAAATCAAAGGAGGACAGTTTATTTCAAACAAGACAATCAGTAAGATATGTAAATGGCATGAATTGAAGCAAAATTTTTCCTAACTGTGATTAAGTACCTCTCCGTTAAAGCCTATCTCTCAATCCTATCGCAGGCTTGCAGCAGTAAAACTAAGTCGTCGTACTACCATGATATCGCACTAATGCGACTCTCGACCTGCATGGGCCACCACTAAAAACGTGTCACGACCCGTACCCACTGTGAGGATACGAGTACGTAACAACGCCCAGCCTACGCCGCAGTGTCGGCCGTAGAACGCTGTCCTAGGTTACTATATAATCAACAACTCACGCAATTATATAATGTACTTGTCAAAACTCAACTCCGAACGGAGGACAAGTATAGATATAATGAATCTCAATCACAGTCTAAGAACGATAAGATATCAAAGAAGATAAAATCTAAGACTAATAACAAAGATAAAACCAACAACTAATAATATAAACTCAAAAAATCTCAACTACAAATCTCAACTACAATCTCAAACACAATCTCAACTACATACAGATCCAGTTCTAAACATAAAAGCTAAACAACAACTAGATAATCTCCTAATCACTCCTGAGTGTCGAGGCCATAGGTAGCTAAACCATTTCCACAGTAATATGAAGGGCATGTGTCCTCAGGGCAGTCATCTGTAAAATTTTCAACAGGTCCAGTCAGGACAGGAACGAGTACAACTCATCAAGAAAACCCAAGTAAATGACAGGGAACTATAAAGCAGTAATAGACAGTTTTATTGATAAAAATGACAGTTTATATACAGGTGATGGTATGGAGAAACAATAAGATACAAGGAAAGTAAGTAACTAAAACAAGAGAAGAATGATGGCAATGAAGACTGTAAAATAAATCTAGCTAAACTAAGTAACATAATGAGTCCAGGCAGTAAATGTAAAACAAGTGTAAACTACTATAAATCCAGTACAAGATGAATCTAATACAAGATGAATCCAGTATCAGATGATTCTAGGTAGTGATCAAGAATCCAGATGAGTCCAGCTAATCTAATAGTGTATTTTAAAATACCGAGATCAATATATAAATGGCTGTGGGTAATCAGGTACACCTCTCACTGATCAGGCGAGAGATGGCTATTCTTCCAGTAGATTCCAGTTGGAGATTCCAGATTTGGGGTATGTCTACATGTCTTACTCAATATTTTCTCGCCCCGTAATACAAATGAATCCAGAATTCGACATGAGAATCGAGATGAGTCCAGCCAAAATATGATGATTCCAGAAATAGATTCCGGAATGATTCCAGTGATTCCAGTAATAGTGGCCAGATAATATGGTGAGTGTGTCGCATACATGAATCCAGAAATATCCATACATGTGGTATCAGAGAATCACATAAAACTAAATAGAACTGAAATACAGTAACTGGCAAATAAATAAGAGAACTATCAGAGAATGTACTCGCCTGATACTCTGAAAAGAGTAGTGTAATGTCAGATGTCTGCACCGGAGTCACAATGTCCTAAATAGAACAGTACAGGTTATAATATGTTTAAAACAAGACAAATGATGGTTATGATGCAATCTATCTGATTTCTAGGCCAATCTAGGTCAAAGTCAACTCTAAGTCAACTCTGGAAGTCAAACTAGGTCAATCAAGTCAAACTAGTCAAACTAGTCTAACAAGGCTATTCTAAGTCTAAGTAGACTACACAAGTCTAATCTAGGCTCCACACTTACACACAGGCACAACCATAGGCCATAGGCTAAGAGACTAGGCCATGGGCTAAGCAGAAACATATTCAATATCTATATCTAAACCAAACACATGTATACATATCATACAATCTATATAGGATATATATATATATTATATATATATATATATATATATATATATATATATATATATATATATATATATATATATATATATATATATATTTATACAAGCTAATAGGAAAAATCACATATTGATGTGTTATACAAAATAACATAGCCTACACAACTATTATGGAAAACACTTATTAGTATATAGGCCCCTATTGAACCATATACAACATTATATGACATGACATATATATATATATATATATATATATATATAGGGGGATCACAAGTACATGTGTCAAGTGATATGTGTGTGTGAATGTGTGATAGACTAGAGGGTGCGTGTCATGAGTCATAGGCATGTGTGTGATATGTGTTAAAGAGTGTGGTGTGTGTGAGACATATGAGAAAGTGTGTGTGTGTGTGTAGGAGGGCTGTCCTCAGGAATTCTGAAATTTAAGTGACAGTTTAACAGTGTATAAAAAATCAGTTTTCATGCAATCCCCATACCAAATTTTGATATTCCAAACTCCTAACACCTATCACAATCAACATTGAGTAACCTAATACACATGTACTCGAATTAAACAGGGCAATTCAACACTAACAATTCAGTTTAAAAATAGAATCAAGAATCAGGAATTCGAACAGTTCCTATATATCTAAACTTAGGGATTGAAACAATCGAAACTAACATTTATATATCAGGAAATCAGGAACCTGCAAATTTCGAACCCCATATTGAAAACCAATACAATTCATGAAACCAATATTAAACTAACATCAACCCAGGTATGTATGAACTCAATGAATTGAATTGAATCCTGAATCATCATAAAAAAATAGTAAACTGAACAGTGCAATGTGTATCAGAAAATAAGAAGTTCATACACATATCGAAATCCCATTCAAAGGGCAAAACCCGAATCCAACATGAAATACCCAACTAGCAGTATCCAATACACATGTAGGAATCATTTTGTGGCGATTAAACATCAATTAAAATGGGTTAAACTAGGAATCAAATCTCAGAAATTTAAAACTGAAGTGCGTATCAGAGCAAAAGGGAAATGTCGAAATTCGAATACTAAAACATGTTAATACACCAAGGTGAGGGTTGGTAATCCATCTAGCATACGTGTACGTGTCATAGGGATGCATTCGTGTCCAGAAAATAGGACACGAGGTGTCCAAGTGTCAATCGAAACCGTGTATCAGTCTCTGCACAGCAGCCTCGTGCAGCGATGTCGTGTCCGATTGGACACGACTCAGTGCTCGAGACGAGCCATGTTCTTGCAAGGTGACACGTGGGATATAGGGATATGTTACTAGGTGCCTGAGACGTGGCCAAGTTGTGTCGTGTCTGAGATTCGAAGCCGTATCAGTGGCTTAAATTTCGTGTATGTGTGTGTCAATACTTTCGATGCGAGCGCGAGAACTTCCTCGACTCGCAACCAAGTGCCACGAAACTTGGTAAGGGTCGATTCAGACATGGGACCCATCACCTCACCAAATTACACGTGTCCTAGTGGAGTGTCATGTCCTGTGTCAGCCCCAAAATATAGGGGACGTGCACAGTGTGCACGAGCAGGCACGAGACAGTGCAGCCTCGATATCTTCACGCACAGTCGATGAGGACTCGTGAAATTTTGTGTGGTTGGTGTCAGTGATAGCACACATGTGTCCACCAAAAATTGTGCCATGAAAATCCGTGTCGTGTCCTATAGGACACTCGGGCAGCAGGGGACTGTACGAGGCCTGTGCTGTGTCCCGTACGTGCGGTGCGTGTCCGATTTGGACACGAAAAACCCCTAAATTTGTGCTCAGACATATAAATATATAATCTACATATTAAGAGCTATACAAATATATAATTTGTTTTGAAAAACAATAACATTCAATCCATTGAGGCATTTCGTCGAACACCTAACTTACACTACGACACGTGTCCGATACGGACACCAAACGGACACGAAATTCACCCAAATTTCAGGGACACCTAGGGGACTCCAAGATCTAGCCCTACATACAAAGAAAACTGAAATTTAAATCAATTTGAGGAGTTTTACCTATAGGTGCAAATTGCAAGAAAAGCTCCAAATGGGGGGTGTTCCTCTTGATGGCCAAATGCTCCAATTGAGCCCAAAACTGAGATTCACCTCCAGAAATATTAAATATACAAAAATTGGAACCTAATGCAAAAGAGTAGGATGAAAAAGGAGATCAAATGAATAAAATGGGATTTTTTTGGAAGGGGGAAACTGACCTTTCTTTTCTACAAGTGTAGGAATGATAAAAAGAGGCAAGCCCTAATGAACAAGTGTTTAAATAGGGTGGGGATCCCTATGTGGCTGCTCTTAGGTTCAATAATTAGGGTTAGGGTTCACTAAATGGCCCATGGACTTAAGTCATGATCAATTTAAATCATTAAGTCATAAGCCATTTCATGAAACCACAAACCATGACTTAAATTCACTAAACCAAATCTCCTCATTCTAAAACTATTCTCTAATGACTAAAATAGGTTAACTCAAGTTAGACTAGGGTTACCATGGCTAGGGTTAGCTTCTAGGCTAGTCCACTAGGTCTCAACAAGTCAAGTCAAACTAGAATTCACCAATTCAACAAATTACCAAATAATTCAAATAAGTCAAAATGACCAAATTACCCCTAGGCTAAAAATGATAATTAAGTCATCATAATGACATGGTTAGGCTCTAGGTCATGTAGTCTCTCAGGTTTCACTAACAGTACATCAAAATCACAAGTCATGACTAAAATCAATTCTTAAATAGTTTAAAAATTATTAAAAATCACTAAAAATCATAATGTGAATCAAATATCAATAATTAATAATTAAAATTATAAAATTTCAAAATTACCCTCATCTGAAAAACTGGGTGTTACAATCCTACCCACCTTAGAAAAATTTCGTCCTCGAAATTAAAATGATCGTATCCCTACTAGGTCAAACCCCCAGCAAATCAAGGTCGAAGCAACACAATCCTACTGGTCGTGATTTCACAGTCTCGAACGGGGTCGCTACACTATCTAGAAATCAAAACAATATCCTGGCAGGTACTAATGGAATCACACAGGAAAGTGGGAAGAAGAATGAGAAGGACAAACCTGCTAACCCATCACCTGCAGCGTCGGTCTCCTGGACCGCCATCGTAAAAGCTCCACCCCTCTGGTGCTGAGCTACAGGTGGCCTAGCTCCCTCAAGAGGAGGTGCAAAGGGACAGTCTATCTTCTGGTAGGCTTCAGACCCACAGGAATAGCAAACCTTCAGTCTCTTCCTACACTGCTCCCTGGAGTGTCCCAACTTCCTGCAGTTGGAACAACTGATCGCCTTGGGGTCCTGACCCCGATACTGATGCTGGCTGTACCTGCTGAACCATCATTGGTGCACGGGTCTGCTGAATCTGAACATGAGGCCTCTTGGCCTGGCCTCCGCTGCTGCTACCACTCTGGAGGTCACGACCCTTCTTCAACTTCAACCCTAGGTCGTCCTCCGCTGCCACAGCCCTAGAAAATATCTCCGCAAAGGTAGCGTTACGGTCGCTCTTAGTCAGCGACCGAACCTCCCTAATCAAGCCTCGGCAGAACTTCCTCGCCTTCGTCTTCTCAGGCAAGTCATATATGAACTAGGCCAATCGACAAAACTCCCCAGCGTACTCAGCTACCGTCTGGGTTCCCTGAACCAGACCCTCAAACTGTGCCTCTATGCCTCCCAAGGCCACATCAGGAAAGAACTGCCCCTTGAACAGTTCCTTGAACTAGGCCCAAGTCTGGCCCTCAACTCCTATCCTGGGATCTGTCTAGTACCACGCACGGGCTAAGTCCTGCATCTGACTGCCCGCCGCCTCGATATGGAGTCGATCTGGTATCTCTGCCAGCATGAATATCTTCTCGATATGCTCTATCCAGTCGTCTGTATAATGAATGCCCTCAGTGCCCAGGAACTCTCTAGGGTGTATCTTCTGGAAATCCTGTATATCCTTTTCCTTCCGACGAGGCTGCTGCTGCTCCCTCTGAGCAGTCACCATCTCTACTGTAGCACGAACCAGCTGGTAGGCCTCGTCAATCCCCCGACGATAATCGGCAGTCTGTCGCTGCTGCTGCTGCTGGTGAGACGCCAAAATCCACTCCACGAAAGAGAAAAGATGAGCAGCATCTACCATCCCCGCAGGTGGAGGCTGCTGCGGTGGAAGGATCTCGGGAAGCACCGGTCTCTGCCTCCCAGCTGATGGAATACCCACCCCAGCTGATGGATCTCCGAAAGCTGCTGAAACATCTACCCCAGCTGGCATGACTGGGCTGCAGTACCATAAGGTGGCTGCTGAAGGTGAGAGGTGGCAGACCCCTCTACAGCGGCTACTGTACCAGAGCGATGTGATCGTGTCTCCACCATCCTGAAGACAGATCGAAAAGGAAGTCAATACTGAGCAGGAATCGATAAAATCAAAGGAGGACAGTTTATTTCAAACAAGACAATCAGTAAGAAATGTAGATGGCATGAATTAAAGCAGAATTTTTCCTAACTGTGATTGAGTACCTCTCCGTTAAAGCCTATCTCTCAATCCTATCGCAGGCTCACAGCAGTAC
Source organism: Iris pallida (assembly GCA_029216955.1). NCBI lineage: Eukaryota > Viridiplantae > Streptophyta > Magnoliopsida > Asparagales > Iridaceae > Iris > Iris pallida. Next base: position 7,059,521 of record JANAVB010043219.1, read on the forward strand.
AACTAAGTCGTCGTACTACCACGATATCGCACTAATGCGACTCTCGACCTGCATGGGCCACCACTAAAAACGTGTCACAACCCGCACCCACTGTGAGGATACGAGCACGTAACAACGCCCAGCCTACGCCGCAGTGTCGGCGGTAGAACGCTGTCCTAGGTTACTATCTAATCAACAACTCACGCAATTATATAATGTACTTGTCAAAACTCAACTCCGAACGGAGGACAAGTATAGATATAATGAATCTCAATCACAGTCTAAGAACGATAAGATATCACAGAAGATAAAATCTAAGACTAATAACAAAGATAAAACCAACAACTAATAATACAAACTCAGAAAATCTCAACTACAAATCTCAACTACAATCTCAAACCCAATCTCAACTACATACAGATCCAGTTCTAAACATAAAAGCTAAACAACAACTAGATAATCTCCCAATCACTCCTGAGTGTCGGGGCCATAGGTAGCTAAACCATCTCCATAGTAATATATAGGGCATGTGTCCTCAGGGCAGCATCTGTAAAATTTTCAACAGGTCCAGTCAGGACAGGAACGAGTACAACTCATCAAGAAAACCCAAGTAAATGACAGGGAACTATAAAGCAGTTATAGACAGTTTTATTGATGAAAATGGCAGTTTATATACACGTGATGGTATGGGGAAACAGTAAGATACAAGGAAAGTAAGTAACTAAAACAAGAGAAGAATGATGGCAATGAAGACTGTAAAATAAATCTAGCTAAACTAAGTAACATAATGAGTCCAGACAGTAAATGTAAAACAAGTGTAAACTACTATAAATCTAGTACGAGATGAATCTAATACAAGATGAATCCAGTACCAGATGATTCTAGGTAGTGATCAAGAATCCAGGTGAGTCCAGCTAATCTAATAGTGTGTTTTAAAATATCGAGATCGACATGTAAACGGCTGTGGGTAATCAGGCATACCTCTCACTGATCAGGCGAGAGATGGCTGTGCTTCCAGTAGATTCCAGTTGGAGATTCCAAATTTGGGGTATGTCTACATGTCTTACTCAATATTTTCCCGCCCCGTAATATATATGAATCCAGAATTCGACACGAGAATCGAGATGAGTCCAGCCAAAATATAATGATTCCAAAAATAGATTTCGGAATGATTCCAGTGATTCCAGTAATAGAGGCCAGATAATATGGTGAGTGTGTCGCATATATGAATCCAGAAATATCCATACGTGTGGTATCAGAGAATCACATAAAACTAAATAGAACTGAAATACAGTAAATGGCAAATAAATGAGAGAACTATCAGAGAATGTACTCGCCTGATACTCTGAAAAGAGTAGTGTAATGTCAGATGTCTGCACCAGAGTCACAATATCCTAAATAGAACAGTACATGTTATAATATGTTTAAAACAAGGCAAATGATGGTTATGATGCAATCTACCTGATTTCTAGGCCAATCTAGGTCAAAGTCAACTCTGGAAGTCAAACTAGGTCAATCAAGTCAAACCTAAGTCAAACTAGTCAAACTAGTCTAACAAGGCTATTCTAAGTCTAACTAGACTACACAAGTCTAATCTAGGCTCCACACTGACACACAGGCACAACCATAGGCCATAGGCTAAGAGACTAGGCCATGGGCTAAGCAGAAACATATTCAATATCTATATCTAAACCAAACACATGTATACATATCATATAATCTATATAGGATACATATATATATATATATATATATATATATATATATATATATATATATATATATATATATATATATATATATATATATATATAAAATATATATATATATATAAAATATATATATATATAAAATATATATATATATATATATATATATATATATATATATATATATATATATAAATATAAATATATATATATATATATATATATATATATATATATATATATATATATATATATATATATATATATATATAGAGGGGGATCACAAGTACATGTGTCAAGTGATATGTGTGTGTGAATGTGTGATAGACTAGAGGGTGTGTGTCATGAGTCATAGGCATGTGTGTGATATGTGTTAAAGAGTGTGGTGTGTGTGAGACATATGGGAAAGTGTGTGTGTGTGTGTAGGAGGGCTGTCCTCAGGAATTCTGAAATTTAAGTGACAGTTTAACAGTGTATAAAAAATCAGTTTTCATGCAATCCCTATACCAAATTTTGATATTCCAAACTCCTAACACCTATCACAATCAACATTGAGTAACCTAATACACATGTACTCGAATTAAACAGGGCAATTAAACACTAACAATTCAGTTTAAAAATTGAATCAAGAATCAGGAATTCGAACAGTTCCTATATCTAAACTTAGGGATTGAAACAATCGAAACTAACATTTATATATCAGGAAATCAGGAACGTGCAAATTTCGAACCCCACATTGAAAACCAATACAATTCATAAAACCAATATTGAACTAACATCATCCCAGGTATGTATGAACTCAATGAACTGAATTGAATCTTGAATCATCATAAAAAAAATAGTAAACTGAACAGTGCAATGTGTATCAGAAAATAGGAAGTTCATACACATATCGAAATCCCATTCAAAGGGCAAAACCCGAATCCAACATGAAATACCCAACTAGCAGTATCCAATACACATGTAGGAATCATTTTGTGGCGATTAAACATCAATTAAAATGGGTTAAACTGGGAATCAAATCTCAGAAATTTAAAACTGAAGTGCGTATCAGAGCAAAAGGGAAATGTCGAAATTCGAATACTAAAACATGTTAATACACCAAGGTGAGGGTTGGTAATCCATCTAGCATATGTGTACGTGTCATAGGGATGCATTGTGTCCAGAAAATAGGACACGAGGTGTCCAAGTGTCAATCAAAACCGTGTATCAGTCTTCGTACAGCAGCCTCGTGCAGCGATGACGTGTCCGATTGGACACGACTCAGTGCTCGAGACGAGCCGTGTTCTTGCAAGGTGACACGTGGAATATAGGGGTATGTTCCTAGGTGCCTGAGTCGTTGCCAAGTTGTGTCATGTCCAAGATTTGAAGCCGTATCAGTGGCTTGAATTTCGTGTATGTGTGTGTCAGTACTTTCGATGCGAGCGCGAGAACTTCCTCGACTCGCAACCAAGTGCCACGAAACTTGATGAGGGTCGAATCAGACATGGGACCCATCACCTCACCAAATTACACGTGTCCTAGTAGAGTGTCGTGTCCTGTGTCAGCCCCAAAATCCAGGGGACGCGCACGGTGTGCACGAGTAGGCACGAGACAGTGCAGCCTCGATATCTTCGCGCACAGTCGACGAGGACTCGTGAAATTTTGTGTGGGTGGTGTCAGTGATAGCACACACGTGTCCACCAAAAATTGTGCCATGAAAATCCGTGTCGTGTCCTATAGGACACTCGGGCAGCAGGGGACTGCACGAGGCCTGTGCTGTGTCCCGTACGTGCGGTGCGTGTCCGATTTGGACACGAAAACCCCTAAATTCGTGCTCAGACATATAAATATATAATCTACATATTAAGAGCTATCCAAATATATAATTTGTTTTGAAAAACAATAACATTCAATCCATTGAGGCATTTCGTCGAACACCTAACTTACACTACGACACGTGTCCGATACGGACACCAAACGGACACGAAATTCACCCAAATTTCAGGGACACCTAGGGGACTCCTAGATCTAGCCCTACATGCATAGAAAACTAAAATTTAAATCAATTTGAGGAGTTTTACCTATAGGTGCAAATTGTAAGAAAAGCTCCAAATGGGGGGTGTTCCTCTTGATGGCCAAATGCTCCAATTGAGCCCAAAACTGAGATTAACCTCTAGAAATATTAAATATATAAAAATTAGAACCTAATGCAAAAGACTAGGATGAGAAAGGAGATCAAATGAATAAAATAGGATTTTTTGGGAAGGGGAAACTGACCTTTCTTTTCTCCAAGTGTAGGAATGATAAAAAGAGGCAAGTCCTAATGAACAAGTGTTTAAATAGGGTGGAGATCCCTATGTGGCTGCTCTTAGGTTCAATAATTAGGGTTAGGGTTCACTAAATGGCCCATGGGCTTAAGTCATGATCAATTTAAATTATTAAGTCATAAGCCATTTCATGAAACGACAAACCATGACTTAAATTCACTAAACCAAATCTCCTCATTCTAAAACTATTCTCTAATGACTAAAATAGGTTAACTCAAGTTAGACTAGGGTCACCATGGCTAGGGTTAGCTTCTAGGCTAGTCCACTAGGTCTCAACAAGTCAAGTCAAACTAGAATTCACCAATTCAACAAATTACCAAATAATTCAAATAAGTCAAAATGACCAAATTACCCCTAGGCTAAAAATGATAATTAAGTCATCATAATGACATGGTTAGGCTCTAGGTCATGCAGTCACTCAGGTTTCACTAGCGGCACATCAAAATCACAAGTCATGACTAAAATCAATTCTTAAATAGTTTAAAAATTATTAAAAATCACTAAAAATCATAATGTGAATCAAATATCAATAATTAATAATTAAAATTACAAAATTTCAAAATTATCCTCATCTGGAAAACTGGGTGTTACAACCGTGCCGGCCTCCGCGACCTGAGCACCGCCCCACTCCGGTGAGGCCATCTCCCACCGTATCTCCTACGCCCCCTCCGACTTCCCCTCCGGTGTCGAAGCCGCCCGCAGATACTGTGCCACTGCCAGCAGAGACCGCAATGCCGCCCGGTGACCACCGTTCTCGCCTTTCCTCGCACCGGAGCCGCCACGCGCCGGTACAACGTCGGCAGACTCCTCCTCTGCTGGCTCCAGCGCACCGACCGCTGCACCGCCTTTCCGATCGCTCCGTCCAGAGCCGCCACACCACCAGCTCCCGTCGCGGATCCGCCCCGCCGTGCCGAAAAACCCCCAACGCCGCCGCCCTTGGTAACCCTCTGTTTACACCTCCTTTCCCTCTCTCTCTATTAAGTTTTGCTTTGAGAGGTTTAAAAGTTCATTTATGAGGATTTTTATTTATTAGTTATTAATAAGTAAACAGATAGGTGTTGTACTTCATAATATTATTATTATTATTTTATCATTATTATTATTGTTTGTGATTCTATTATAATATTTTGGTAATATGTATTATCAGTATATTAATTTCTTTTAAATAATAATAATAATAATAATAATAATAATAATAATAATAATAATAATAATAAAATAGGATAAATAGATTCCAAATTATTTTGGTAACAAAATTATATTTGTGCTTGACTATCTACGTAATTTCAAAACTGATTTCGAAGTTTGGATATATTACTATATTGTTTTATGGTATTTTAAAGTATAGTCTTTGACCTAAAATCCTATTTTGAATAATTGGGTTTTTAGCGCTAAAATAATTCTTTTTTAATTTTTTTAATGTTGACCTAAATTAGTGTTATATTACTTTGTGTCATTTATGGCTTTTCAGTTAAAAATTATATTTGATAAAAATTAGAGTTTAGCCTAAATTTTTCTTATATTTTGGAATAATTATTTGTAATATTTTGAATAACGAAAAAAACATAGTTTTTATTTATAATTTCCAAACAGAATTCCAAATAAAAAGGTATTTTATAAAATAGTTATGGATATTTTATTATACTAAATTATTCGAATATTTATTTTTGTCCATAACCAAATCTTTTCTAATCTTTTTGCAATTCTCGAACTTTCCTATATCATTTCTAACTAATTCAAATATTCTGGACTCAATGACATGGTCCGTGCTATCACTTGAGATCATCTTGTATAGTTTTGGCTTCTGTGACTATTTTTGCCGATATGATCATATCGCGTCAGTCAACTCCAAACTAACTGAGGACTTGTCGGAGCAACGCACCACATCTGGCGACACACCAGGAAAGAGACCTTGTCATATTTACTGCTTACATTTAGTTGCACTTTATTTCAGTTATTGTATCTATATTTTTGTTTATTATTTTCTTCTTGCTTGTGGACCTAGAGTTAAGAGACTACCGTCAACAGTGTGCATGTCATTAACTTTGTCACGAAGGTAACACGAGTTGTGTGTGAGTGGTGAGTAACATGTAGAGGTCACTTGCGTGTTGGCTGATCCCCGTGCGCATGCGTAGGAATAACTCTCAATAGATCCATGTTAGAAGCCTTGATAGCTATCTATTATAAAGCAGTGTTGTGGATGCGACATGTGTTGGTGTGTCGTGGTTACGATGCATGTACAATATCATTGGGGGGAGGGGACAACTACTAGCGTAGGGGCTACATTTACTTTTTGCACATTTGCGGGCCGATAGTGATTCTTATGAGCGCTACCTTCTGCCACGGGCCGATAATGATTCTTATGAGCGCTACCTTCTGTCCCGGGCCGATAGCGACTCAGATAAGCGCTACTTACTGCCCATGGCCAATAGTGACTTGGATGAGCGCTACCTACTGCCACTCTTTATTTACTGTGCTGATCCTACAGCCCCTACGTAGAACGTTGTCCTCAAAGTGCATATCACTTAGATGGTTAGGGACCCTGTTATGTTGTAGTTTTATAGTATTTACATTTGCAATTATAATGACATGTTCTTCCTGTATCTTGTTATGTCCCTCTGAGGACCTGGTGATTTCTTCAGGTGTGTTTTGTGACTTCCTGCAGGTGCTTTAGCTAAGGCCATGTCTTCCTTCCTTCCCACGTGATGATTGCTCTTGGACTCGTCATTTGCTTCGCTTGACCAAATTATTTATTTGTATTTTTGTTTCTTATTTAAACTTGTTGGTAGTGGAAATGTCTCAGCCCAACGTTTGTACAAATGACTACTTGATTATATTATTAAAACTTCATATTTATGGATGAGATTTAGTTTGAGCATGGCTTTCTACATTTTACAGCTTATGTATACATACGAGCCCTTTTATTTACTCGTATGTATACAGCTGGCATGATACGTATCTAGTTCCAAGTATTTGTAGGACCGATTATAGGAACGAGTTGTAAAGCGCAATACTCTAGAGGGGGGTGAATAGAGTAGGCAGCAGAAATTAGCTATTTAAAAATGTTAGTAACAATATCACAGATAATATATCACAGATATGTAAATAAAAAGTAGAGAGTAGAGAGAAAACGCAAACACAAACACAAAGATGTATACTGGTTTCCCTCTTGTGAGGACTAGTCCAGTCGGAAGAACTCTAGCTTCCAGTTGAATCCACTATGGAAAATCACCACAAGTTTTCATCCGAAGTTCTTGCAACTTCTACAACGCGAGCTTTGATCTGAAGTACTCGACCAACTTCAATTGTGAAGTGTGTACCTTCAGTCAAGCATCTGATTACAATCACTCTGAAACTTCTAGACCGTACCGTACTGGCAAATCGACTAGAGGATTGTAACTGGCTTGGGATTTGAAAATGAATAGCTCAGAATACTTTGGAAGAAGTAGTAGGCATATAGAGAAGAGATATGAAAGTGAATGAGTGAATTGAAATGATCGAAATCCTTCTATATTTATAGTTTTTCTAAAGGCAGAATTCTGACAGAATTCGGGCAGAATTCGGGCAGAAGTCTATGAGAAAATCTCGGTGGGATCCGTAACTGCAGGGAGACCAAGTTCAAAAAGCAACGTTCACTACCCGAACTCTGGCCGAACTCTGGCCAAATTCGGGCCGAACTCTGGCCGAATTCTTTTCGAGTTCTATTGGAGTTCTGTCAGGGTTTTTGCAAATTGGTTTTTGGGCTTTTTGAAAAGTCAGGCAGTTAGGAAGTAGTTTGTGCTTTTGTAAGTGGGCTTGTTTTCAAAAATGAAAGGGTATTTTGAAAATGTTTCTTGGGAAGCCTATTTGCCAGTACGATGCAGTGTACATCGTATTCCTAGACTCAATAAATATAAAAAATACATCCATAAAATAGGAAAACCAAGAGCCCTTTGATGACGCCTTTCTAAAAATATTTGAGCAGACTTGAAGATGCCTTTTTTATTTGACGGCGGTCGTCCAAAGACAAACAGATCTGAAAATCTGAATACCTTTCGGGGGCTTCGCCCCCGAACCCCTGACTGGGGGCGCTGTCCCCTCGACCCTTGTCCGCTGACCGGGCAGTGGAACCCCCGATGCGAGGCCCCGTATAGGTCGTTAGGCGGTTCAGAGAAATCTTCTTGTATGACGCCGTCTTTGGCCCATTGCATATGTCCTGGTTTGACAAAGCTTGATCATGCTTACAGCATGTCTACAAATATATGTTAGGCAAACAGAACAACATGATACAAGCATAGCAATATGATATAGAATATTTGGGACAATGCTAACATAAGGACAATGCTAAGTTTAAGTAGCAACATGATAGTGATTATATGAATATTAGTGACGTCAATATGTTAAACTTAATTGATTAGCCATATTCAAAAACATGATATAATCATTGGGCTAACAGTATTTTGGGACTGGAGCGTTACATTACCACCATACGTGCTCTCTCGGGCCTCTGTACATCTTGTTGGCTCCAGGATGCATAGAGTACTGAGATCGATATGCTTTCTGAAAAACCTTCTCCCAAAGCTCTCCACTTGAACACACAGTCTAGTACCGTGCCTTAGCGATCCATCTTCTGCTATAGAGAAATCATCGGGCAAACCTGCCTACACCTGCTCCCTGATGCTCCTTAGGGCAACATCATCATACTATGCTGATCTGACTCAGTCATTCAACTCAGACTGAATCTGTAAGCCCCACATCTGAATCTCTATGCCTAGAATAATTACCTCGATACCCAAACTATCCAGATCGGCCAAAAAATGATGTTCTGCCGTCAAATACATAGCGATTGGATACCTGCTCAAGGCATCTGTAACTATGTTGGCCTTCCCTAGATGGTACTGTATCGAGATATCAAAGTCCTTCATCAGCTCAAGCTACCGTCTCTGCCGCATGTTCAACTCCTTCTGAGTGAACACGTACTTCAAGCCCTTGTGACCCGTGAAGATCTTAACTCGCTCTCCGTACAGGTAATGCTTCCACAACTTTAAAGTAAAGATAACTACTGCCAAATCCAGATCGTGGGTGGGACAATTCTTCTCATGAGGATGTAACTACCAAGATGCATAGGTAATCACCTTCTCGTGCTACTGAAGAACGTAACCCAAGCCCTTCCCAGAAGCATCACTGTAGATTGTGAAATCACCAGTCCCAGATAGCAACGTCAAGATAGGAGTTGAGGTCAACCTCTTCTTTAGCTCATCGAAGGCAGCCTGACACTCCTCAGTTCAGACGAACTTCATGTCCTTCCTGGTGAGTCTAGTCATCGGCTCTGCAATTCGAGAAAAGTCCTGGATAAACTTTCGGTAATAGCCTGCTAGACCCAGAAGGCTCTAAATCTTGGCGACTGAACTGGGTGTGGACCAAGACTCCACTGCTGAAATCTTCTTCGGGTCCACTGAGATCTCATGTTCGGTCACAACATGACCCAAGAACTCTACCTGCCCCAGGAAGAACTCGTACTTCGAAAGCTTCCCGTAGAGTTTCTCCCTTCTCAGAGTCTCTAGCATAATCCGCAGATGCTCTTCGTGCTCCTCCGACGTCTTCGAGTATACCAAGATGTCATCTATGAAGACCACTACGAACTTGTCAAGATACTGTTAGAATACCTTATTCATCAAGTTCATGAACACTGTTGGGGCGTTGGTCAACCCAAATGGCATAACAGTGAACTCGTACTGGCCGTACCGAGTCCAAAAAGCTGTCTTCGAAATGTCTTCCATCTTCACCTTCAGCTGATGGTAACCGGACCTCAAGTCTATCTTCGAAAACACCTTCTCGTCGCTCAACTGATCGAACAAGTCGTCAATCCTCGACAATGGGTACTTGTTCTTGATAGTAAGATTGTTGAGCATTCTGTATTCGATACACACACGTACCATACCATCCTTCTTCGGTACAAACACAACTGGTGGACCCTAATATGAAGAACTGGATCTGATGAAACCCTTGTCTTGCATCTCGTCGACTTACTTCTTCAGCTCTGCCAACTCGCTGTTGTTGACCCTATAGACGTACTGTGAAATAGGCTCAGCGCCCGGCACCAAGTCTATAGAGAACTCAACATCTCTGTCTGGCGGCATCCCAAGCAACTCCTCGAGGAAAACATCCAAGAACCCTGCTATCAACGGATGTGGCAATTCCTGCCCCGCTAACAAGGCTCCACAAAAACTATCTTTCGGCTCAGCTGCTCCCTTGGCAAACTCAAACTCTGGCCCTTCCGGCGGTTTAAATAAAACTATGCCTCCTCTACAGTCTATACTAGCATGGTGCCTGCTCAATCAATCCATTCCTAGTACCACATTATAGCTCGGAAGTGGTACTAAGAGCAAACACGTATTCAAGTCCCGGCCTCCTAGTGTAACTCTCTATCCCTTATAAATATTATTGACCAAGAAAATGTCTCCCCTGGTCATAATCTTGCAAGTTCTACCCAAAAATTCAGCAATAATATTGTGTCTAAGAGCAAAAGAAACAGACACAAAACTGTACGTAGCACCAGAGTCAAACAAAGCCAATGCTGGAAAAAATCGAGTAGAACAGAACCTGCCACTACATCTCCTACGGGCTCAGTGTCCTCAGCTGCCAGCACGAACGCTCTGTCCTGGGGTGCTCCCCTCTGATGCTGGGCAAAATGCTGTTGCGTCTGAAGTGGCGAACCCCTCTGCTGAACTGCAGGTCCAACAGGAGCTCTAGCAGGTGGTGCTCTATCCTGACCTCCCTTGGCTGCACGAATAGGGCAATTCTTTAGCTGATGGTCGGATGCCCCATAAAATAGGCAAACGTCTAACGTCATCCTACAGACCTTTCGGGTGTGCCTGGCTTCCCATAGAAGGCACACTGAAGGGCCTATCTCTGTCCCTGCTGTTGTACATACTGGTGCCTGATGCTGCTGAAACTGAGGCTACTGTTGAAATTGCCTCTGTTGAGTGTGATGTTACGCCCCAGAACCAGAATACTGGAGAGCGGGGGCAGACATAGCCAGCTACATATATGAAATGGGATCCATCTCGCTATACGGTCACGGCTGTCTAGGATACATGAGGGTTTATCTACAAGCCAGCAGTCTCTTAAGGTCAGGAACAAGCCTATTGTCTCAATCACAAGCAAGTAAGTAAAAGTTACAAGATGTATGATCATTAAATATACAATAATAAGGCGTCCCAAATATTACATATTCAGCTGATCATGAAGCTAGTCGTTACAAAATGTTAGGACTAGCAAGAGTTTAGTCATACATGATCAACCCTAGGATCTGTCAATCATGTTACAGCCCGTAGGCAGACAGTAAGTAAGTGTAATCGAGCTAAACAGGTGCTCGTCGGCTAAACGCCTCAAAAGAATATTTTTACAATAGAGTGGGAGAGCCAAAAATAACCCACTCGTTGCCAGGGTTCCGTCTAGTGGCCACCATCTGGCTGGAAGGTCGGTAGATCCTCTGGAGCTGCTCCGAAATCTGGCCACACAAAACTAGCTGGGTCAGACCCCAGAAAGAGCAAGTGCCACAAAGGAAGCTTCACTTAAGAACTAAAACCAGCAATCAGCACAGTTATAAATAAAGGCAAGAACTAGAAATAAAGAAAATACATCAGGATGATATACGACGAGATAACCATGGAACTATTCAGATAACCATGTTACAACCCGTAAACCAAACAAGGACCGGGGTTGTAACCCTTCGTTTGAACAGAACTTGGAATTCTCACCATTTATCGGTAAAATAAATACAAGCATTCTGGTCGTTCAATAATCTAGAACAGGATCAGGGCAAGACTAGACTGGTTAGACTCCATCCAATCATTTCACGGCCAAGCAAGAATTACGGCTTGATACTTTAACTAGCTAGGGTTATCACAGGCCTAATTACTAGCAAGATGCAGTGAGATTACTCCACAGCCACAAGCCTCGCAGACCATCCAGGTTATCCAGGTCGAAATTAGGGGTTGAATTTAGGCGGGTACATCGTCCAGGAAATGAATGTACCCTTAGGCAGCTTGAAGGGTGGAACACATGACAGTGTGCTGTAAATGTGCCCTACTCGACGGCAGGCTACAGATCCCAAGCGCGCCCAGGTAACGGGATTGCCTGTAGCTGGGAGATCTCTTCATGACTACTGTATTAATCTAGTTATTAGCCTTAGTCCATTTCAGTAGGTACTCCTGACCGTGGTACTCAGGAGTCCCTTCCTAGACATGATGCAAGACAGGACTGGATTATTTGTACAAGCACAATCGCCCACGGTGTCCAGGATTAATTATACAGGTAATGTCATGTCAGGTAGCCGTCGCAACAGCTTATCAGATATATCATGTCAGGTAATCATGTCAAGTGTACGAGTCAGGAGTGCGCCACGACGGGCCACTATCTGGTCATGTCAGGTTACTTGTCAGGAGTGCACCCCTACGGGTCACTGTCAGGTCATGTTAAGCTCAATTATCAGTTCCAAACATATCAATGAAATCATGATTTTCAAGTTCAGGACAAAAGGCGTAAGGATATAAAATGGACGTAAAATATCTAATAAAATATCAATATTCAGGGCTATAGAAGAGCCATGCGGCTAAGTCATATGCGGTCAGGAAAGGGTAGACTCATGCGGCTAGAGGAAAGGGTCTTATGCGGCTAGCTGGCCAATCAGGTACATGCGGCCGGGGGGGGGGAGTGTGGTTCCATGCGGCTCGATAAGAAGCAACCCATGCGGCTGTGGGGGAAGGGAACCATATGCGGCTCAGAAGGAAAGAGTACTCATGCGGCTGCGGGGAGCAAGTGTGCATATGCGGCTCGCGAGTGTTGAGTTCATGCGGCTCAGGGTGAAGTCCTCATGTGGCTGGGTCAAGCAAGTCTCATGCGGCCAGCGGGAATGGCGTATGCGGCTGCAGAGTTTAGAACTTATGCGGCTGGAAATTGAGCGAGTTATGCGGCCAGATGAGTTCGGCCCTCATGCGGCTCAAGTACTTCCAGCCATGCGGCTAAAGAGAACACTTGCCGCATGAATATTCATGCGGTCAAGTCAAGCACTGTTCATCTTCTGCAAAATTTCAGAGAAGAAGAACACCATGAGAGCCAAGTCCTCAAGCTCTATAACTCCATCATCCGGAGCCTAAATCCGAACTTTCATAGGTCAAAATAGGGTAGAACGAGATTCTCTACAACATGGAACCATCAAAACTTAAAAAAATAACAATATTAACTAGATCAAAACCCAGGAATTCGAAAAGTACTATAAACTTAGATATATACAAATTTAACCATGGAAATTAAAAACACCAAGTACTAAAGAGTGCTAAAATTGCATGAGGAAAAGAATGGACAAATAAAAGGTGGATTCCTCCATGAAGCAAGATGCACTTGCCTAGACCTCTCTCTTCTCTCTCTGGTAGGTAAGGAAGTAATGGGGAAGAAGAAGATGAGTAATGAAGAGAGAGAAAGAAGAAAGGGCAATAAATATCAAAGGTGGTGGTAGGTAGGGGATTCTCCATATAAAACCAATCCCAAACCAAACCCACATAAACCGAACCGAACCAAGCCAATGAAAATACAAATGCAAAAATAAACCAAGCTAGGAACAAGATAAAATACGTACACGTATTCCAAAATACGTAATACGAACCACAGGCATTACAACTCTACCCACCTTAAAAGAATTCCGTCCTCGGAATTTAATCAAGGGGCTAGAGGAGCAATGACAAGCTACATTAATCACAAACAAGCTATAACTAGGCAGACAATCACTCATTCAAGCAAGGAATCGAAGGCATGAGGCATAAGAAAGACATTATACCTCACGAGTCAAACAAGTCGGGATATCACGATCGGATATCATCCTCACGCTCCCACGTTGACTCCCCCAAAGAGTGATGACCCCAAGCAACTCGGACTAACTTGATAGTCTTGTTCTTGAGGATCTTCTCTCTCCGGTCCAATATAGACACGGGCCTCTCCTCATACGAAAGGTTGGTACCAACAACCAATTTCGAATGATCCAGGATGTGGCTCGGGTCTGGGATATACCGTCGTAATTGGGATACATGGAACACGTCATGCACCTCTCTTAGCGACGGCGAAAGAGCGAGACGATAGGATACATCTCCTACTCGCTCCAGAATGTCAAACGGTCCTATATACCTAGGACTAAGCTTGTCCCTTATGCCGAAACGAATGACGCCACGGTTAGGCGAAATCCTCAGGAATACATGATCGCCGACCGAAAACTCGAGAGGGCGCCGATGAGAATCGTCCCAATGACGCTGGCGATCTTGGGTAACTCGAAGGTGATCTCTGACCCGCCTGACCACTTCAACTGTCTGGGCAATCATTTCTGGACCGAGCATCTGTCTCTTTCTAACATCATTCCAGGCTAGCGGGGATCTGCACTTCCTACCATACAATGCCTCGAACGGTGCCATCTGGATACTGGCCTGGAAACTGTTGTTGTATGAGAATTCCACCAGGTGCAAGTGATCTTCCCATGAACCAGCGAAGTCAAGTGTACAGGACCGCAACATGTCTTCAAGAGTCTGGATCGTGCGCTCCGACTGGCCATCTGTCTGCGGGTGATATGCTGAACTGAACTGGAGATGAGTTCCCAAGCTCTCTTGTAAGCTACGCCAAAAGTGCAACGTAAATCTTGAATCTCGGTCCGAGGTGATACTGACTGGCACACCGTGCAATCTGACAATCTGCCTGAGGTACATCTCTACTAACTGAGCCGTCGACTGACCAACTCTGAATGAAAGAAAGTGAGCCACTTTCGTGAGCCTGTCAACTATAACCCAGATAGCATCTCTACCAGCTAGGGATCTAGGTAGTCCAGTCACAAAATCCATGGTCACATGCTCCCACTTCCATTCTGGAATCGGTAAGGGCTGAAGAAGTCCAGCCGGTCTCTGATGTTCGGCTTTAACTTGTTGACAAACCAAACACCGAGAGACAAACCGAGCTATCTCCCGTTTCATGCCATTCCACCAGAAATGCTGCCGGATATCACGGTACATCTTCGTACTGTCGGGATGGATGGAATACTGCGAACTGTGCGCTTCTGACATGATCTTCTGCCGGATATCTCCGCTGGGTACACAAAGACGCTTACCATGTCGAAGTGTACCATCCTCATGAATGCATAACTCTGGTCTTCGTCCTGCCTCACACTCTGCTCTGAGCCGCTGAAGCTTGGAATCGGTTGACTGCACAATCCGGATCCTCTCGAGTATAGTGGACTGAACTTGGATACTGGCCATCAAGGCCACACTGGAAGGGAGAACAACTTCAATACCCATCTTCTAAAGATCTGCTAACAGCTCTGGTTGCGCTGTTAAAAAATAAACTCTGGCTCTCATGCTCAATGCATCCGCAACAACATTGGCCTTTCCAGGATGATACTGCAGATTGACATCATAATCCACAAGTAGCTCTAGCCATCTCCTCTGATGCATGTTAAGATCCTTCTGAGTGAAAATATACTTCAGGCTCTTGTGGTCGGTGAAAATCTCTACCCTGTCTCCATACAAGTAGTACCTCCACAACTTAAGTGCAAACACCACTGCTGCCAGCTCCAAGTCATGGGTTGGATAATTCCTTTCATGATCACGAAGTTGTCGTGACGCATAAGCTATTACCTTCCCATGCTGTATCAGAACACATCCTAAACCTCTGCCCGAAGTATCACAATACACTGAGAATCCTCCAGTTCCATCTGGAAGCGTAAGAATAGGAGCTGTTATCAGGCCTCGCTTCAACTGCTCAAAAGAACTCTGACACTCTGCCGTCCAAGCAAACTGCGCATCCTTGCGGGTCAACTGGGTCAATGGTGCTGAAATCCGAACAAAGTCTGAAACAAATCGCCGGTATTAGCCGGCCAATCCAAGAAAACTACGAACCTCTGCAACTGTGCTGGGCACTGGCCATGACTCAATAGCCACAATCTTCTGGGGATCTACTTCTACTCCTCCTCGAGTGATGATATGACCCAAGTACGAAATGCGATCAAGCCAGAACTCGCATTTACTGAACTTGGCATATAACTGGTGCTCCCTGAGAGTCTGAAGAACCACACGGAGATGCTGCTCATGCTCCGTCTCACTCTTGCTGTAGACCAGAATGTTATCCAAGAACACAATCACAAACTGATCCAAGTAAGGCATGAAGATGCGATTCATGAGGTCCATGAATACTGCCGGCGCATTGGTTGCTCCAAAAGGCATAACAAGTAACTCCCAATGTCCATATCTTGATCTAAAAGCTGTCTTCGGGATGTCCTGCTCTCTGACTCTGATCTGATGATAACCTGAGCGCAAATCAATCTTCGAGAATACTGAAGCCCCTTTGAGTTGATCAAACAAGTCATCTATCCTCGGAAGAGGGTATCTGTTCTTGATTGTCACTGAGTTCAAGCTACGATAATCAACACATAACCTGGACGTACCATCCTTCTTTTTCACAAGAAGTATCGGGGCTCCCCAAGGCGATCCACTAGCATGAATAAATCCCTTGGTTCGAAGTTCTTCAATCATCTTGTACAATATCTCCAACTCTGACGGCGCCATCCTGTAGACTCTTTCTGACACTGGGGCTGTCCCGGGAATCAAGTCTATGGTGAACTCGATCTCCCGCTCCGGAGGCATACCTGGTAGCTCTTCTGGGAAAACATCTGGGAACTTACCCACTATCCTGGGCAACTGCACTGCTGCTACTGCCATCCACAATATCGGAGGAGAAGGCTCAACTGCGCCCCTGGAAAATGAAAACTCTGGCTCGCCTGGAATGCTAAAAACAACCCTGCCAATGTGGCAGTCTATTCTAGCATACTGGTTCCTCAACCAATCCATCCCTAAGACCACATCATAATCGGCCACCGGGAACTCTATCAATCTAGCGGGGAATTCTCTACCGCTAACTACGATCCGACACGAGGAAAACACTCTATCTACTCCCACAAGTCCGTTACCAGTAAGTATATTAAGCCTTACTGATAATGACTCGGGCTCCAATCCTATCCGTATCGTAAATCGTACTGACATAAAAGAATGCGATGCACCAGAATCAAATAAGGCTGAAGCTGGAAATGAGTTGACGAGAATAGTACCTGCCACTACCTCTTCTGGTGCCAATCCTTCCTCCACGATCATCATCATGGCCTGACCATGCCCTCGGGGTGCTGGTCCCCTCTGCTGAATTCCTCGCTGCCTATTCTGACTCAAGGACTGGGCTTGCACAAACTGTTGGGGTTGTTGCTGCTGGAATATCTGGGACTGAGGCGACAAAGGCCTCGACAACGGATACTGCTGCTGCTGGACCGGAGCTGGTCCTCTCACCGAAGAGCTAGAAAGGTTGGACGATGATGAACCACCCCTATTCGGACAGGATCCAACCCTATGGTCTGGTGCTCCACAAGCCAGACACAATCCCTGTACCCTGCGACAATCTGCCACCACATGGCCTGGCTTCCTACAATGAGAACAACCCACTGCGGAAGACTGCTTCTGCTTCTGCTGCTGCTGAGGGTGCGTCAGAGTTGAATGCTGAACCGACGTTACTGAGGCCGCTCGCCTCGGAGCTCCAATAGTCAAAGCCCTGGCTGCCGGGGCTGGTGCTGAAGACTGATTCATCTGGCCGTGAGATCTCTTCCGACCTCCGACCCTATCCACAATCCTCTGGGAGGTATACTCATGCCTCCGGGCTGCTCTCAGGACTGCATCAAAAGTCTGATGCTCAAACTGCTCAGCTGCCAACAAGATCTCTAGGTGAAGCCCCTGCTGGAATCGCTGGGCTCTATCATACTCGGTTGCTACCAAGGTGGGAGCAAATCGACTGAGTCTCAAAAACTCGGCCGCATATCCATCGACCGTCCTGCCTCCTTGCTTCAGATTGGTAAACCTGGTCTGTAGGTCGTACCGAGCTACAACATCAAAATACTTAGTCTGGAATCTCTCTCTAAATACTGCCCATGGAATGGGTGCTGCTAATCCAACGGCCTGTGCTGCCCACCAGCTGCGGGCAAGATCTAATAGCTGTAAGCGCACCACGGCTACCTTCTCATTCTCTAGAGTCTTGGCTGCTTTTAGAACCACCTCTGTGTCCTGAAGCCATGCATCTGCTACGATAGCATCTTCACTACCGTCGAAGAAGGGAGGGTTCAAGCGCTTGAAGCTGTTGGCCGCGCTGTTACCCTGATGACCATCCCGGGTCAAAGCATCCGTCACTGCCTGTTCCAAGGCATCTCTACGATGATCTTGAGAAGCTATCAAGGTCCTGACGAGTCCTACCAAAGTGCCATCATCAGGCTCTACAGGCTGAACGGGCTGAACTGGAGGTTCCCCTTCAGTAGGCTCGACTCTGGAGGCTACTCCAGAATGCTGGACTTGATCTCCGGGTTATTGTTGGTCCGCGGGAGGTACTCCGCCTTGCTGGCCGGCAGGTCCAGGAATAATGCCGCTGAAGAAGACGACATAGGGAACAATAAGGAAGGACCAGGACAGGTCAATGATACAAGCACATGATCAGGACAAGAATCCAGAGATTCAGAAGATACGAGCAGAGATCAAGGACGAATACAGATTGAGACATCTATTCGGTAAACCCTCACATATCTTGATTTACAAGACCTGCATGGGCCACCACTTAAACCATGTCACACCCCAGAACCAGAATACTGGAGAGCGGGGGCAGACATAGCCAGCTACGTATATGAAATAGGATCCATCTCGCTATACGGTCATGGCTGTCTAGGATACATGAGGGTTTATCTACAAGCCAGCAGTCTCTTAAGGTCAGGAACAAGCCTATTGTCTCAATCACAAGCAAGTAAGTAAAATTTACAAGATGTATGATCATTAAATATACAATAATAAGGCGTCCCAAATATTACATATTCAGCTGATCATGAAGCTAGTCGTTACAAAATGTTAGGACTAGTAAGAGTTTAGTCATACATGATCAACCCTAGGATCTGTCAATCATGTTACAGCCCGTAGGCAGACAGTAAGTAAGTGCAATCGAGCTAAACAGGTGCTTGTCGGCTAAACGCCTCAAAAGAATATTTTTACAATAGAGTGGGAGAGCCAAAAATAACCCACTCGTTGCCAGGGTTCCGTCTAGTGGCCACCATCTGGCTGGAAGGTCGGTAGATCCTCTGGAGCTGCTCCGAAATCTGGCCACACAAAACTAGCTGGGTCAGACCCCAGAAAGAGCAAGTGCCACAAAGGAAGCTTCACTTAAGAACTAAAACCAGCAATCAGCACAGTTATAAATAAAGGCAAGAACTGGAAATAAAGAAAATACAACAGGATGATATACGACGAGATAACCATGGAACTATTCAGATAACCAGGTTACAACCCGTAAACCAAACAAGGACCGGGGTTGTAACCCTTCGTCTGAACAGAACTTGGAATTCTTACCATTTATCGGTAAAATAAATACAAGCATTCTGGTCGTTCAATAATCTAGAACAGGATCAGGGCAAGACTAGACTGGTTAGACTCCATCCAATCATTTCACGGCCAAGCAAGAATTACGGCTTGATACTTTAACTAGCTAGGGTTATCGCAGGCCTAATTACTAGCAAGATGCAGTGAGATTACTCCACAGCCACAAGCCCCGCAGACCATCCAGGTTACCCAGGTCGAAATTAGGGGTTGAATTCAGGTGGGTACATCGTCCAGGAAACGAATGTACCCTTAGGTAGCTTGAAGGGTGCAACACATGACAGTGTGCTGGAAATGTGCCCTACTCGACGGCAGGCTACAGATCCCAAGCGCGCCCAGGTAACGGGATTGCCTGTAGCTGGGAGATCTCTTCATGACTACTGTATTAATCTAGTTATTAGCCTTAGTCCATTTCAGTAGGTACTCCTGACCGTGGTACTCAGGAGTCCCTTCCTAGACATGATGCAAGACAGGACTGGATTATTTGTACAAGCACAATCGCCCACGGTGTCCAAGATTAATTATACAAGTTATGTCATGTCAGGTAGCCGTCGCAACAGCTTATCAGATATATCATGTCAGGTAATCATGTCAAGTGTACGAGTCAGGAGTGCGCTATGACGGGCCACTATCTGGTCATGTCAGGTTACTTGTCAGGAGTGCACCCCTACGGGTCACTGTCAGGTCATGTCAAGCTCAATTATCAGTTCCAAACATATCAATAAAATTATGATTTTCAAGTTCAGGATAAAAGGCGTAAGGATATAAAATGGACATAAAATATCTAATAAAATATAAATATTTAGGGCTATAGAAGAGCCATGCGGCTAAGTCATATGCGGTCAGGAAAGGGTAGACTCATGCGGCTGGGGGAAATGGTCTTATGCGGCTAGCTGGCCAATCAGGTACATGCGGCCGGGGGGGGGAGTGTGGTTCCATGCGGCTCGATAAGAAGCAACCCATGCGGCTGTGGGGGAAGGGAACCATATGCGGCTCAGAAGGAAAGAGTACTCATGCGGCTGCGGGGAGCAATGCCTATGCGGCTGGAAGCAAGTGTGCATATGCGGCTCGCGAGTGTTGAGTTCATGCGGCTCAGGGTGAAGTCCTCATGCGGCTGGGTCAAGCAAGTCTCATGCGGCCAGCGGGAATGGCGTATGCGGCTGCAGAGTTCAGAACTTATGCGGCTGGGAATTGAGCGAGTTATGCGGCCAGATGAGTTCGGCCCTCATGCGGCTCAAGTACTTCCAGCCATGCGGCTGAAGAGAACACTTGCCGCATGAATATTCATGCGGTCAAGTCAAGCACTGTTCATCTTCTCCAAAATTTCAGAGAAGAAGAACACCATGAGAGCCAAGTCCTCAAGCTCCATAACTCCATCATCCGGAGCCTAAATCCGAACTTCCATAGGTCAAAATGGGGTAGAACGAGATTCTCTACAACATAGAACCATCAAAACTTAAAAAATAACAATGTTAACTAGATCAAAACCCAGGAATTTGAAAAGTACTATAAACTTAGATATATACAAATTTAACCATGGAAATTAAAAACACCAAGTACTAAAGAGTGCTAAAATCGCATGAGGAAAAGAATGGATAAATAAAAGGTGGGTTCCTCCATGAAGCAAGATGCACTTGCCTAGACCTCTCTCTCCTCTCTCTGGTAGGTAAAGAAGTAATGGGAAAGAAGAAGATGAGTAATGAAGAGAGAGAAAGAAGAAAGGGCAATAAATATCAAAGGTGGTGGTAGGTAGGGGGTTCTCCATATAAAACCAATCCCAAACCAAACCCACATAAACCGAACCGAACCAAGCCAATAAAAATACAAATACAAAAATAAACCAAGCTAGAAACAAGATAAAATACATACACGTATTCCAAAATATATAATACGAACCACAGGCATTACATGTGAGGACGCTTGGCCGGCCCCACCCTAGGACCAGCTCCCAAAGCATCACCACTCCTTTTCGGCCTGAGACCGAAGCCATTTTTTGCTATATGAGCATCCATCAATATCTGCTCAAAAGTTGCCTTACGACGCGTAGATGTACGAGAATGAACAACATGGTTCAGGACCCTCCTGAACTTGCAGGCCTTCTCTCCTGCATCCTGAACCTTCCCCGGGACGAATCGGCTCAGGCGAAAGAACTCTGCCACATACTCGTCCACCGACGAGTTCCCCTGGACTAGTCCTGCAAACTGGCTCTCCAACGCATTGAGAGCTACATCAGAGAAGAACTTCTCCTTGAATAGCCTTCGGAAGTTCTTTCAAGTCAGCACTCTAATAGATGCACGAGGGTCTGTACGGTACCAGGTCAATGCGATGTCGAAGAACTGACTCGCCGCTGCTGATACCCGCAGACTCTCCGGGATCTCTGCCAACTCCAGGCTTTGCTCTACGTCCTCTAGCCAATCATTGGCATAAAGTATGCCCTCGGTTCCCCTGAACTCTCGAGGGTACATCTTCTTGAAGTTAAGCACCGAACCAGGCCTCGGCTGCTGCTGATACGGCTCCTGGGCCGGAGCATCCTGAACCGGAGCCGCAGCCACCTTCTGAACTGCTGCCAGTGCCAACTAATGAGCGTTCTCCATGCTATGCCTCAAGACTTCTGCCTGACGTTGTGACGCCTCTACTCGTGCTTGCTGCGACCCCATCATCAACTAGAGAAGCGCGAACATCTGTATAGCGTCTGTCGGCAGTACAGGTGGAGGTGGAAGAGTCTCTGGCATGACGATAATAGGCCTCTGAATCTGCTGATAAAGGCCTCCAGGTGCTACTTTCTCTCCTACCTGGATGGTAAGAACAGTAGGGGTAGCCCCCTGGACTGCCACTCCCTCATCCGTAGAAATAGGTCACGACGGATCTGACCTCTCCAGCGCTGTACTGGATCCAGCTGCCTGACCTCGAGTCACTGTCATCCTAGTGACATATTCGAGCAAAAGATCAATATTGCACAAGATAAGATATTATCAAAGAAGGACAATTAAATTCGAAATGCAAGAAGGGTTATCATGATAATTGAAAGATCAAAAAATTTCCTAAAATGTGATTGAGTAACTCTTATCATAACCTAGAATCTATATCCTAACTGCAACCTCGTAATTAGTACTCTAAGTGGAGTACCATTACGAGATCGTACTAGTTGTGACACATGGACCTGCGTAGGCTACCACAAAAATGTGCCACGACCTGCACCCTGATTGGTAGCATGAGCACGTGGGTACGTCCAGCCTACGCTGCAGTATCAGCGGTAGAATGCTGTATAGGTCGTCTATAATATACAACATCTAGACACAACATATAAACCTGTCATCTCCGCACGGAGGTATATAAAGTCATAACCCAATCACAAGATATCTAAGGAAGATAGCATGAACTATGATAAGATATGATAGAAGGAAATAAACTGGAAATAGATACAAGATCACAACACATGTTCAGAGTTCGAGACATAAGACAAATTACAAATATAAAATATGCTATATGTCTCAAAGTACTGGCTGGAACGCAGTCCAGTCAAATCTAACTAGTCTAAGTCTAAGCAGGCGGTGCATCCTCAATAGGCACAGGCTCCACAAGGATGTCCATGCCGTACTCACCATCTATGCCAAACCCATAAAAGGTCGAGCAATCAGCATCTATATCATTTGTAAACATCAATAGGATTATCCTGTCAGGATATGAGCAAGTACAATATGAATTGATAAATTCTATTAGAGATAATTATAATAAAATACAAGATGAAATATTAAGACTGGAAAATAAACATGATATGTAAAACTGGAGATCATGTCAGGGTATGAAATACTGAAATGTAGAACAGTACAGGAATATCTGATGTATAATGTAAACATAAACGGTATCTTGAGATATTAGTGCGTTATATGATCGACTTCGGTCAGGATCAGGCTGTTCCATTTGACCGGCTATGAACAAGAAATATATGAAAACATGATCAGACCGGCCACAATAGAAAGCTATGAACAAGTAGTATCAGGTCAGGCTATACCCTACGGGTAGTGAGGGTGGAGCTATGAACAAGTGAACAAGAGAATACATGAGGGGTATTGATCACATAACCACTAATAACTCTCCATCTTCGAGTAGTATAATAGATCCGGACATGACACGTCATGACATGGGATCCAAAAGCAGGGGGCCAGCCCACTCCCAAATCGGTGTCTATACAAGTACTGGAAACGAGATCGAACAATGCACCCATATACCAGAAAAGTCCAGAAATAACATCTCATGACAGGATCCGATGTATACTAGTCCGTGTACCATCGTATCGAAAATCAAGTAAAATACTACAACTGAATCAGATATAGTAGATATCAAGATAATGAAAACTATCAGAGAATGTTCTCGCCTGCGGTCCTGAGCAGTCAATGAGAATCGATGCTCAGAGTGATGATATAGACCTAAAGATGAGATATCATGAGTTAATTAGGGTTCGACAATGTATGACATGATATTCTAGTATATGCTATACAATCTAGGTCAAATTCAGTCAAACTAAGTCAAACTAGGTCATACCAAGTCAAACTAGGTCAAACTGGGTCAAAGGATGACTTACAGTTGACTTTTGGTCAACTGGTCAACTCTGGTCAACTCCTAGTCCAATCTAGGTCAACTAGGCTAATGATTGACTCACAGTTGACTTTTGATCAACTGGTCAACTCTGGTTAACTCCTAGTCCGTTCTAGGTCAAACTAGGCTAATGGTTGACTCACAGTTGACTTTTGGTCAACTGGTCAACTTTGATCAACTCATAGTCCATTCTAGGTCCAATGTTGACTTTTAGTTGACTTTGAATCAAAATAGTCAACTATGGTCAAACTAGGTAACGAAAATAAAAATGGTGAAGCCTAGAAATTATATATATGATATTTGTGGATAATGAAAATAAAAATGCTACATTTATCCAATTATACATAAATTTTAATAATATCCTCCTTTTATTTATATGTGAGGAAACTCCTTATTGTTCAAGACCATTAAAGTTCCAATTGCAGCAAAGTTGGAAATAATAATTTAATATAGTCTTCTTCTTCTTTATTGGATCCGAGGTTAGAATGTGATTTTATTGGAAATACCTTTTGATTTTTTTCTTATTTGTTTTATTGGTAGATATGAGCACTTTCACAAGAGAATTTGTTTCATTTAAGATGTGACACATTTAGTTAGATCTTAGTTGAAATTAATTTCGGAACTCGAAATTTACTTATTTGTGCATTAACTTAATTATGGTCTTAAATTTATAAACCTAAATTGAGATGTTTCGTTTGACCACTATGTTAACGCATGTAGAACAACCATTAGAGCATTCACTTAAATCTATTATTTTGACTTGGAAGACGATTAGATTGATTTATTTTATATTTTGTTTATTGGATCCTTATCTTTCTTACATAGTTGTATCAGATAAATTATATTAAAATGTTGTGATTATCTAGGATTATTTCAATATTTGCATGCCAATGAAATCTATAATAGAGCATGATCTTTGTTAATCATCTTTTATTTGAATAAATTCTCATCATTTTGTCGTATATAAAATCCTAAAATAAAACTTCTTATTGAACTCAAAACATAAAGCTTACAACATTGTAGAATTAATGCAAACTAATTGTAGAAGTACATTCATGATTGTAAAATATTGTGTTAGTGTTATATACCAATTAGTACAACAAACAAGTCTCGGCAAAATTGCTATTACTAGTTATTTAAATAATACTGATGTTGCATATTGTGTTACTATTTTTACTGTTTGACATATATTTTCCATGATGACAGTTGTTCATGTTAAATATGGATGTAAGTTCTTCGATTTAGTAGAAACTGTCAAAAAAGGAGGGACAACTATTGTGGTGAGGCCCCTCATATACTACTCCATTATGGTACATTTGGTTTGGTGAAGTATGTCAAAATGGAAAATTCAAAAATCATTCATAGCAATATACCTAATACAATATAAAACTATAGGTTGCCCCTGCGATCAGAGTATCGCCTTACGATGAGTTAAAATATGGGCATGATAGTTTGAATCAGTTAGTTCAAGGGAACACAAAGTGTTCACATAGTCAACTCGGATGAGATGATTGTGTAACGATGATAAGGTGTCGGGCAGCACTGATTCGACGAAGCGATAGGTGGATGGCTTAAGTTGAGTGGGCTCTGTCCTTTTTCCTCTACTCCATCATGCCTAATAAAATGTACCCTTATATGATAGTTCGGTATTGATTCTACGGGCGTGGCTCGAAGATGTAAAAGTCATAGTGTGCGTCAAATATTAAGATAGAACATCGAACATTGGACAATTGAGACAAACGTGCATCAAGTGCCGAAGTTGCAATAGAACATTGATTGTCGAACATTCAAATGCAACATCGGATCGTGCATCAAGTGCATGACCCATAGAACATTGAACACTAGGCCTTAGAACATCGAATATCTAAGTCGAGTGCGCATCAATGCAAGGTAAATATATATTTGATTTCGTATACGAAGTAGACAAGTTGTGGCACAACACCACGGAACTGTCGTTACAACGAAGGGTATGCTTCGTCCATAAAGCATGTAGTTATGGCACAATTGTCACGGAACTGCTATTATGCGAATGACTTGAGAATAGTGGATTATGTAGAATGTGGCATAGATTACAATGGATGTGTTCGGGATATACAGGTCGTCGTACATGGCATCGTGCATCAATATGGATGTGTTGGGGCATAGTGTTGACAAAACTTGAGATGGAAATGTGATATCGCGAGTCGATACGATTTTTCAATCGGACTTGAGAAGGTGCTTTTGATTTATGTGGCTTCTTAACTTTTACGCGTATTGCATGGTCAATTGACTTGGAGAACTTGTGCCTGGATTTTGGTATCCCTCAAACGAGTTTATGTCGGGACACAGGGATCATTCGACCTAGGAGGGAAATTAAGATTGGTATTTATGGTGTACTTCATCTGGATGGATTGCGATCGGCCACCTTATGTGATAAGCCACAATACTAGTAAGTTCGGGGTCCTTAGGATATGGGGCTAGCAACCCGTAAGGGGAGCGATCGTGGACTTACATTGAGATACAGTCTATTATGGCTTGGTATGTCATGACCTTTTATATAGATAGGGCCAGTGGGCTGAGATTACAATTGGGTGCACGGATAGATCCTGGCACCCTTACGGTTTATGAACTGTTAAGGGTTGCTGGCTTGGATGCTTGGATGATACAAAGATGTGCATGATCACTATGGTTATGAATATTACGTGGCTACCAGTGTCGGCTGCATGGAAATGACACTTGACACATTTCTATTTCAAATTTTATTAATAACTGAATACATGTTTTATTGGTTTGAGATTATGCCATAAAATTGATCCTAAGACAAAAATATAATGATCACCAAATAAGTTGCATGCTTCACAAACTACTTAGTGTTGGTTTAGGCGAGTGGTTACCTCACTCTTTAGTACACAACAATGTACTGACCCATGTTTTGGGCATCATTTTCAGGTGCTTATTTTTTAGAATCGTTTGATCAGTGCCGCGGTGGCGATGAATCAGATGGGTATACATAAGCTCTTCCTACAAGGCGATGCATTCTGCTATATGGGACATGATGTATGAAACGAAAAAATTCTTTGTGAACTAGAGAGATCATGAGTGTTATAAGCCTAATTGGCGTGTTCACTTCAGCTTTTTCAGAGCCTTTGTATTTCTCTGCCTTATTCATAAAGAGATTGTTTCATATACTCTGATTTGTCTCTACCTTTTTTGTTGCTTATGTTTGAAATTGAGACGACCATTTTGAGAATCTACCATCTTTCCTTGCACGAGTGCAACTCTAGACTCGTACATCACGCCCCAGCGAGAACGATAAATTCGGGTGAAATCGATGCGAGGATGAACAATTTTCCTGGAACGGGGCTTGACAGTGCTCAAGTTGCCGCATTTAGTAGATGTGACCTAGCAAACATGGCAAGCCTATTGAATTATGTTGCATACTATCACACTATCTGTAGAAGCATGAAAAAGTACAGCATCTACAAAAGCGCAGAAGACATTCATACTACACAGAAGCGCAGAAAACACCGAAGTTGTTGTGCTCATCACTCAGAATCAAACGAGAATTAGTGCCTAAAAAGAAGTCCTTTATTAAAAATTATGTACAAAGATCTATTACATTCTTCATGATTACATATAAAGACTAAACACCTAAAGTCTACAAATGTGCAATCTTCAGAAGCGCACAGTCGCTAAAAGTGTAGCAGCGTTAGAGCGAATCACTCTCTGGTCAGAGCAAGCCACTTCCTAGTCAGACGTAGAGGAACTCCAATATGGCTAATAAAGCAGCTATTGGCCCGAGCAATAACGCAACTCCTGCACGAAGATAGCAACATCACTTGAGGCTCTTCCAGCCTAACAAAAGTGCAAGCCGTTATTAAGCAGGAAAGTGCACAACCTGGGGCTCTTGGGGTGGCAATCAATCCAAATCCAGTAGCTTGGACCTCAAAGACCTCCAAGATGTTGTTCAGGTTCGAACCCTTTATGCCAAACGCTCAAGTGTATCTTAAAACTCAGCAGTAGTTCTTCTATAAGGTCACATCTTCTTTGAACGAAGAGATCTACAACCAACAGTCGACTTGTGCAAGGCCAATGGCCGTTAGAAGCTAAGTCAGGATTGAGCATGACAGTGGGAATGCTAAGAGACAATGGACATGGCTTCCCAGAAAAGATTCCCTTTATATAAGCTGTATGTGGTCCAACTCACATGCTACGTGTCAATCAGCCAATGACCCCCGAATTACTGGGATGAACCTAGGACTCAGCACAATGAATCCCATTTAATAGGCTCATTTGACTAAATTCTAGGCCTAGACTTCTCGAAAATCCCCAAAAAAAGCGACGGTAATTAAAGACACATTGACTCGGCTACTCAAAGAGAGTCATTAAAACATAAAGCCCTCAGAAGTCCTTCGTCGCTTCGTAAAAAGTGCAGTGGCTTCACAAAGCTCCCAAAAGTCATTTCGTAAAAGCACAATGGCTTCAAAAATCCCCACAACAGCCTTTTCGTCGTCCAAAAGTTCAGTGACTCTATTGCCTTGAAACACAGTCTCCTTGTCGCCCAAAAATGCAGTGACTCTATTGCCTTCAAAACAGTTTCCTCGTTGCCCAAAAGTGCAGTGACTCCGTTGCCTTCGAAACATTGTCTCCTCATCACCCAAAAGCGCGGTAACTCCGTTATCTTTGAAACAGTCTCCTCGTCGCCCGAAGGCGTATTGGCATCAAAACCTTACCAGAAGCGCAGCTCCTATAGACACACAGTTCTATGAGGTGGAATTATTTTACGTGTCTAGTCTGGAATCTATATCTTTTCAGATATGATCAAATCAGTTTGTTTAAACCACCGCTCCTAAGATAAGAACGGAGTTTGGCCCAATTAGTTTGTTTAAACAGTCGCTCAT
This sequence comes from Iris pallida, assembly GCA_029216955.1. Classification (NCBI taxonomy): domain Eukaryota; kingdom Viridiplantae; phylum Streptophyta; class Magnoliopsida; order Asparagales; family Iridaceae; genus Iris; species Iris pallida. The sequence goes on from JANAVB010043219.1 coordinate 7,088,452, forward strand.
AAGATAAGAATGGAGTTTGGTTCTATTGATATGAGTAATATCTAATTGATTTATTTAAAATCGTTGCTCCTAAGATAAGAACAAAGTTTGGTTCTGTTGACAAAGGCAATATCCAATGGGTTTGTTTAAACTATTGCCCCTAAGATGGGAACAAAATTCGACTCTATGGATAGGAGCAAAACCTATGCGGCTTTATCCAATCAAGATTATCAAGCAATAAGCACACACCATGTGTCATTTATTCGGTTATGTTGATAACCACCTGAGATCTTGATAGAAGAGAATCTCAATGCCTACCACGTGTCAGCTCAACAGCAGCCCTCACCGTGCAGTTACAACAGATTCTCTTAAATCTCCATGCGCATCGCTCCTGCGCCAAAAAACCCTATGCATATCGCATATGTGCTGGCCTATAAATAGAAGGAGTTTTCCTTCATTAAAAAGGTCAACATCTTCTTGATTAACAACCCCGAGTACCACTCTCGAGCATCAGAATGTCAGACCAATTCAAGTCATCGTCAGATCGTCAACGGAGTAAAGGAGCCGCTGTAGTGCTCGATCTCTATCGTCACACTTTTCTAGAAATTTATGTACTTAAACCTCCTGTTTGGGAGCCTTTTTTTGTACTTTTTATATGTTTGAATACAAAAAGTTTGTATAACTTTTGTCATGGCAAACAAGATGGCGACTTTGTTGGGGATGTCCTTCTCTAACGAGAAGGTGGTGATGCAGTCTGACGATAACTTGCTGGGATTGTAACACCCAGCTTTCCAGATGAGGGTATTTTTGTCATTTTTGGGGTTATTTGAATTTATTAGAATTTATTTGAATTTATAGGAATTATTAGGAATTATTTTGGAATTGTTTGAACTAGATTGATTTTGACTAGTGTTGACCCTTGTAGACCAACATAGGAGCTAACCCTAGTTAGTATGGACTTGGTTAGGTTATGTGACTCTAGTCTAACCTAGCTTGACTTAAGTTAGTGGTAATTAGTTCATTAGAATTAAATTGAGGGATTAGGAATTTAATGGTTTGAGAAATGGCTTGTGATTTCACAAGTCATTTTATGACTTAACCTTATAGGACTAGCCACCTAATGCAAACCCTAGTCTAGTCCACCATGGCCGGCCACCTTAGCCTACCTAGGGATTCCCCCACTATATAATCTCTCCTAAAATCTAGGGCTAGCCTCTTCATTAGGAATTTATTTCAAGAGAAGAAAGAGGTGAGTCTCCATGTTCAAAAAACTATAAAAAATCCATTTTAGATCCTTTTTCTACCAAACAAGTTGCATTGGATCCTAATATTACTGTTCTTACTGCTATTGGAGTTTTGTTTCAGTTTGAGGTTGTTTTGATTGGATTGGGATATCAAGAGAGGAGCTCAACAAAGGAGATTTTTCTTGAAAGTTCATCCATAGGTAACTTTCTCATTTCTCCATGAAAACTTCGATTTCTTTTCATGATTAGGAACCCCTAGGAGTCCCCTAAGTGTCTGCATTAGTTTTGTGTCGGGTTTCATAGGTTTCGTGTCCGTTTTTGACACGTATCAGACCCTGTTCGAAGTGTTTGTCGAAATACCACAAAGGGCATTTCGATTTCATTTGTGCAATATTTTTGAATAGGAAATTAAGTTTAACCATTGCTTATTGATTTATATTCTTCTGTGGTGGTTGTTGTGTTGGCTTGTGGCAATTTCGACGCGTGGACACGCGTGGACACACGTGCGTGCGCTCGGGATTGGTTTCCCTGCTGTTCGGGGGCTCTGGAGGACACGACACACATTTTTATGACACGAAACTTGACACGAGCCATGGGGCACTGACTGACACACCACGTGTCAAGTCTCACGTGCCCACGTGGCGTGTCGGGGGAGAAATCTCCGTCGTACGGGGATTTTCCTGACATTGCGCACAGTTTTTCCCTCCACTGATACGACTCTCGTATCCGACACTGACACGAAGTGGACACTGGCCGTTTGGCCTATGAGATAGCCCTATAGATGGGCTATCTATGTGGATGACCACGAGACACTGTTGTGTCCTGTGTCGTGTGCACGACACAAGTGTACGTGTGCACGAGGCAGCGCACTCGACAGTGCACTGTTATGCCCATTTTGGATTTTAGGAGTTTGGACACGTTTGTGTCCTCTAGTATGGACACAAACACCTAGTATGACACATATACATTGTATGTTTCAGTTACCAACCTAAAATTTCTTATTTTGATTTGTTTTATGTGTTATTTCCTAATTACCCCATTTCGAATTCATGGCACTCCAGTTTTGTCCCAGCTTTTATATTGAATTTGACAGTCGATTTTTACCCATTAAAATGCTGATTAATTATTGGTTTAAAACCCTATAGTAGTTCTCCTACTGGTAGTCTAGCTATGTGTCAATTTTGGATGAATTGCATTGAGGATTGGTTGAGATATGGGGTTTTGAATGTATGTCCTGAACTGTTAATTTCTGAACTGTACATTGATCTTCTAATTTTTCCCAAATTTTAATGTTGAACTTTGTCATTCGTTTTAGCCCATTTAATTACTGTTATTACATGATTTTAAATCCTAACATGTGCTCCTATATAAATCCTACCGGTATATCAAATTGGGACTTGTTTGGTTGTAGTTTGGGTTGGAAAACTTGAGATTTCTAGTAGTGTTTGAAACTGAATTAAACTCAGTTTTATGAGTCTTGATTGGTTTTTCCTAATCCTGTGCAGTTAGGATGTTTTGACTGAAATCTGAATTGATTATGTGGGAAAAACTGTTAACAGATTTGTTGAACTGTTGGTTAATGTTTTAAATTCTTCATGTGATATCTGAGAATGGTATGGGAGGGTTTTAACTGAGGTTGTTTGGGACTTCACTGTGTTCCTCTCCACACACTATTTTACCTATGTATCATCACACACACATACATGAACTTTGACACACTGATTTCCTTCCATTTGACACTCTACACATTATGCCATGCCACTGTTTTCTATTCCTGTTTTCACACACAATGTTACTTTACTGATTTTCCTATATTATGTAACACACTCTTGTCACTTCACACACACACCCTTGTATGCATTTTTCTGCCACCTTAGAACTAACACATACACACAACCACAGTTTTGCTTCACTGTTTTCCCTACCGTAGACACTCACATGTCTATGACACACACACACACACACATGTTTCCTCACCCTCTTGACACACACACTCTCACTCATGACTCACACACCCACACACATTTGAATTCATGTGCCCCCTCTCTTTACATATGTATATATATATATATATATATATTGTTTTGAGATATGTATATGTATATGGATATCCTATATATGTGTGTGTGTGCTATTATATATATTATATATATATATGAATGGTATACATATAGGTAGCCATGTGTATAAATACATATATGTGTTATGTGATCTCCAGGTGTAGGCCTAGATGCAATGTAGGTTGTGTGATGTTGGTTTTGATTTGTGTTGTATAGGTTGTGTATGGACTTGGTGTACTAGCATAGGCTAGTTTAGACTTGATTAGACTTGTATGGACTAGTTAGACCTAGAATGACTTGTTTGACCTAGTCTAGACTTGGTTGACTATAGTTGACCTAGTTTGACTTCTAGGGTTGACCAGAGTTGACCAAGAGTTGACTTTGGCCTAGATTGACCTATAATCATGTAGAATGCATAGTAGGACTTCATTGTACCATTTTGGACTTGTTGTGACTTGTGCTGTTCTGATTAGGAGCCAGACACCACTCCTCGGACAGTAGTATCATATTGGACACTTAGATACCAGGCGAGTACATTCTCTGATCATTTTATATCCTGCTTAGAATTATTTCCTGTATTAAATTACTTTACTTGGTACTGTCACGTTGGTCACACGGATTGGTACTATACGGATCCCTTCTTGAGATGTTATCCTTAGGGAGCATCGGGTACTACATGTTCTGTGCGTTTCACTTACATGACGTATCACTATGCTTCACAGGTTCTTTGATCACTTGTGACATACACCCTTATGATCACAGAGTCTCCTAGAATCTCTTATCCCATTTACTGGGTATCCTAGAATCTCCTAGAATCCCCATTTTTGGGACATCCATGTATTACCCTTCGGGGGCTTTGCGTGGAATCATAACATAACTTGGTTGGATCTTGTGTACTGATTGGGGGTACGGGGAGTAGAAGTAGACATGTGAATAATGCCCAAGTAGTATCTTATCAGAATCTCTTCCATAGTGTCTTATCAGAATCTCCTATGCCATTTATATGTCTATATTGTACTCTGACTCACTAGCCACTGTTAGTCTCTATTTATAGTAGATATTTCTATTACAGCTCTCTCTCTGTTTACATACAACATTTCTTTCGGTACTTGTATCTTACTTTACTGCATAATTATATTTCTAACCTTCTATGAACTGTTGAGATGTACTGTACTCGCTCCTGTCCTGACTGGACCTGTTGAAAATATTACAGAGGACGAGGAGGAGGCCTGTCTGGACACTTACTACGGGGCAGCCTTAGATGACACTTGCGAGCTGGACCCTCAGGAGGACCCAGCTCTAGCTGAGGACATCACCCCCATTGCCTAGACTAGTTTAGTTAGGCTTATCTTATTTTATGTGGTCTTGAGTCATGTTTAACTAGACTTTATTCTGAGTTCTGAGTTGTATATATATTCTTTTATTTCTGTATCTGAGACCATGTACTTCTGGATATTTGCTGGGATTATCTTAGACTACTTTATCACCTATTGTATCCTTGAGTTCTATTTCATATCGTGCTATCTCTTCCTTAGTTGTGATTGAGTTTATTACTGCTTTGTCACCCCCATTCTGGGAGTATAAACTGTTTAGATATATATTGTTAGACGTATGTTGACCTAGGACAGCGTTCTACCGCCGACACTGCGGTGTAGGCTGGACGTACCCACGTCTCGTGCCCTTACTCTAGGGTGCGGGTCGTGACAAGGATCTTCCTAAAAGATGTTGGTCGTACGTTACGACCAACAAGCTTTTGAAGACCTCCTTTTTGAAGAGAAGTCAAGCCCTTCGAAGTGTTTCGTAAAACTGAAGAAGACTCGACGTATGTGGGTGTCCAAAGCCACTACGATGAGCAGCAAGATGGAGGGGGACATGTTCCAAACCTCTCTGAATGGTGAATCCTCGAGAGGCCTTCACCCGCTGCTGCTGTCTCAGCCGACTCCAGTTGCAGAGAAGCGCGGCGAAGAGCGCAACTCCTTGGCCGCGCGATTGACGAAGGCGTAACACAGGAAGAATGGTGCAGCTATCCATCCGCTCAGCATGTTGGCTGCAGAGGCTAGAACTTCTGTCTTTGACATAATTGTTTATCCTTGAGGAGAACCTATGTTGGATTCTGAACGCTATGCACCTTCTAGGGATAGCGTGAAGAAATCCAAGGCAGCACGCGCCTTATGCGATCAACGTGCTATGCCAACATCTATGTTGGATTCTATGTGCCATGCACCATCCAAGGATGGCACAAAGAAATCCAAGGCAGCACACGCCATGTGCGACGAAAGTGCTACGCCGACCACTCCGTTAGGCTCTGAATACAACACACCTTCCAAGGGTAGTAGAAAGAAGTCCAAGGCAACACGCGCCCTACACGATCAACGTGCTAAGCCAACAGCTGACCAAAGGCCCGCATTGATAGTCATGCACGTAGCCGATGAAAAGCTGTACAAAAATAGTTTGAGTAATTCGATGCCTCGACCAGTAAAATCCCGCTGTCACTTGAGCACTCATGCACATGATTCAAGCCAAGGTACATACTATTGGAACAGGCTCATGCGAGCAGCTTTACTGTGGGCATGAAGTGAGTCTGCCTCTCGAGCAACCTTCTAATCAGGACCTAAGCATATCTCATACGCATAAACTAAGAAGAGGGAAGCTACCTTCACGTTCGCATTCATGCACGCAGCTTTCCTGCATGCACGAAAGGAGTGTAGAAGTGGAGACCTATGATCTACGTAAAGTGATTTCTCACAAACATAAGGCAAGGGAAGAATCTGCTGCATACGGCACGTCCGACCCAAGGCACACATGTGCTAAAATCACTATCAACTGTTGTTGCTGTTCAGTAGCAGCATCGCTACCGAAGAGTCTGTCCGTCTTCCAACGACTGCGACCGACGACGTCTGTCCACCAAAGGCTCGACGAAGGGTCATCGAGTGAAGATGAAGATGAACTCCTCATTTCTTCTTGCAATGCGGTGCGGGGTTCTCCCTCTCTCAATAAGCTTTCCAAAAACCCTCCCACTTCGGCTAGCAAATCCAAGGGCCGACTTGGGGGTAGCAAGACGACGGTGCCCAGCACAGGTGTTTTCCAACACACACACACCCAATTCGGACCCCTGTCATACGGGGATGTCGCATCAACTGCAACGCAAGCTAGGGGTAGCCAATCCTCCACCATCCATGACAATCCTTCGTTCCAACTAGAGGAAGGATTGTGCGGAACTGACACAAACGCCTCCGTGAGCGCCAACAACCAACAAGCTAGGGTAGCAATTACAACGAGTCAGAGGATGATCGCAATCTACTTGTCTACCCCAGGACGACGAGACTCAGGTGTCTGAACCTGAAAGTGAAAGATCTACAGTCCCCTCCATATCTCCATACCTAATGTCTGTTTTCATGACTGAAGGTGACAACGCAGGGAACGACGAAGGTTCCAACCATAAAAAATGTATAGAGGCCTTGGAGATGGGCCTGAATACGTTAAATGAAACCATGCAGGCCTTGACTTCTATAGTTTTGGATATCAAGGACAAATTGATATCCAATGCTTCTACTCCAACAAATCAAGACCCGAGAATGACCGGGGAATCCAATGCACCTCCTCCTCCCATTGTGAGGTAAGCATTGCCACAAACGTCTAATACGTTAACGAATGGACCCCCGATGTCAAATGACATGCATTAGACTCTCAAAGAAATATGCACCCGCTACGACGCCCAAAAAAAGCGAGAGGCACTTCAAAAGATGGGGATCCAGCAGCCATATCCCACTGAATGGGATAATGTGATATATCCTCCCAAGTACAACCCGCAAACGCTCATGCCGTTCTATGCGAAGGAGTCTCCTCGTCAATACTTGAGGTACTTTGCCTCGAAAATGGGGCATCTACCAAAGGACGACGGTCTGCTTACGAACATATTCGTAGAAGATTTGCAGGGGGTAGCCTACGAATGGTTTTGTAGCCTCCTGGACGATTGTATTTCGTCGTTCGAAGATTTGAAGAATCTCTTCCTTAACCAATTCTACGAAGGAGGAATGAACAAGACTGTCTACTCTCATGGACATTGTCTATAAAGATAAGGAACCTGTACACACATACATTGAGCGCATCTGTCAGGTAGCTCTAAGATTACCACCTGGTATACCCGTGCCCATGCTTATGTACTCGCACCGCAAGAACATGCTCCCCGTAATAAAATTGTGTCACAGTGCTCCATGTATAGAATATACGCCTTTATTACAGAGGCGGATATGGCTGAAAGAAAAGCTCAGGACACACAATTGCTGGGACTGAGTTTTTCCTCACTCGAAGACAAAAGAAAATGCTCATCGGACAATAATCCTACCCACAAGGACGGAAAAGGTAATGAAGTCCTGACCGTTAATATCTCCAAAGGTTCAGCTTCAGTGAACCAGAAGTTGGCAGAAGTGCCAAAGCCGAAGGAAAACTACTCATTCAACGACGAAGATACACTGGAACTCTTCGACATGTTGATGAAGGGTGGCAAACTTCAACTACTGCCTCTAAAGCGTCCTAATGAAGTGGGAAAGGTGGATAATCCAAAGTGCTATCACTACCATCAGTACGTTTACCATTCAACATGCGACTGCTACGTATTGAAGAAGCAGATCCAATGCCTCATTGATGCCAAGGTCATCTCACTCGACTATGATGATAAGACAGTTATGGCCAACATGGTGACTATCCAATTCCGAAGTTTCCCGAAAACGGAGACGAGAGACGGTGTTATCCCCATCCCAAGGTTGACAATAGAAGTGGTCAACCTTCCATCGGCCCGCGACAATGCTCAAGGCCACATCCCGCTTATAATACCACGAGGTGAAATTATGTGGATCCACCTTGATCTCGTCCCAGACATGGCACTCCCTGCAATACCTCTTGCGAAGGCGAAGAAGATCAGATCATGTCGTATGATTTCTACCTCAACTGATGATGCTTTGGTTACCACTCGCTCGGCTCACCAGTAAGAGGACCGCCAGGCTTTAGAGAAAGAAATATCTCCGCCTGCTGCTACCAGTGCACCCGGTGCATCAAAAGTAGGCCCATCTCAACCTCCTGCAGTAGACAAGCAGAAGTAGAAGGAGGTCCGCTTCGATAAACTGCTAAGGAAAGACTCGGTAGTAGGGCCAATCAAGCCTTATAACTTTGACATACTGGCATGGCATGCCAATACCCCGGCTAGGCTGTCACTCTTCGTGCTCTCTATCTCTCCAAAGGGACTCAAGACCCCCTTAGTGAGACTTTGTAGAATGTTGATTCCTTTCTCACCCAGGTGCAACCACCAAAGGAGGATCTTGTCGCTTGTCCATATTACGATAGTGTAGTCGAGGTGATTCCCAATATCACTTTCACTCAACAGGATATGCTACTAAAGAACAACTGTCACAATAGACCCCTGTATTATATAAGGTATATTGGTGCCATCAGGGTCGATCATATCCACATCGACCATGGTTCCTCTTTCAGCATAATTCCTAGGAGTTTAATACAAATCTTGGGAATTTCGATACATCGTCTGACTGTGTCAAACACTATAATCAGCGGTTTCAATGCTGGAAAGAGTGAGCCATTGGACAAGATACGTCTGAAATATCAGATAGACGATCTCCAAATGGATGTGACTTGCTATGTCATTGATGTTGATATAAATTACAATATGCTATGGGGTCGGCCATGGATTTATGAATACATGATCATACCCTCCACTCTCCATTAATACATGAAGTACGTGTCCAACGACGGGACTATCAAGATTGGGTTCGCTGACATCGACCCGTTCCGAGGTCTTGAAGCATACTTTACTGATGCTGCCTTGTACAAGTCAGTCCCCTAGGATGATGATGCTAATGATACTGACGATGAGACAAAAACGACATCAGAGAGCGCAACTTTTACTGAAGAGCCTTTGAGGGTTCGACTAAAAGGGGAGCCTCCCTAGATACCAGTACCTCTTATCATCAAGCTTCGAGGAAAGGCACCCGCTCACTCGTCCTCGATAACTTCAACTGCCAGTCAAGAGCCCATTCAAATAAAACTCCTCCAAAAGGCCCCGAAGGCAGACTCAAAGTTGCAAGAATCTCCGGCTTCAACACCCTTGGTAATCAAACTTAAGTGGAGGCTACTTCCACCTTCTTCCATAGCAGCCCCGGTTCTTACTGATGAGGAGTTAGGGGACTACATATTCGCCAATACTTAGGCGCATTCTTTAGATGATATAATCCCTCATGATAAAGTTTTGCATTTTATTAATAGAAAGTTGTCTTTGAATTACTCTTGTGCACACTAGAACACTATGTATTTCTTAGACAATATCCTGCATATATTATAAACTCAAGTGACAACTCCTAATTTGGAAAGGCAAGTTGTCTCTTCCTGAGATGCTTACTTCCTGGTTCCAACAAAGAAGAAAGATGAGGAACCCGTCATCTTCGATTGATTAGAGCATCCTCAGCGAGTGACTCCGACAGAATAAGAACCCGATAATGGCAAGATGCAGCTCTACCGTTACACAACTCAAGCCAAGCACCTTATCCAGAAGATAGGTTACGATTTAACCAATGATAGAGGACTGAATTATGACAAAGGCCGATGCCTTCCCTTACGACTTCATGCTCGTAAGGAAAAGGCTCAAAATTACTACCAATGTACTCGTCGAGGGTTGGGTTATGTTACGCCCACAACAACTTTAAAGAGTTCGGAGCCGAAAGTTATGATGCACTCTCACTCTTCTGATTCCTCAACCTGGGACTCTGATACCAGTTCGGCCAAGCCTTCAAGAAGATACTATCAGTCAATATGGTCTCTGCAGATCCCCCAGTCGAGGATGAAGAACAGATGCTTGAATTCTTCGAGGATGAACCCTAGGCTCAACGCCTACGATCCTATTGGGAGTGGCATTTCGAACAATGAGAACCTCCCACCGAAGACGAAGTCATCCAAGTCAAGTTAGGAGATGAGGCTTCCCCTAAACCCATCTTCATTAGCAAAAGATTGATTGGAGAAGACAAAGAATCTCTAATACAGCTTATCCGAGAGTACATCAATGTCTTTGCTTGGAGCTATAAAGACATGCCGGGGTTAGACCTGCAAGTCATAATGCATCGACTCAACATCTTGTCCAACGCTAAACCTGTCAAACAGCAACATCATCGCTTTCATCCAAATATCATGGATGCTATCAAGAATAAAGTCGACAAACTCAGAGAAAGTGGCTTCATTCGAGAAGAGCAACATCCGGATTGGGTGGCCAACATCATCCCAGTCATTAAGAAGAATAGAAAGATTTGAGTCTGCATAGACTTTAGAGATCTCAACTCGGCCTGTCTAAAAGACAAGTTTCTTCTCCCAATCACTAACGTAATGATCGACAATACTTGTGGTTTTGAGTGTATGTCCTTCATGGATGGGTTCTCAGGCTACAACCATAGCAAAATGTTTCCGGAGGACGAAAAGCACATTTCATTTCGGACTCCAAAAGGATTCTATTATTATACAATAATTCCTTTTGGTTTAAAGAATGCAGGAGCAACATACCAGTGGGCTATGAGCACCATATTTCGCAAATACCTTCGAAAAATGGTAGAATGTTACGTTGATGACATTGTCATTAAGTGTAGTGCCCCGACCCGCAAGATGCCTTATGGTGGATGGTTTGTTCGATGAAGCCTTATTGGACTTGGGAATATGCAAAGGATCACTTGGAAGGCTATGCGATCGTGGCGGGAATCGTCCTATTAATGTGAGTAGTGTTGAACCCTTCGAAGATCCTTTAGCTTCACGCTTAAAATAATAGATATTATGCTATGTTTCTTATTGAGTTGCTTAATAACACCTTGCATGGAATTCGAAAAGATAATGAAAGATAAATAATCACCTGAATGTAAACTATTATTGCTAGATAAATTGTATGCTTATACGATGTTGTGATGAAATACATGACAGGTGAAGCAAAGTCCCAAATACTTGGACGGTGAGTTTATCGAGCCTTAGCTCGATGAATAGATGGTAACACATATGTTAAGACCTAAGAACTGGGCAGTAAGTATGTTTGAATTACGTCTGAATGAACTTATGCAAAACAGATGCTAAGTCCCAAGAATTGGGCGGTGAGTACATTGAGTTTGGTTGAAAAGATGTATGGTATCAAAGATATGAGGAAGGGCTTAGGTAATCATATTCTATTATCCTGTGCCGATGTAGAATGTAGATTTCACTAAGACCCTGGATTGGACAGATGATAATATGAGCGTTGGCTCAAGGCAAGATGGCAAGATGATAATACAAATGAGAAAGATGGGTTATTACTTAGTTTTCCTCATCATGCATTATATATTTTTTCTTAGATAAGTTGCATATAATTGCATGGTCATGGACAACTTGTCGATAAGGTGGTTCCTCGAACGGTATTCCTGGGCCTTGGAAACCGATTCGTCCTGGGGAGAACCAGTGCTGAAGTAGTAGCACGGTATACGGGAACTTTAGTGGGGCTAGCTATCCACGCTGTTAGGGGCACCATATACCTGTAAGATGGTCCAAGATGACATGTCGCCAGTGTCGGGGTACTACAATATATACCACTCAGAAAAAGTTTTGTCCTCGAAACTTAAAATAAAACTTATTCCCAAAACTTCAATCAACTTTTTATGAAACTTCTCAACGACCGACTTGCAATATTTAATATTTCTCCGCAATCTCTCGATTGATTTCAAGTAATGTACCATCTCGATACAGCATCCCAATTGATTCAAAATAGTTTACCATCTTTGATCTTTCTTCCGACACGCGTGCAAATCTTTAGCACATAATAATCCTCCCGTGGCTTCGTTTGAATTCAGCATACCACTTAGTTGGAATCATATACATATTTTAGGCGTCCCCGGAATACATGCACTTCAGCCAAGTTCAGTAATAGAGAAAGCAAACGAGCTACGGTGTAGCTTCTTTTCCGAACATCAGTAATTCTCTTCGAGCATCTCGTATAATCCTACTTGTTTTATTCAATATTCCAACCAACTAATAACACAATAGATCTTACCAATTCCAACTCGAGAAAATTTTCAAAGTATTCAGACTTAGAGGTATCAAGTATTCCTTTCAAGTTCATGGTCATTCATGCCACCAAGTTGATAAATCCTATTGCCATATTTTATTTTGATACCCCGATTCTCATCGATCAAATCTTGTACTCGTCATCGTTCGCATCTATACACTTTGTATACAACTTGTAAATTTTTCGATCATGATCCATCCATCAAATTGTAATATCATTCCACTCTAGTAACATTTCTCGTTGTACTCAAATGTTTTCTTATATTTATTAAGCCAACATATTATCCTCTCGCATAAGCAACTATCATATTCCAGCAACATTAATACCGAGGGTCATTCCTATTCACATTCACTCTCGTCAATTTCGGCTACCTGCACTATCTAATTCCATCGTTACACTTATTCTCAATTTTTGATCTGATCAATGAAATTATTCCAACTGTCTCAAGGCACTACCATCAATTTATAAAGCTCAATATTAATCAACCAATTTCCAACCAGTTAAAACAATTTCCAGCATTCCAATAAAGGCAACCAAATTTCGAAACCAATATGATCCGTCACCCCATCCAACATTATAACGCCAAATTTCCCAATCTTTATTCCATTCCAAAGTTTATCTTCCGATACATCTTACTCATTCTGACTATACTCACGCAACATTAATAAGGATATCCTACGGTTTTTCAACAGTCAACTTAGCATTCAGTCAAGTCCCTATGGTCAGCTAATCTAAGCTAAACCAGACATTCAGCTAACTCATATGAGATGGATAGCTATCAGGGATATACTTATCTCTTATCTTAGAGGCAACCAATTCTTATCATAGGGACAACTCTATAGTCTGACCAACTTAGGGACATAGGACACCACTCCAATCTTATGAACTTATTCCCAATACGGACAACTAAAATGACATAGCCAACCAATCTGAAACTTATGCAACCAACCGACATTCTAGGCAACCAACCGACATTCTAGGGTCAAGTCATTCTACCCGTACTCATACTCGGCCATACCCAACGAAGTCTCATTATAGACTTACCCGCAACTGACCAAATCTATCCGACAATTCTATCCAACAATTCTTATTGGCCACTCCCGAAGCTATCATATAAAACTCCTCAATCGAATGTCCAAACTTTCAATTTCCACTTACATAGACATAGCATCTGCTTGATCAAACTTGCATCCTCATATCGTACTCAAATTGTCTATTCAATCAGGTCAACTATTCTGAGTCATAATCCAACGTTGTTACCTCAATAGACTACTATTTAGCATCTTTCTTACGGTCTCTTCGCGACATATTCATTTTCCACATGTTTAGATCATCGATACGGTCTGTAATTTTTTAACCAACAAAATAAGGCAACTACATAATCGTGTTTCTTCCGAAAGCATCCTTTATAAATTTTTCCCTAGCAACAAATATGAACATCTCTTAGCAATCCACGTTAACCATCAATATTCGTTTTGCATTCTCTCCTTGTGATTCCATAAGAGGATTTACTATTCATGCATCGATCCAAACACTATGGCATCAAATCATCCCACATCCATATATCGGTTATCTAGTTGAATATGACATAACTCCTTCGCTAAGTCATCATCCAACAATTTTTATTCCATCCAAACTCGTTATTCACGCGACAAACATCATCTACCATCATGGTCTATTATATATCGCTGCACCTCGATACTTATTTGTATTCCAGTCATTCGACTCTCATAAGGAACATCTACTCTTTTATGCATCAAGGGACAAGTACCCATTCTCTATGCCTCAAAATAGTTAAGGGTCATAACTTGTTAATTCGGGACATCAAATTCTCTCAAGCACACTGCACAACGTGCTACGATCATCTATTTTTCAAGCCCATTTTCTACTTTTCGGCCATTGATGCAACTCTTTACATCTTCTAAATCATTCGCAATATTCCGATAAGCGTCTAACATCACCATCAATTTGGTGATGTCCAACATGCAATTTCTTTTACTCAATTCCAACATCGTTCAATATTCGGTCCATAGTTGTTCTCACAAAATCTTTCGATAGCAACACCACACCATCGTTACCAAGCCTATAATCCTTTTACCCAACATAATGCTAACCGTCAAAGTCTAGCGATGGTTCATCCGAACGCATCAAAATCTCACAACGATTTATCCGGACATAATCATCAAGGGACACGCCTAGCCGTCATGTATCAATCGTAATCAATACCTTAAAGGTAAAACAATCACTAAATTATGAACACGTCAAGGGTTAAGGGGCATCTTATCACGATGAGGGTATATATAATGTACCACTCAGACTCAAGCCATACTTGACATAATATTCCTCTTCGCATCAAACCAACGTCCAACATGGACTATCCATCCTGCAGTGGTTATGCTGACCACAAATACCGACTCAAGATTCTGTCGATTCTTATTCACTGAAATCCATGCACATTATGTTTCAACATACCATGCCATCACCCACGGTCGATTGCTGCATAACAATCGACTTCAAAGAATCCCACACATAAGATATCTAGCTTCACAAACTTATTATCGCATCGCATCATTTTTATTCGTTTTAGTATCTTTTAGAAATTCAACAAAGCACACATATCATGGCCTACATATTTAGACTTATTGTATGTAACACCCAGTAAGCAGCTAGAAGGATCAACAGACTTTAAGTCAAGAAAACAACTTAGAATAGTTTGGAAGCAACACGGAATAATCACGGAAGCACTATGAGTCATCATAGAGGCAACTTTGATTTCATCGTGGAAGCAACTTTGAGTATTCGTGAAAGCAACTTTGATTCACTGCGGAAGCAACTTTGAATAATCACAGAAGTAGTCTTTGAATCATCGCGAAAGAAGCTTTGAATTATCTTAGTAGCAACATTGATTGAAACAAATTGAATAAAAATCCATGGATGTAAAGTCGTGCTCTGATACCATTATATCACACCCAGATCTCGGAGGATCGAAAACTAGCCACTGTGCGTGATGCCGTACAAGTCTAGAATGCACTTGTACAAGGCAAAACCATTACAGTTCCTGGTATTTCTTAGAAAACAACGACATTGTAGCAAAACCAAGTAGATAAATTGAAGTCACACAAGATATTGAAGAAACCTATCTCTTTAATTATTGATAATTGTAATGGATTACAAGACTTACAGTAGAGTACAGAATTTATAACTGATTACAAGACTCTTGAATAGCCAACTGAATGCATATACTTGTCCTTTTGGCTACAACTGAATATGTCGACTTCTTTATAATGAATTGCCAATTTGGCTACAATCTTACTGGTGCAACTGAGTTACACTGTTCCATACATTATGTCCTATATAGCAGAAGACATCATCTTGAAAAAAGAGCTTCTGCACACCCATCCGAATTATCGATGCCAAGCACTGATCTAACGATTTCCTCCATACGTAAGCACCTGTAATATTGCCCACAACGTGGGTCAGTATGTCATCAATGTACTGACGAGCGATGCTGGCCCAACTAAGTCTGGATGTGCCAACTCTCCTTACGAACCCTCAGGCAAAGCTCGACGATGCATGCAACATGGGTTGTAAGGAAAAACTCCCTTCCGCTGACTTGCACGATATGATAAATTATAAGCGTAAAGCGAGGAAGGACATAACAATTCATAGTGCACATCCATGCACCAGTATTGTTATCAACTGTTGCTGCTCCAAAGCAACAAGAGTGCCTCAGAAAAAGTCTGTGTTTCGATGGCTGTATTTCTCTGTCGATGAAAAGCCACTATGTGTTTCATGCAACATTGCTTCATGGGGCCCCCCTTACGGAAGCCCCAATCAAAGATGGTGGACCACGAACCCAACTTTCTCTCTCAGTTTCGCGAGAAGAAGAAGAAAAAGTCTACCAACAGATGGCCAGCAGGCTGTCACATCTGAAGGAGTCTATATGGGTACTCGGTCAAATGCAAGATTTCGTATGGACGACGAAGACTCCCAGGCTGAGGGTAGTATTCCATCAGAGTCGACTGAAGCGGATGACCTTCATACTGGGCGTATTCTTATAGAGGATGACGATCCCCCCGAATCTGATGGCAAGTATCTACCTCCTCTACCTGAAGATGAAGGACATATCCATTCGGAGACAGACAATATCAGCACCAGTTGTACTGTTTCCTCTGTTCATCCTCGTATGTTATCTACATACATGACGGACGGAGAAAGGCCTGAAGAAGCCAGTGATCAGACTAGCAAACGGCTAGAGGGTCTTGAAATAGCATTCACCAATATCACTGATATGCTTACCAGTATCATGGCGGTTCAAGCTGCTGGGGCTGTTCCTCCACCTCAACAAAACATCTTGGCTCACGCTAGTCTGGCTTATAGCAACAACCCTTCTTCACTACAAAAGGAGTATTATTCTATTGCGCCTCCTCCGAATATTGCAAATGCTGGGGATGGTCCTTCGCCAACGACACCTGACAACTGTTCAGCAGCCGTTTTTTAATACCTGCTCAATCAACAGGATGCAATTGATTCCCTGGTCGCCCGTCTTGACACCATCTTACACAAAGATAAGCTTCAGAAGATGGGGATATCTCAATCATATCCCCCTGAGTGGAAGAATGCTACTTGCCCTCCTAACTACAAGCCGTTGATGTTGAATTCATTTGACGGGTTGACTTCTCCTCATCAACACATGACATACTTCAACATGCAGACTCTACACTTGCCCAGAGATGATCCATTCTTGTCAAAGCTGTTTATTAGCACCTTACAGGGACAGCTTTCGAATGGTTCTACAGTCTGCCTGACGGATGTATCAATTCATTTAAGGACTTGGAGAGGTTGTTCCTCAACAGGTTTTACGAGAGTGGCATGCATGTTAGTATGTCCACCCTCATCGAGACCAAGCAAAGGAGGATTGAGTCTGTCATCGCCTTCATCGAACGCTTCAGACGGCTAGCACTGAAGATGCCCTTCGGTATACCAGACTCAGAACTATGGATACTTGTCGACATAACTTCCTTCTTAGGGTGAAGTTTTGTCCGCGTATACATAAGTATGATATATGGCCCGCTTTTATTGAGGCCGCTGATGCAGCGGAAAATGACGTTCCTAACTTGGAACTACTGGGGTTGAAAACACCCAAATCCGAAGACAAGGGCAAGCATCCTCAAACTATCCCTGTTCGTGGGGGTAAAGGAAAAAAAGTCCTGAAAGTCGACACATGCAAATGAGCTTCCAATTCTCAGGGCGCCTCCAACAAGCCTAAGGAGACCTTTTCCTTTGACGAAGACGATGTCATTACTATCTTTCACACATTGACGAAGGGTAATAAGCTAACATTGTCTCCACCACGGCGTCCTGCAGAGGCGAACCAGCTCAACGATCCCAAGTACTGTCTCTATCATCATTACATGCATCATTCCACCAAGGACTGCATCATCCTAAAAAAAAGATACAACAGCTTATCGACAGCCAAGTGATCAACCTCGAAGCTGAAGACAAGGTCGTATCTTCTAGCATGATCTTTCTTCAGTTTGGTGACTTTCTTCCCACAGAAGTCCTAGACGATGTGGTCCCGATTCCTAAGGCAATAATGGAAGTCGTCAACCTACCGCCAGCTCGCAACTCAACCTTGGTGCCGCTCACCACTGAACATGGTGAGATCATGTGGGTCCATCCGGACCTTGTGTAAGAAGTGACGCAGGGGGTGGTACCTCCCAAAGCAAAAAGGGGCAAGAAATACAAGTCATGCCATATGGTATCCTCTCCCATCTACGAGGTTCTATCTGGCGAGACACGATCGGGGAAGACTTATCTTCGGACATACGACTCCGCACAAGAAGAAACAATATCTTCTCAACCTCCTGCTGGCCCCACAAGCTCAGAAGTCGGCCCGTCTAAGTCTCTAACTACGGATAAAGTCAAGCAGAAGGAGACGTGGTTTGACAAACCTTTGAAGGTGCCAGCTTCCGAAGGCATGGATCGGCCCTACAACTTTGACATACTGGCACAACTAGCCAATACACCTGCCAGGTTGTCTCTGTTCGATCTATTGTGACTCTTCGAAGAAACGCGAAAGGCCTTAATTGAGGCATTACTATATGCCGACTCTTATCTCGCTGAAGTCAAAGCCCCCGCTGAAGATCCTATCTCCTGTCCCCATTGCCACAGTACTGTGGAAGTGGTGCCGAACATCACCTTTTCACAGGAAGACATGCTACTAAAAAATAATCGTCATGATAGACCCCTGTACTATACAGGGTATATCGGGGCGATTAAGGTGGACCGCATGCACATCGATCCAGGATACTCCCTTAGCATCATTCCTAGACGTTTGCTTCAAATTTTGGGAATCCCTCTGCACAAGCTATCTGCAACCAACACAACTATCATGGCTTTCAATGCTGGTCGAAGCCACCCGCTGGGCAAGATCCGTATCAAGTACGTGATCGGTGATCTCCGAACGGAGGTTTCTTACTATGTGATCGATGCCAATGTATCCTACAATGTCTTGTTGGGACGTCCATGGATACACGAGAACATGATTGTTCCTTCCACACTTCACCAGTGCTTCAAATACGTCAACAGTGATAGTGTCGTGAAGACGGAGTTTGCCGATGTCGATCCTTTTAAGGGATTGAAGCCTACTATGAAGATTCGGTACTTTACCAATCTCAGCCCCCCAAGGATGACGAAAACGAAGTTGACAATAAAACTAAAGCAAGCTCATCCTCCAATGATGGTCCCCTGATCATCCGAGTGAAAGGACGTACTACTCCAAAAAGTACTCCGAAGCCTCTCACAATCTGGGTGAAAAAGAAGAACCCTGACAAGGTCAAACCATTGACCATCACTCTCAGCAAGACACCCCGGGAGGAACCTACTGATGCTCGTCCTCCAAATCCTGAAGAATTACCCTACGTGGTGAACTCGGCCAGGACTGTGGCTTCTCTTCCAGATGATGATCCTCTCAATGAGTATATCAATACTCATAATAATGTACCTTCAGCGGATGATGTTATCCTTGAAAAAGAACTTACATATTTTCTTAGTAAAGGTTTATCTTTGAATTACTCCGATGTCTATCAATCTGTAAACCACTACATAGATACGATATACGCTCTAGAGCACGGCATAGGACCACACCTCTGCATGCCGGTCACGACGCCTCACCTACGAAAAAAAGTTTACCCAGAATATATTCTCTACTTTATTGTTCAAGCCAGAAAGAAGGATGAAAAACTAATCATCTTCGATCGTATAATTGGCGAGAGAAAGTTTGTTCGAGACTCTACTTCTTCCAAGCACAACACAGAAGCTGACAATGACTCTGGAAAAATGCAACATTTTCGGTATAGTTGGCAGGCCAAGAATGTCATCCAGAACATGGGATATGACATCAAAAGTGACTAGGGGCTAAATTACGGCCGAGGACGATGGTTGCCAATACGACACTTTGCTCCTCCCGATAAACCCATGAACGACTATCAACGAAGCAATGTTGGTTTTGGGTTATGTCACTTCTCCAACAACTCCCAAAAGATCAGATGATGAAGCAGATAATTGTTCTCATTCTTCTGATTCCTCCCTCTGGGACTCAGACTCCAGTATTGGTGACATGTTCAAGACAACTCTGTCCGTCAACATGGTTTCCGTTGACCAAATTGTAGCCAATGTCCAATCAATCGAGCTCGAACAATTGGCTCAAAAGATGGATACTAGGTGGGAGCTGCGCTTCGAACAATGTAAACCACCTACCGAAGATGAAGTCATCCAAGTAAATTTAGGAGATGAATCATCTCTCAAACCAATATTCATCAGCAAAAGTCTATCTGGCGATGAATGCCAATCCCTTATACAACTTATAAGAGAATACATCGACGTCTTCGTATGGAGCTATGAAGACATGCCAGGCTTGGATCCTTAAGTCGCCATGCACCGCCTGAATATTTCGTCTAAAGCTTAGCCAGTGAAGCAATAACAATAAAGATTCCGACAAGATGTCATGGCGGCCATCGAGAATGAATGTCCCAAAAAGTAACATGGTGGTCTGTCAGGATGAAACTTACCTCCGAGATGGTTTTGCCATTGCTGCCTCCTTTCACGGCGTCAGGCCCACGCATCCTAATCGTGACCCGCTTCTGAGAACGAGGCCTGTCAGCGACGGAGGGTCCACGCTCACTTCGTTATGTGGCAGGAATCGTCCTATGAATGTGAGTAGTGTTGAACCCTTCGAAGATCCTTTAGCTTCACGCTTAAAATAAAGGATAGTATGCTATATTTTTTATTGAGTTGCTCAATAACACCTTGCATGGAATTCAGAAAGATAATAAAAGATAAATAATCACCTGAACGTAAACTGTTATTGCTAAATGAATTTTATGCTTATACGATGTTGCGATAAAATACATAACAGGTGAAGCAAAGTCCCAAATACTTGGGCGGTGAGTATATCGAGCCTTAGCTCGATGAATAGATGGTAACGCAGATGTTAAGACCCATAAACTGGGCAGTGAGTATGCTTGAATTACATCCGAACGAATGTATGCTAAACATATACTAAGTCCCAGGAATTGGGCAGTGAGTACATTGACTTTGGTTGGAATGATGTATGGTATCAAAGATGTGAGGAAGGGCTTAGATAATCACATTCTATTATCCTGTGCCGATGTAGAATGTAGATTTTATTAAGACCCTGGATTGGACAGATGATAATGTGAGCGTTGGCTCAAGGCAAGATGGCAAGACGATAATACGAATGAGAAAGATGGGTTATTACTTAGTTTTCCTCATCATGCATTATATGTTTTCTTCTTAGATAAGTTGCATATAATTGTATGGTCATGGATAACTTGTCGACAAGGAGGTTCCTCGAATGGTATTCCTGGGCCTTTGAAACCGATTCGTCCTGGAGGGAACCAGTGCTGAAGTAGTAGCACAGTGCTGAAGTGGTAGCACGGTATACGGGACCTTAAGTGGGGCTAGCTACCCGTACTGTAAGGGGCGCCGTTTACCTGTAAGATGGTCCAAGATGGCGTGTCGCCAGTGACATTCATATAGATAGGTCCAGTGCTAATGATGTCTTATGCAGGCAGAGTAAGTTATTACTCAAATATAGGGAAGGATGTCGGCTGTTAGTAAGAATCACCTGAAACGGTGATAATTATATTGAATCATGATATTATTTCTAACAATGTATTATACAGGCTGAGTAAGTATTATAAATGTACAAGGATGGCTACACGACTGTGGGTAAGAATCACCAAAGGGTTATAACTGTATGCTTTAAATTACGTTAGCTATGAGATTTGCATAGTTTACTTCTTATTAGATACAAACATGAAATTGACCCTAAGGCAATGAAAAAGACCACTGTTAATAATGTGCTATAACATGATTACTTAGTATTGTCTTCTTAGGTGAGTTAGACCAGTACCGCTCGCTAGTACATTGATGATGTACTGACCCACGTTGTGGGCAATATAACAGGTGCTTGCGTATGTGGGAAATCTTTTGATCAGTGTTTGGCATTGATGATTCGGATGGGTGTGCATAAGCTCTTCTTTCTAGACGATGTCTTCTACTATATGGGATATAATGTATGGAATAGTATAACTCAGTTGTACTAGTAAGATTGTAGCCAAATTGGCAAGTTCATTATAAAGAAGTCGACATATTCAGTTGTAGCCAAAAGGGCAAGTGTATACATTCAGTTGGCTATTCAAGAGTCTTGTAATCAGTTGTAAATTCTGTATTCTGCTGTAAGTCTTGTAATCCATTACAATTATCAACAAAGAGATATGTTTCTTTAATATCTTGTGTGACTTTAATTTTTCTGCTTGGTTTTGCTGCGATGTCGTTGTTTTCTGAGAAATACCAGGAACTGTAATGTTTTGCCCTGTACAAGTACAAGCTAGACTTGTACGACATCATGCCCAGTGGCTAGTTTTTGATCCTCCAGGATCGGGGCGTGACATTAAGAGCTGAAAGAAATCCAGCCATTTAGACGACTTAAGGACGGTGTTTGATTTGATGCGGATACATCGCCTTAAGATGAATCCAACCAAGTCTTTCCTAGGGATTTCTAACAACAAGTTCTTGGGCTTCATCACCACAGCTAAGGGTATTCACATCGACCCCGAAAAGACCAAGGCCATCTTGGACATGGCTCCCCCAAAGAATCTCCATGAGCTTTGAGGTCTATAGGGACGATTAACATACATCAGAAGATTTATAGCAAATCTCTCTAGACGATGCCAACCCTTCACTAAACTGATAAAAAAATAGGGTTTTTATGCCTGGACCGAAGAGTGTCAGCATGCGTTCGATGACATCAAGAAATACCTCACCAGTCCACCAGTCCTGGTAGCACCAGTCGTGGAAAGACCCTTTCTGTTATACGTCCGAGCCATGGACCAGTCTCTCGGTGCTTTGCTAGCCCAGAGAAGCAACGAAGGCCACAAACTTGTAATCTACTATCTTAGCAGGACCATGATTGGTGCTGAGCATCGGTATAATACTGTAGAGAAAGAGTGTCTCGTGCTAGTCTTCGCCATTCAAAAGATGTACCATTATGTGGTTGGACAGATAATTCACGTCATCTCTCGAGTCAATCCCCTCAGAGTCCTCATGACTAAACTAGGGCGCTAAACTCGTGGTTAGCCACATGGGCAATCCTTTTGACTCCTTATGATATGGTGTTCATCCTACAAAAGGTAGTTAAAGGACAAGCGTTGGCCGATTTTCTAGCGGCACATCCGGTACAGGAAACATCGAAGCTCTACACAGCATTCCTGATGAGGTCTTAGAGTCGAACGCGATCTCAGACAATCCCATCTGGAAGATGTTCTTTGACGATGCTTCAAAAACAGGACCCAAGGGCGAAATTATCGTAGGTGTCGGAGTGGTCCTCATCACTCCTAATGGTCTGGTCATCTACTGTGTATATTCTCTCATGGAGTCATGCACCAATAATGTTACTGAGTACAACGCTCTCATTATCGGGCTCCAGCTCGCTAAACAGTTGGAGGACGACTACCTCGAGGCCTACGATGACTCGAAATTGATTATTAATCAGGTTCGAGGACAATATGAGGTTCGACATGAAGATCTAGTCTCTTATCATCAGGCGGCGATCGACACATCTCTAACTTTACAGGGTTGTTTATAGAACATATACCTCGATTGTAAAACCTGGAGGCCGACACCCTTGCCGGCCTCGTCGCTTCCCTGACAGCTTCTATTGGAACCCATTACTCCGTCACAGTGATGGGTTGGAAGCTGGTTTGTATAAAGAATAATCTACATACATTTCTAAGTTACTCTGTACAAATAGACACTAATGTTAATGTTCGGGACTGACGATTCATGTTCATAGACTACGTGGTCTACAGAATCCTACTCGAAGACTCGCATGAAGCTACTTCTATCAAGAGGCGCTTACTCAAGTTCTTCTATGACACAAGTACCAAAATGTTGTATCATCATTCATACAATGGACTTTTTCTTTGGTGTTTATCAAATGTTGAAGCACAAGAAGCACTCTGGGAGGCACATGATGGTACCTGTGGAGCTCACCAACCTGGTCCTATGTTGCAGGGCTGACTACGTCGTATTGGCTACTATTGGCCCACTATGATGACAGATGCCATAAATTAAGCTAAAAAGTGTCGGGTGTGTCAGTTGCATGCTAACTTCATCCACCAACCTTCTGAGTTCCTACATCCCACTACGTCCGCCTGGCCATTTGAAGAATAGGAAATGGACATCATCAGGCCGATCATCCCTCTGTCCTCTAAAGGACATTGGTTTATCCTCGCCATTACTGACTACTTTTTCAAGTGGGCAGAAGTAGTACCACTGGCTGAGGTGAAAACCTCGAATGTGATCAGCTTTGTTAAGCATCATGTCATATACCGCTTCGGAGTTCCTAGAAAGATTATCCATGACAATGGCCCCCAGTTTATGAGCCATGCATTCCATATGTTTTGTGATAAAAATCAGATACAGAGCGTTAACGGCCTATAATTCTGCAGTAATTGGACTAGACGAAGCATTCAACAAGATGATTGTCAAGCTACTCAAGAAAGTCGTATCTTCCAATAAACTCGACTGGAATGAGAAACTCGACGAATGTCTATGGGCTTACCGTACAACTATTCGGACACCCACGGGTAACACACCATTCTCTCTCGTCTATGTGAGCGAGGCAGTGCTTCCTTTGGAGATCCAGATTCCGTCTTTACGGGTAGCTGTCACCAACCAGCTGGCTGACGAAGACAATCAACACCATTAGTTACAGGAATTGGAAGTGTTGGACGAGAAGCGTCTGCTAGCTCAGTAGCGTATCGAGCTTTATCAAGCTTGAATTTTTGGATCCTTCAACAAAAAGGTCCGGGAAAGAATATTACAAGTGGGTGACCTCGTCTTATCAGTTCGGAGACCGATGGTGATGACTCATAAGATAGCTAGAAAGTTTAAGCCTAAGTGGGAAGGACCGTTCGTTGTAGAGACGGTCTACTCCATTGGTGCTTACCGATTGGCCAAACCTAATAGCGATTTGCTAATGATGCCGATCAATGGCAAGTTCCTGAAGAAGTATTATGTCTAAGGTTTAAATCAACATATATTTTTATATCCTCCGGGGGTGTTTATGAATTCTATTAATGGATTCATCCCTTCTTTATTTTCCAGTAGAAAACATTTCACGTCTATTCTACCTCTGAGCTGTTTTTCTATACCCCAATGAAGTTCATGCCTACCATGTCCATATTACCTCTGAGTAGTTATTTCTTTCATGATAACCTCATGTTGTCATAACTATCTATAGAACTGTTCGCGTCTATATTACCTCTGAGTCGTTCTATGCACCCATAGAATCTATTCTTACCATCTCCACATAACCTCTAAGTAAGGTAAATTCTACCACAAAGATTCGGTGTTTACCATGTCCATGTTACCTCTCATGAGTAAACACCCCATTCCCAGCGGAGTTATCTCCATACCGACATTCTCACTACTGTATACAAAGTTCATAGTAAATGGACAAGTAAATAAACAAAGCTAAGATTCTTTCATTCATGAAAAGGAAAAAAATTTCTTTACTACAAAAGGGCCTCTAAAAAGAGAGAAACAAAAAGACAAAAGACATCAACATTGTGATGGTCGATGCATAAATTCTTCAAGACGACCCCTCAAAAGGACAACCTGGGGCCCGACCAACTCTTTGGCTTGGCGCTCTGCCTCTTATCGTCTGGCAGCTTCATCCTCGAGCTGGGATACGTTCTGTCGTACAAGATCTAGCTCTGCTTGATGAACGCCAATGCTTTTCTTTTCCTGAGCTAAGGTCTCGGTTCGTTTTGCGAAAAACCTTCTGCTGGTCTTTTGAATTCTCCAGCTCACTCTCGGCGAAGGCAAACCTCCAGCTAGCGAATCTGGTCCCGAAGGGTTTTGCACTGTTCCTCCAAGTTTGTTCAACGACAGACTTGTACTTCTTTGGCATCGTTTGCCTCTTCAATCTCGACTTCAACCTCGGCATGCCTATTAGTCAGAGCCTGAAGTCTCCGTTCGTGCGAGGAAAGTTCAGCGACCATTTTCTAATGCTGTATTCGCTTGAGCCAAAATACGGTGCTCAATATCCTGAAGCTCTGAGACAGTGGCTTCTAATTTCGCCAGAAGGGCCTTTATCGCATCTACTTTCCCTCTAAATCCCTGATATTCACGCAATGCCACTAGCTGGGCTCTTACTGTAGACTGGGCTCGCCTAAGCGTTTGGTTATGCGACAGGACACACTCTATACCGCGCTTTAGAGCATAGCGAATGGTCTCCAGGATGAGGTTGCCATAGTTTGGCTATAGCCATTGGGGTTATCGGAGATGCCACGATTGAAGGCCCCGGAACAGCGGCAGCAGCCAATACATGACTTGGTATCGCGGCCGGGGCAGGTGGTACCATGACTGGGGCTAAAGTCGTCAATGGAGTAGGGACGGTACTTGTCGATGTTGTCTGATGCATGGTCGGCTCTTCAACATGCTCCCTTGTCGGGTTTTCAATAATTATCACGACTGACTTCTAGAAAGCCTCGTGGACTGGCACTCGAACGGTCTCCGTAACTAATTTTTTAATAGCCACTTCGACCAATCCCTCAACAGTCTCCTTAACCGGTTCTTCAGCAACCGACTCATCAGTAGTCTTCTCGACTAAATCTCTAGTGTAGGGACGAATTGTAAAGTACGATACTCTAGAGAGGAGGTGAATAGAGTAGGCGACAGAATATTGCTAATTTAAAAAGTTAGCAGCAAGATCACAGAGAAATATCATAAGTAAATAAATGTAAAAGCAGAGATCATAAAGCAAATGCAAAGACGGCGATGTATACTGGTTTTCCTCTTGTGAAGACTATTCTAGTCGGAAGAACTCTAGCTTCCAGTTGAATTCACTATTGGAAAATACCACAAGTTTTCATACGAAGTCCTTGCAACTTCTACAAATGCGAGCTTTGATCCAAAGTACTCGACTAACTTCAGTTGTGAAGTATCTTTCTTCAATAAAGCCTATGATTACAATCGCTCTGAAGCTTCTAGACCGTACCACACTGGCAAATCGACTAGAGGATTATAACTGGCTTGGGATTTAAAAATTAAAGCATAGAACACTTTGGAAGAGAGCAGTAGGCTTTAGAGAGAAGAGATGAAAGTGAATGAGTGACTTGAAATGATCGAAATCCTTCTATATTTATAGTATTTCCAAAGGCAGAACTTTGTCAGAATTCGGGCAGAACTCTATGAGAAAATCTCGACAAGATCCGTAACTGCAGGAACCAAGTTCAAAAAGCAACGTTCACTAACCGAACTCTGGCCGAACTCGGGCCAAGTTTTGTCAGGGTTTTGTTAGGTTTTTGCAAAAATAATTTTTAGGACTTTTGAATTTTTTGTTTTAAGCAGTTAGGAGCTTTTTGTTGACCCAAACTGGATCACAGTCAACCTAATTTTGAGTATTGACAAAAATGATATCTGTTATGATCTAATATGACACATCTAGCTCAAAGATAGAACATCATCACATATCGGTTTAAAACAAGATGTCATCAACATATGAAGCTATTACTTGTATTGTATTTTTTTTAATATTTATTTGAGTCTAGGATTATGTATGCTGAGTAGCACTGAGTGTTTTACACCTAGAATCACTTATCCAAAGCTCCACTAAACAATCACCAAACCAAACAAAGTCCATTTGAACAAATTAGCCCTATTATCCATTCTGGCCTAAGAATATAGAATTCGGGCCGAACTCTGGTTCCTTAATTTAAGGATCCTAATTTCTAGGGTTTGTTGGTTGCTAGTTGTCCAACGGCCAAAAATTTGAATTTTGGGACAAAGTTCTGGCCGAACTCTGCCTCCCTGGACTAGTATATATAGGGCATGATTTCTTTCATTTTCATTCATCTCTTCATCTCATCTTTTCATCTTCTATAGCCATATACATTCTAAACCTACTCTTCCCATCTACTAGCCACACAACTTCCTAAGCCCCAAGGTGCTCAGTGCAAATCAGCTAAAAGTTCTATGTAAGAGTTTGAGAGTAGTCGCTTGGACAATTCCAAGTTTTGCCTCAGCAAAAGTGTAAGAAGTTGGCGTGCTCTTCTGAGTAAAGGTACGTGGTGTACCTCTATTTCACAAATAATAGATTTTAATCCTGAGCAAGAGTTCTCAGGCCTAGACTAGTCCTCCACGAGGAAAACCAGGTTAAAATTACTGTGTTTGCGTTTACTTTTTTGATCTCTTTTATTTTTGCATTAATACTCTGATTAATTATTCTGTTGGTGAAAGAGTTAATTTTTATTTGGTTATTATTGACACAAACTCTATTCACCCCCCTCTAGAGTTGCCTACACATACTTCAATTGGTATCAAAGCTTTGTTCTTTTATATCTGATTAACATCCTAGAGCTGATCCATGGCAACCACACAACCTATCTTTACCAACAATGGTGAGGGATAGTCCACATATAGGCCACCCCTATTTGATGGAACCAACTACACCTATTGGAAGACTAGAATGAGTTTTTATCTCAAGTCTCTAGACTTTGATCTTTGGACCATCGTCACAGATGATTACAAGAAGCCTGATAGAATTGATGTCGAGGGGACTCTCACTGACAAATCCCACGACAAATATACTGACCAGGAAAAAGAAACATGGTAGTCTAGATGCTAGGGCTATTAATGCTCTCTTTTATGCTATAGACAGGACTGAATTCAACAGGGTCTCCACATGCTCCACCTCATATGAAGTATGGAAGCTTTTGGAGGTGACTTATGAAGGAAACACAGGTTAAAGAATCAAAGATCAGTCGTCTGACACAAGAATACGAGGCATTCAAGGTGAAGCCAAATGAGACAATCGCTCAAATATTCACAAGGTTCCTCGACATCGTCAACCCACTATATTCCCTTAGCAAAGAGTACTCCAACCATGAGAAGATCCGCAAGCTGCTCAGGGGGCTACCAAAAATCTAGAACCCCAAGGTGACGACAATCATCGAAGGCAATGATCTCACCAATATGTGAATGGAAACTCTGATGGGCAAGCTGATGACTCATGAGCTCGATCTCAAAGACTTCGACGAACCTGCTCCAAAGCAAAAGAAAATTGCGCTTAGAGCTTATCACCGAAGAACTATTCCAGAGGCGATAAATGATGATAATTCCGATGGTGATGATCAAGCACTCTTAGTACGCAACTTCAAGAAGTTTCTACGCTTCAACCAAAGAAAGAAGGACCAAAAGTAAGATGATGAATAACCCACTTGCTTCAGCTGCAAGAAGACATGACACGTCAAAAAAGACTGCCCTGTAACAAAGAAAGAAGGCATATATGAGAAGCCGTATAAGAAGTCATCCTCATGAAAGTATGCCAACACCAGTATCTGGCATGAAAGCGAAACCAGTGACTCAGACAAGGAAGATGACACTCCCCAAGACTCGGCTAACGTCTGCCTAATGGCAACATCTGATAAGATAACTCATGATCCTCTTGATGATTTTACTTTTGATGAACTTGGTGATGCCTTTAGTGATCTGCTTGAAGACTACAAAAAAGGTTATTAGCAAGCATAAACATGCTAAGGATAAAATCATGGCTCATGAAGCTGAGATCCATAGACTTTCATGCTTACTAGATAATGTTAGAGACACATCTTCCACTGAGGACATCGAGGAGGTGTCCAAGCTTAAATTAAGCTTACACGATGCCGAATCTATCATTAAGAACAAATACATGATATTTCAGTACTCAATAAAGAGCCCGCTGAAGAGAAAAATAAATAGAAGGTTGCTACTGATAGAATTAATGGTCTTTCTGTAAAATATAATAAAGTATATGCTGCCTCTAAGAAATTAAAGATCAGGCTGGGTAAACAGGTTGCTCAACCTCAAACTTAGTCTCACAGTCACAGCAAATACACTAAACACCAACACAATAGAACACATCATCAAAATAACATGCATCCTCATACTACATGTAAACATGCTTTTATATACACCTACTCCTATACAGCACGTAAAACAACCACACGTAGTTATTATCATCATCCTGCCACTACACATAGTCACTATCATCATCCTGCATCCACATATAGATATCACTATCATCCTGTACCAAATACAAATATGCATGCTACATGTACATACTGTGGTTTACGTGCACACGTATCACCACAGTGTAGAATTAGAAAATTAGTTGATAAGAATCTATATGCATGGGTATCGAAAACTAACCGTTCAAGACCCTCAAAGATCTGGGTACCAAAGGTCACATCTACTTGTGGTGTAGGTGGACCTTCCTTTACCAACTAAAAGAAAATAGATTCTCAATAGTGGGTG
Source organism: Iris pallida (assembly GCA_029216955.1). Lineage (NCBI taxonomy): Eukaryota > Viridiplantae > Streptophyta > Magnoliopsida > Asparagales > Iridaceae > Iris > Iris pallida. The sequence continues at coordinate 7,118,694 of JANAVB010043219.1, forward strand.
CTCGTGACATGTGACTAGAGATGCTAATCTATTCACAACACTATTGATGAAAATGGAAGGATATGTATCCCTCGGCAACAATCTAAAATGTTATATCATAGGTAATGGTACTATTGGTAATCCTCCTTCTCCCGTCATTAAGGATGTCTGTTTAGTGACTGAGTTAAACATAACTTACTCAGCATCAGTCATCTTGCTGATCATAGATATGATATTAACTTCAGTAAAACAAAATGCTTTATCTATGATAGATCATCTGGAGGCATCGCTTTTGAAGGGATAAGAGAAGATAATATATACATTTTTTTTGTTTAGAGATACTAACAGTACAGAAAGATGTCTCTACGCTCACAAAGAAGAAAGGCTAATATGGCATCAGCATCTTGGTCATGCCAACATGGACACCATATCCAGACTATCTACCAAGAAGCTAGCAAGAGGACTGCCTGACATCACATTCAAAAAGGACACAGTATGTGCCAAATATGAAAATAATAAGGCTACCAAATTTTCTTTTAAATCTATCAATACTGTAAGTACCACTCGACCTTTGTAACTGCTTCACATGGACTTATTTGGACCTAATAGAGTAGCCAGTCTTGGCAGAAAACTCTATACTTTTGTTATTGTAGACGATTTTTCTAGATTTACTTGGGTTTTCTTCCTTACAAACAAAAGTGATACTATTTCTGTTTTTTAAGTATTTTCTAAAAAGGTTCAAAACGAAAAAGGCTACATGATTACTCGAATCCGAAGGGATCATGGTGATGAGTTCAAAAATTCCAATTTTGAAAAGTTTTGTGAGTCAAATGGTTTTGATCATGAATTTTTGGTCCTAGAACTCCTCAACAAAATGGTGTTGTAGAGCGGAAGAATAGAACTCTTGGCGATATGGCCAGAGTCATGTTGAATCAATTTTATCTTCCGAAATATTTTGGGCAGAAGCTGTCAGTACAACATGCCATATTTTGAATAGGGTGTTGATTCAACCTATTTCGAAGAAAACTCCCTATGAACTTTGGTTTGGTCGGACACATACTATTTCTTATTTTAGAGTGTTTGGTTGTCGCTGCTTTATCCTAAATACCAAAGACAACTTAGGCAAGTTTGATGTCAAGGCTGACGAAGGTATTTTTCTTGGATATGCTGCAAAGTGCAAATGATATAGAGTGTTCAACAAACGCTATATGATTGTTGAAGAGTCTACTAATGTCAAATTTAATGAAAGTAGTAGTACATCTGCTATCCCCGATGACGACGTTGATGCTCACTTCGAACCATCAACCTCTACACCTGTGGATACAACACCTGGAACCCGTTTTCTAGAATTTACATCCAAAAAACTTGGTTATAGGTGAGGTATCAAGAGGGGTAACTACTTGATCTTCTTTTAGAGACTCTATTGCTAGCACTGCATTCATTTCTCAGATAGAACCCAAAAATGTTTTAAAAGCTTTTAACGATGAATTTTGGATATCTGCAATGCAAGAAGAACTCAACCAATTCGAAAGGAGTCAGGTTTGGGAACTTGTTCCTAAACCTACTGACCATTCGATCATTAGTACTAAATGGATTTTTCTAACAAAGTTAGTAAGGATGGTTCAGTCACTCGCAATAATGCTCATCTCATAGCTTAAGGATACAACTAAGAGGAAGGTATCGACTACGATGAGACGTATGCTCCTGTTGCACGACTTGAATCTATTTGGATGCTTTGTGCATTTAAAAATTTCTAAAACTTTAAACTTTTTCAAATGGATGTGAAAAGTGCTTTTTAAATGGCTTTATTAAAGAAAAGGTTTTTGTAAAATAACTGCCTGGTTTTTAAAATCATAAATTTCTCGACCATGTTATCAAACTTAAGAAAGCACTTTATTGCCTCAAATAAGCTCCCAGAGCCTGGTATGAACGCCTTACCACCTTCTTACTAGATAAATATTTTTCAAAGGGGAAAATTGAAATGACACTTTTCATAAAATCTCTTGATGACACCATTATGTTAGTTCAAAGTATAACGCCCCAGTCCCAAAATACGTAGGACTAGGAACGTAGACATGCCAGCCGTATAATAAATATACGCAAGCTGTAAAATGTAGTAGAACTATAACTAATCTCATCCACACAAAACAAAAGAATAAAAGATATCATAAAATGATAATGAATTTTCTTGATACAATATGTTGGGCGGAGACAAATCCACTACCAACAAGTAAAAAAAAAACATGAGAAAATAAATGATTTTGGCGAGCGAAGCAAAAACGATCCAAGTGCAATCATCCTCGAAGAAATAGCGATGATCACGGCTAGAGCTAGAACACCTGCGAAAGACAAAAGCATGGCGAGACAACCAGGTCCTCAGAGGGACGTAACAAGACACATAATATCATGCCATATAAACTGAATAAATATTGCTCAAATAAATAAGTTAATTGAATTACAACATGGTCCAATACATACCTATTGAACTAGCTTACCATCCCCCCAACCAAACAAGGACAGGAGATGGTAAACTAATTCACTATGACGTATCTTTCCATGCTATAAATCTAATATGGTATCCGGACCCAACAAGGTTCAATACCTTCTCATCGGAGTAGTAAATGACACCTACAACCAAACAAGGACAAGATGTGACGAACTAATCCGCGACAAGTTATTGTTCCAAGCCACGGTCAGATATAAGAACCCAAACCAAAAGTACTCATACCTAACGGATAAAGGTGCCTAACCGTTCTAAGTGAAATGTAGTTAAGAACAATCCTTCTTACGCATGGGCCCTGCCTAAATAGGATCGGCATGGTCCCCTCTTGGGGCACTAGAGGCCCAATCAATAAGAGCATAGCGTTCTGCAGAACGCCAGTGGCCGTCAGTAATCATGGGTCATCAATCCCGTATCTCCAGCGGAGCTTCTGGGTCACAAGGGAAAGTGCATCGAAGCCCATACGCTATAGAATTATCCTTCCCGCCCAATGCCTACTATGTTGTATCCACAACATAAAACCTCTATTAACCGCTGAGTCAAACTAAGCATGCAACCTCTATTAGCGGTTAATCCTATCGCACAGTTTATACGCACCGGTGGCCAGCCAGTTATGCATGTCCGTGTTCTACATGTGACACACAACTTCGTGTTACAACGTGTCAAGGTCAATGAATGCAACACACAAAGGTGGTCCCTTAAATCTAGGTTTAATGTTTAAGAAAACTAATACATAGTAGGAAATATAAATGAACAGTAAGTTCTAACAGGTTATGCCATGTATCACAATTTTTTTGCATAAAGAAAATAATGAATAATGCATTAAATATGAGCTAAAATAAATAAACAACAAATGGCAAGGTGTCTTGCCTGGCAGGACGTCTGGTGTGTTGCGATAATCAAGGTGGCACGATCTGCAACTTCGGTGTAACCACTATGCAAGGTGACCTCTGATGGTGGCACGGACAGTTCAATCGGATCTAGGACGGTCAAATTAGTTAGGGTCGAAAGGAGGAAGGACAGAATTTGTTGGAGGATAGGAATAATGGGCTTAGTCATGGAAAGGGAAAATCAAAGGAGAAATGATAAATAATAGAGATACTGATATTTGAAAATACTTATAATATTTGAAAACTAGATTTTTATTAGTAAAATCATTTTTATGGAAAAATACCTAAAGTCAAGAAAATCATTTTTGGCTAAAACTCTAAGTTCGTAAAGATATGTTTTGAGGTAGAAAAGCTATATACATATATTTATTTATTTTTTGACAGAAATAATATTCACAAAATTAGGAAATTATTGAATAATATGATAACTACTCCTTATTAACCAAAATATGAAATTATATAGAATCTAGAAGAAATAAGTTTTTAGGACAGTAGCCTACTTATAATATACTAGGAATATAATATCATATATTTTTGAAATTACATGAATGGCCCAAGTCAATTATCTTATGATAATACCTAACTCCTAAAGTAACTATAAAGCCCCCTATTACATATTTACTAATAACTTTAATATACATAAAAGTATCATTACTGATAAAAAGGGAAACAAAAAAGAAAGAAAAAATAATCAAAACAATAACAACAAAAGCAACAAAACAACAAATAACATAAAATAAGAAGCAACAAAAAAAATAAAAAAATAAAACATAAAAACTAACAAAACAGAGGAAGGGGTGTGATGTTCCTCATTCATCTTCTTTTTTAGAAGGAGAGAGAAGCGAGAGGAAAAAAGTGAGCGAGTGAGAGAGGGACGAAGAGAACGGAGGGGGCGGAGGATCTCGGGAGAGGGGGAGCTCAGGCGGAGGAGATGGCCGGCGATAGGCTGTGCGGCGGCTAGGTGCAGGCAGGGGACGATCGGAGGAGAGGGAAAGAGAGACGACGACGCACGCGGTGGGACGGTGCCGGAAGAGGTCGGATGGAGTGCAGCCGTGGCGCGGCGCGCTGGTCGTTGGGCGGCAGCAGGCGACGGCGGATGCTGTGAAGCTCGCCGGAGGGGGTATAGTATGGAGTCGCCGGCGCGGTTAACTATGGTGCGGCGAAAGGGGCGGACGCACGGCCGGGGGCTACAAGGGCAGGGCGGCCACTGGAGTGGTCACGCGCGACGGAGACGCCGGACGAGTGAGTGTTTCGAGCTTTCCCTTTATTTTTGGTATTTATGGGAATTCGACGGTGGCCGGTGGTGGTGATTTGGGTGTCGGGCTGGTGGTGTAGGGGTCGGATTGCCATGGTCGGTTCGGGCGAGTGACGGATGGACGGAGTCGAAGGGTGTGGCAGGTGCCTGGGATTATGCTGGGAGTAGTGGTTGTTTTGGGGGTTTTTGTGATAGTCCAGGGAGCTGGACGTGGTCGTGGGGATGAAGATGATGTTCCAGTGGGTGGTTCGGTTGGGGTTTAGTGCTGGCGGTTGGCAATCAGGGTCGGTACACCGGGATGGCGAGGTGGGATAGTGGCTGTGGAGGGTTTTGGCTGGGGCGATGGTGAAGAGGGGTTTGTTGTATGAACGGTGGTGAACATGGGATCCAGTTTGGTGGCAAGGAGCAGCACGACACGACGGAGGATGAAGCGGTAACTAGGGTTTAGGGTTAGGGTTAGGTTCAGGATGTGTCCGGAAAGATCACACAGATCTGTGTGGCAGTGGTCCGGGGTTGTCGGACATGATTGAGGCGATGTATATGTAAAATAAAATAGTGAAAAGGAAAAAAATAGGGGCACGAACACGATGCACTATAATTACGGGTGGAGGGAAATTTTGTGGATGTGAGAAAATTATGGAGGAGTACCTGCCTATTTATAGGATGTGAGAATTTCCAGTTGGATAAAGATTAGGAATATTTAAACCCAAAAATAGATAATTCTCTACTTAATTTTAAATAATTTTTAAAATAATTCAAATAAATCTAAATTCAATCCAAATAAAATATAGATACATCTACATCCATAAATTCAAATTGTAAATCATCATAATTAATTTTAACAAATATCAACCATTTTAAAATATATTTTTATGAACAATAAAATTATAATAATATTTAATTTCAAAAATTGCATTATTATGCAAAAATAAACTATTAAATATTTATGAATATATATGTATGCACGAAAAATATTATTTATTATTAATAACTGTTATAACGTAAGGCTTTGTATAAATAAAATAAATAAAATCATGAGCTTAAAATTTTGGAACGATAGCTAAAATAATTATTATATATATTATTTGAAACTATAAAATAGAAAAAAAATATTTTTCTAAAATATGTACGCTCGCACATATTCACACACGTTGAGCAATTACGAAAAATAAAATTTTGCGCGCGACGTACAATGCAACTACGCGACGTTCAATATACAAAATAAAATAAAAGTCGGTATCAAATTTATAAAAAAAATAGTAGAAATTTAGGGGTTTTACATCCTACCCAACTTAAAAGAATTTTGTCCTCGAAATTAAGAAGTAGTAAGGGGTGAGAAGGCACAAGGGGTAGCGATGAGGAAACACAATGACAATGTTTCAACAAAATAATGTCGCAAGAAATCGTAATCTAAATCATAAAATTTAACACGAATATGGTTACGAGGGTCACGAGTTTAAGGCACGAGTAGAAGATTAAGGGTTTAAAGTTTAAATCAAGAGTATCATGCAATAGAGAATGATATGGTATCAAGAGAAAATAAGTTAGAGACCTAGTAGGTTGAGGCACGAATACGAGATCGATTAGGTTCATGCCTAAATTAAGTGATTTGGAAGTTTCATGATAGCGAATATAGGGCCAAGAAAAGGACGAGTGGTTTAGGATGAAGATATAGCAACATCGAGTGAGAATGGTCATAGTCGATAGGAAGGCTAGAGGAAGTTCTAGTATAACGCCTTCGTCCTTCTGAAATAGGTGAAGGCGAAAGCAATATAGAGTTCGAAGGTAGCGTTATCGAATACGAATACGTGATTCAAAGGCGACCAAATAATTTCAAAAAGAATTTCAAGGTAGTCGTGGATGGGACTCTAAAGGACAAGTTTAGCTATGATCCCATCCACGTAGAATGATAGATAAAAGCGAACCAAAGTGCACTAGGTTGATCAGACCATCATGCACCAGTTCTGAGTAGATAATACGTTAGTGTATGCATCCAATAACATATGTCATGAACAAGCTTGATAAAGAATTTAGCTTGCAAAAACTAGGCTACATTAGCAACATTAGTTTAAATAGTAAAAATTAGGCACGTGAGATTAAGATTGAAATAAAGTAGAATCAGCTCAATTCCTTAAGTCTTTAAGTCGTATCCTGTGTTGGTCTCCAAACAGTCGTCCTACAGTCTTCTTGTCTAAGTCCTTTGTTGACTAGATGGGTTAGGGTCCTCTAAATTCCAGAATCTAAGTAAACTTGCTAATATAGGTCTCAAGGACAAGAGATTGCTAGGTCATACGACATTCTACCCAACTTAAAAAATTAAGCTAAGGGTATTTAGGACATCTAACTAGTAGGGTCAACCTCTAGCAAGCACGAAGGGAAGATAAGAATAATGATAGAAGGAATCAAGCAAGATACAATCGGTGAGTCGGTCGAATATGGAATCGAGAAAAAGGTCAAGTATGGGGATGAGATCCTAGACTTCTAATCCTATTCGCAGGCTTGCTTGGTACGGTAAAGTAACCAAACAATTTATCTTGACCTGCATGGGCCACCATAAAAATATGTAACGTTCCAGTCCCAAAATACGTAGGACTAGGAACGTAGTCATGCAAGCCGTAATAATTATACGTAAGCTATAAAATGTAGTAGAACCATAACTAATCTCATCCACACAAAATAAAAGAATAGAAAATATCAAAATGATAATGAATTGTCTTGATACAATATGTTGGGCGGAGACAAATCTACTACCAACAAGTAAAGAAAAAATACATGAGAAAAGAAATAATTTTGGCGAGCGAAGCAAAAATGATCCAAGTGCAATCATCCTCGAAGAAATAGTGATGATCACGACTAGAGCTAGAACACCTGTGAAAGACAAGAGCACACACTTGACGATATAACCAGGTCCTCAGAGGGACGTAACAAGACACATAATATCATGCCATATAAACTGAATAAATATTGCTCAAATAAATAAGTCAATTGAATTATAACATGGTCCAATACACACCTATTGAACTAGCTTACCATCCCTCCAACCAAACAAGGACAAGAGATGGTAAACTAATTCACGATGACGTATCTTTCCATGTTATGAATCCAATATGGTATCCGGACCCCAACAAGGTTCAATACCTTCTCATCGGAGTAGTAAGTCATACCTACAACCAAACAAGGACAAGATGTGTCAAACTAATTCGCGACAAGTTATTGTTCCAAGCCACGGTCAGATATAAGCACCCAAACCAAAAGTACTCGTACCTAACGGATAAAGGTGCCTAACCGTTCTAAGTAAAATGTAGTTAAGAACAATCCTTCTTACGTATGGGCCCTGGCTAAATAGGATCGACATGGTCCCTCCTTGGGGCACCAGAGGCCCAATAAATAAGAGTATAGCGTTCCGCAGAATGCCAGTGGCCGTCAGTAATCATGGGTCATCAATCCCGTATCTCCAGCAGAGCTTCCGGGTCACAAGGAAAAGTGCATCGAAGCCCATACGCTAAGGAATTGTCCTCTCCATCCAATGCCTACTATGTTCTATCCACAACAAAACCTCTATTAATCGCTAAGTCAAACTAAGCATGCAACCTCTATTAGCGGTTAATCCTACGTACGGCTTATACGCACCGGTGGCCAGCCTGTCACGTATGTCCGTGTTCTACATGCGACACACAACTTTATGTTACAACATGTCAAGGCCAATGAATGCAACACACAAAGGTGGTCTCTTAAATCTAGGTTTAATGTGTAAGAAAACTAATACATAGCAGGAAATATAAATGAACAGTAAGTTCTAACAGGTTATGCCATGTATCACAGTTTATTTGTATAAAGAAAATAATGAATAATGCATAAAATATGAGCTAAAATAAATAAACAGCAAATGACAAGGTTCTTGTCTGGTAGGACATCTGATGTTCTGCATAATCAGGTGGCACGATCTGCGACTTCGGTGTAACCACTATGCAAAGTGACCTCTGATGGTGCATGGACAGTTCCATCGGTCTAGGACGGTCAAATTAGTTAGGGTCGACAGGAGGAAGGACATAATTTGTAGAAGGATAGGAATAATGGTCTTAGTCATGGAAAGGGAAAATCAAAGGAGAAATGATAAATAATAGAGATACTAATATTTGAAAATACTTGTAATATTTGAAAACTAGATTTTTATTAGTAAAATTATTTTTATGGAAAAATACCTAAAGTCAAGAAAATCATTTTTGGCTAAAACTCTAAGTTCGTAAAGATATGTTTTGAGGTAGAAAAGCTATATACATATATTTATTTATTTTTTGATAGAAATAATATTCACAAAATTAGGAACTTATTGAATAATATAATAACTACTCCTTATTAACCAAAATATGAAATTATATAGAATCTAGAGGAAATAAGTTTTTAGGACAGTAGCCTACTCATAATATACTAGGAATATAATATCATATATTTTTGAAATTACATGAATGGCCCAAGTCAATTATCTTATGATAATACCTAACTCCTAAAGTAACTGTAAATTCCCCTATTACATATTTACTAATAACTTTAATATACATAAAAGTGTCATTACTGATGAAAAGGAAAACAAAAAAAAAAAAAATAATCAAAACAATAACAACAAAAGCAACAAAACAGCAAATAACATAAAATAAAAACAACAAAAAAATTAAAACATAAAACTACTAACAAAAGAGGAAGGGTTGCTGTTTCTTATTCATCTTCTTTTTTGGAAGAGAGAAGCGAGAGGAAAAAAGTGAGCGGGTGAGAGAGAGACGAGATAACGGAGTGGACGGAGGATCTCGGGAGAGGGGCGCTCAGCGGAGGAGATGGCCGGCGATGGGCTGTGCGACAGCTAGGTACGGGCAGGGGACGATCGGAGGAGAGGGAAAGAGACAGCGCATGCGGTGGGACGACGCTGGAAGAGGTCGGGCGGAGTGCGGCCGTGGCGCGGCGCGTTGGTCGTCGGTGGCAGCCGGCGACGGTGAATGCTGTGAAGCTCACCGGAGGGGGTAGAGTATGGGGTCGCCGGCACGGTTAACTATGGTGCGGCCGGGAGGGGCGGGCGTGCGGCCGGGGGCTGCAAGTGCAGGGCGGCCACAAGAGTGGTCACGTGCGGCAGAGACGTCAGACGAGTGAGGGTTTCGAGCTTTCACTTTTTTTGGTGTTTATGGGAATTCGGCGTTAGCCGGTGGTGGTGATTTGGGTGTCGGGCTGGTCGTATTGGGATCGGATTGCCAAGGTCGGTCGGGCGAGTGACGGATGGGTGGAGTCGAACGGTGTGGCAGGTGCCTGGGATTATGCTGGGAGTAGTGGTTGCTTTGGGGATTTCTGTGATAGTCGAGGGAGCAGGGCGTGGTCGTGGGGATGATGATGATGTTCCAGTGGGTGGTTCAGTTGGGGTTCAGTGCTGGCGGTTGGCAATCAGGATCGGTACGCCGGGATGGCGAGGTGGGACGGTGGTTGCGGAGGGTTTGGTTGGGGCGATGGTGAAGAGGGGTTGGTTGTATGGGCGGTGAACATGGGATCCAGCTTGGTCGTGAGGAGCAGCACGATACGACGAAGAATGAAGTGGTAACTAGGGTTTAGGGTTAGGGTTAGGTTCAGGATGTGTCCGGGAAGATGACACAGATTTGTGGGGCAGTGGTGCATCATGTCTGGGGTTGTCAGACACGATGGAGGCGATGTATATGTAAATAAAATTATGAAAAGGAAAAAATAGGGCACGAACACGATGCACTACAATTACGGGTGGAGAGAAATTTTATGGATGTGAAAAAATTATGGAGGTGTACCTGCCTATTTATAGGATATGGGAATTCCCAGTTGGATAAAGATTAGGAATATTTAAACCCAAAATAGATAATTCTCTACTTAATTTTAAATAATTTTTAAAATAATTCAAATAAATCCAAATTCAATCGAAATTAAATATAGATACATCTACATCCATAAATTCAAATTGTAAATCATCATAATTAATTTTAACAAATAGCAACCATTTTAAATATATTTTTATGAACAATAAAATTATAATAATATTTAATTTCGAAAATTGCATTATTATTTAAAAATAAACTATTAAATATTTATGAATATATATGTATGCACGAAAATATTATTTATTATTAATAACTGTTATAACGTAAGGCTTTGTATATAAAAAAAATAAAATTATGAGCTTGGAATTTTGGTACGATAGCTAAAATAATTAATATATATTATTTTGAAACTATAAAAATAGCAAAATAATATTTTTCTAAAATATTTACGCTGGCACATATTCGCACTCGTCGAGCAATTATGAAAAATAAAATTTTATGCGCGACGTACAATGCAACTACGTGACATAAATACAAAAAAAATAAAAAGTCGGTATCAATTTATAAAAAAAATAGTAGAAATTTAGGGGTTTTACACAAAATTATGTAGATGATATCATATTTGGGTCTACTACAATGAGGGTCTATGCAAAGAATTTGCCAAGTGTATGCAGAACGAATTTGAGATGAGCATGATGGGGGAGCTTAACTACTTCCTTGGACTGCAAGTCAACAATATCGCAAGGCATCGTCATTAGTCAATCGAAGTATACAAAGGACATGCTGAAAAAGTTTGAGCTTGACACATCAAACCTATCAGAACTCATATGGCTACTACAACAAAGTTGGAACCTGATAAAAGCGGCAAACCTGTTGATCAACGTAAGTATCGATGATGATTGGTAGTCTAACTGTATTTAACTGCTAGTCGTCCCGATATCATATTTAGTGTTACCTATGTGCTAGATATCAAGCTAACCCTAAGGAATCACGCATGACGCGGTTAAGAATATCTTTAGATATCTTAAAGGAACTATTACGGTGGGCTTGTGGTATCCCAAAACTACTACCTTGACTTAATCAGATATTTTAATGCAAATTTTACGGGATGCAAAGTTGACTGTAAGAGTACCAGCGATAATGTCATTGTAAGGAAAGGCTTTAGTCACGATTTAGCAAAAAATAGAATTCAGTAGCACTATCCACAATAGAAGCTGAATATATCGCAGCTGGTCGTTGTTGTGCTCAGATTCTGTGGATGAAGCAAACTCTTGAAGACTATAACTTACTATTCAAGCACATACCTATTTTTGTGATAACACTAACAATCAATTTGACCAAAAATCCAGTATGTCACTCACGCACAAAGCATATAGATATTAGATATTATTTTTTGCGTGATCATCAACTGCATGGCACCATCAACTTAGAATTTATTGACACTGAACATCAGCTAGCAGATTTTTTTATAAACTACTAGCCGAAGAGCGCTTCAATTTTATTCGTCGAGAGTTAGGAATTTTGGATGAAATTGTCGTATAATAAGTTGTACCTGCATAAATAACGGTTATAACATATATCATTCATGGTGATATTGCTTTGGGTACAAGTCGAAAGGGCCTTCTGACAACAGGTGTAAAAGCCTAGTGATACGGTGCACTAATCTTCAGACTACCGCTAGCTGGGATCCGGCTTCTACAGCTAATCTGAGTTTCAGTAACTATGCTGATAAGTGTTTTAACAATAATTTACTGCCTGGTTTAAATTATTGTATGCCTAATATCTTCAAGATTATTAAGTCAAGACAAATCCTATTAAATCTTTCTCAAAAACTAACTTTTTGAACTTTTTGAGTTCTGGCACCAAGCTCACAAGGTCGGGCCAAACTCGATCTGCTGTTTTCCAGAACCTCCAGCATCTCTCAGCCATCCATTCTTTTAATCCAAGGGCCACGACTTAATACGATCAGCCGGACCTACCCTTTTAATATACGAATTTCCTCTCCCTCTTTCTCTCTCTCTCTCTCTTCATTCCACCTTCTTACCCTCTCTCAAAACCCTTCCTCTCCATACCCTAATCCTAGAACCTCAATTCTTAAGGATTTTTCTCCCCAAACTTAAGAATCAAGGGTTTGTTGTGATTCTCTTCCATCTCCAACAATTTATTTGAGGTAAAATTACTTTTCACCATCTATTCTATTATCTCTTGTTTTGCTTGTCAGTGGCTCGTAGATTACCTAATTGGGAAAAGAGCACTAGAACTGAAGGTGCTTCTTCATTTAATCCTCCTCCTCCATAAAATGTTCAACCCATCCATCCTTATTTAATCCTCCACCTCCATCCATGCCAACACCTTTAATGAACAATATTTGTCTCATTAGATGCTTCTAATGAGTGATTTCAGATTTTAAATCAAGGAGTGTTGAGCCGGGGCATCCGATCAACTTTACCATTTTCTCCGACTTTGATCCTAACTTTAAGGATCTTTTTTTGATGAACTTGTGTCCACCTAATCGTCATCTATCTGAATGCCATCCAAATATTTTTACTGTAATATGAGACATGACGATACTAGAATTTATTTCCGTATCGACGGCATTGACATCTCTTTCGACGACTTTGATCTTGCCGAGTATCTAGAACTTCCCGATCCCAACTCCTGGAAGAAAATCATTGATGCTCATGATTTCAATTCGTTGGAGACAACACTCTTGAGGGTTTCAAGGATATGATGTGTGAACCTAACACATGCCCTTGCAAACTTATGGCGAAGTGTCTCAATAATCACTTTTACGAACTTCATCGGATAATTTTCATATCTTTCCCAAGCGGGATCCACCGATGAAGTTACTTATCATGAGATCACAGCCCTTTACTACCTTTACTTAACTATCATTTCAGCTTTCCTCGTACGATGATGGATGGATATTCGTGTAAGGAAGAAACCTAAATCACTTATCTATGCGATGTATCTACCCTTGATCTTCCGTGCTTTTTATGTCCCTTTGGGCGAATGTTATATCTTACCTGCTCCTGCATTTCTATCCAAGGCCCGCAGGACTATTGTGCCCATTGCTTCTCTTGAGTCAGTTGAGGAGGTACCTCTGATCCTGATGCACCCGAGCCTGAGCCTCCAGCCACCCTTGACTCTATCTTTGACATGATGCACGATCGCTTTCGTTTGGAAGATGATCGTTACACTGAGTTGGATTATCGTACTACTCTTCATATGAGTGCCATCAACAACACATGCACGATATCAGTACAACATGGTTCGGCATCCCACTAGACATTTCCTATAGGGCAGACCTTCTTGCGAAGGTTACCGGATCACGACCCCTGGGCCATACGGTATCTGGATCCGGTTGCAGCGTTTGTTGATCCTCGTCACTTTGCCAGCGACCCCTCAGACACTGCTGGACCATCCTACGCTCCATGATGGTTGTGGTTCCGTTCCTGCTGCTACGGCTGATGATGACTTAGTTATATTTTAGTTATGCATTGTAGTTACCTACTTTTAGCACTATGCTTTGTAGCTTTTCTTCTTTTGTATAACTGTAAGTTGGCTTAGTTTGCATTTTTTTCTAAACTGCTAGTTTTATTTTTCATGGTTATGAGATTGCAAATCTTATCTTTGTTAATCATTTATCTGTTTATGGGGGAGTACTTTGATATTTATTTGTGATAAATGACAAAGGGGGAGAAATATTTGATTATATGATCATGTTGTGCTTGGATAAGAATTTTGTCTCAGGACATATCCAATAACGGGGGAGCCGACATATCCATCTACGGGAGAGCTATTCATTCTATGCGATTCATTTGCTTGTACTCCCTACAACATGTGTCCAGGTATGAACATTGGGACATACAAATATCGTTTTGTCAATTATTAAAATGGGGGAGATTGTTGACCCAAACTGGATCATCACTCAATCTAATTTTGAGTATTAACAAAAATGATATCTGTTATGATCCAATATGACATATCTAGCTCAAAGATAGAAAATCATCACAATCGGTTTGTGACAAGACGTCATCAACATATGAAGCTATTACTTGTATTCTGTGTCTGTAATTTTTATATTTATTTGAGTCTAGGATTATATACGCTGAGTAGCACTGAGTGTCTTAAACCTAGAATACTTATCCAAAGCTCTACCAAACAATCACCAAACCAAACAAATCTCATTTGAACAACCTAGCCACATTATCCATTCTGGCCCATTATCTATCTTAATTTAAGGATCCTAATTTCTAGGGTTTGCTGGTTGCTAGTTATCCAATGGCCAAAAATTTAAATTTTGGGACAGAGTTCTGGCCGAATTCTGCCTCCCTGGACTAGTATATATAGGGCATGATTTCTTTAATTTTATTCATCTCTTAATCTCATCTTCTATAGCCTTATACATTTTAAGCCTACTCTTCCCATCTACAAGCCACACAACTTCATAAGCCCCAAGGTGCTCAGTGAAATTAGCTAGAAGTTCTGAGCAAGAGTTTGAAAGTTGTAACACCTCAGTCCCAATATACGTAGGACTAGGAACGTAGACATGCCAGCTGTATACATACGAAGTATAGGGGTCTTGTATGTATACATAAGCTGTAAAATGCAGTAATCCAAGAAAACTAAATCTCATCCACAATGAAAAGAATAATAATATAAATTAACTTGAATTTTCATGATACAATAGTTGGACGGAGACAAAGTCCACTACCAACTATCTCAATGAAAGAAATATACAAGAATCGATCCATAAAATGGCAAGACGAACCAAGCACGATCGTCTTCGAAGGAATGGAGAAAATCACGGCCTTGGCTAGAATACCTGCAATAAATCATGGAAGCACACACCTGAGAAATAATTAGGTCCTCAGACGGACGTAGCAAGATACAGGAAGAACAAGCTAATATAAACTGTCAGAATAATAAAATAATATATAAAGACTATCATAGACACAAATATGCAAATGAGATTCTAACCGCCCTAATGTGCAATTTAGAGGACAACTTTTATGCGTATGGGTGGGATTTTAGGCAATAAGTACGAAACTGGCATCCAGTCATACGTATCCGGCCGTAACGTCCAAAACGTCAGAGGGTATCTGCAAATATATCGTCATAATTCCTTTTGAAAACTATGGATTACCTGTTTGGCTTCTCATACGCACTAGCGACTGTCCTCCCCCAATATTTTCCATACTGTTCAAGTGATGTCCATGGCTCATCCAGTTTTGTAACTGCTTGAGTCTCTAAAACCCTAGTCATAGCAGTTACGATCTATCCGTCGCACGACAATAGAGATGGCTAGTCCATAAGTCATGCCCCTAGCAAACTGTTTCAAACCGTGTAGTATGTGTGTCATAGCCAATAGAGGTATAAGGATATCCCCCAACAAGAAGGTAGTCCGCTAAAACTAAGTTAACATGCATATAATAAAGTAAAACGACTAATAGAGTCGTTTACACCCAAGTGTGGCTTGGATGCGCAGTTTATAAAAGAAAACTAACAATATGAAACAAAGTAAATAATGCAGAAAATAAATAATTTGACAGTTAATTAGCAAGGTATACTTGCATGTTGCGACGCCTGGTGAGCTGCCTGGTGTGTGGCGATAATCAAAGTCGCACAAAATCTGACTTTGGTGTTAAACTACACAAGGGCTAATGATGATGGCATGAACTTGGTTTGATTTGGAGCTGACTAGCGTGATCTGATCATATCGTATGAAGATAGTCGTAGAGGCCAAAAGCACGCAAGATAATCTCAATTGATAGGATAGACCATGCCATTGGGTCCGGAATGGTCCAACTTAGCTAGGAACAATATAGGGAGGTTCAAGATTCACAAGTGTAACCACTACATTTTAATTTAGGGATATTTTGGTCATTTGTAATTATTATGTTATTTATTAATTTATTGAATTCATGTAATGATAGGTGGTTTTGTTTGATGTTTGTGTAGCATAAATGGGTTTTACTTAGCCAACATTGACTAGAAGCCTAATAGTAATAATTAGAATTAATTTGACCTTGTAGGAATTATTTTAGAATTAATTAGTTATTTTAGAATGTTTTAAATGAATTTTTATTCATTTTAGTCTTTTAGCCATTTTGGCCTTTTTGTGATTTTCTAGATATGTTGACTTGTGGTGCTAGCAACTGGTTTAGCCTTAGAGGACATTGTATAGGAGCCTAACCATGCCTTAGAATTATTATTTTTTTTAGAATTTATTTTAGGCTTTAGTTTATTTTAAAGGCTTTAATTGATTTTTTTTTTTTAGCCTTTTTCATGCTAGTCTTTTAGTCTTTTTGACTTGGACCCATTTCTACTTGAGAAATAGTTGGCCCAAGTGAAACCCTAACCCTAGAGAACCCCCTTGGCTGCCCCAAACAGCAGTACCCCTACCCCTTGCATTCATTTGTGAAGTTTTGAGCCTCCACTAGGAAACCCTAATAGATCCCCTTCTCGAAAACTCATAATTCCTTCATCCGGAGTCCGTTTCTTTCCAAATAAACTCCGTTGCACTCGTCGAGGAGAGGAGGATCTATTGGAGCATTTCTAGCATGGAGGCGAAGGCTTTTGCTTGAGAGAAATCGGCCGACACGACAACCGAGCAGCTCCATTCTTTGAGTTTTTGACACTCAATAGGTAAATCCTGATCTACCTTTTTCTCTTGAATTTTCTTCATTATTGCATCTATATAGGCACCCTTGATCTGTGTACGAAGTTTGGTTGGATTTTGACTTCGTTTGATAGCGGTATCGGACACGTATCGGTCTCACGTTGCACGTGTTCGGCAAAATGCCACTTAAAATTGAAAAGTGTTAATTTTCGATTCTGTTTTCACGAAATCCTTTCTTATATGATTTGTAACAACTTTCGTGAAGACAGATCGGAAATGAACACGATTTTCGGCATCCGAACGGACACGGACACGCGTACACGAGATCCCGTGCACGATGCCGTGCATGCCCTGCATTTTGTGCATCATAACTTGACGCACAGAGCTCCGTATTGCGTGAAATTGTTTGAGCATGTAGGGGCAACCTCTGCCCATATGTCCGTAAAATTTCACGATATTTCGTCGAGCGAGCGCGGAGTAATCGCGCGTACACTGTTCAGCCATTCTGTGCACCCGGCTGAAATTTGGGACTGAAACGGACTTCGTGCGCACACACGACGTAGCGAAGACCCATTCCAGGACCCGGGACATGTCGACCTATACCTAGACTACCCGTAGGGTGAACCCTGAGTCACAGCGTGGCTCGACGAGCGAGCCACGAGGGCGGAACCACGTGCACGAGGGCGAGCAGGCGCGCGCACGCGCAGCAGTCCGTTTGGATATATACATATATATGTATATATATTATTTTGTATATATACATATATATACAAAATATATTATTTAAATATATTTATATATATATATATATTATATAATATATATATTTTTAATATATATATATATATATATACAAAAAAAAGTCTCTCCCCCTTCCCCCTTTCTCCCCCCCTGATCCCCCTGCTCTGCCGTCCGTTTGGACTGTCCCCCCACCTCCGTCTTCATCGGTTAGCCGGCCGGAGGCAGCCGGGAGCCAGCCCCCTTCCCCCGCGTCGGGCCCCCTCAGGCGGAACGGCCGTCGCCGTCACCCCTATCTCCCCGGGCCGCATCACCCACGGCAGTCTTCTTCTTCCCACGCGTCTTCCCCTTCCATCCTCGGCGCCCCCCCTCCCTCGACTGGTCGGAGGAGCAGCTAGCGCTCATCGGCAAGTGGTGGGTCCTGTCTCAGCCTCCCTCTGGTCGTCCTGCGGCCTCTCCGGCCGCGGATCCCCAGGCAGCGCTCCGGCCCAGCCTTCGTAGATCGGGGCCGCCCCCTCATCCTCCGTCCTCCCAGCCTGCGTCGGCGTCCCTCTCTTTCGTCTTGGCCGGAGCCGTTGCTCCCCCAGGCGTCCTTTCCTGTGATGCCAGCCTTCTCCCCGCGGGGAGGAGGACGAACCTTGTCCCTGACGCTCATCTCGAGGCCCCCCTGTCACCATCCGTAGGTCCAGCTAGCTCTGCTCAGCTTTGGACCAGGCGCGGTCCCCGAGGGACTGCTACGCCAGCAGGATCTGATCTCCTCGTTGACCGTACGGGTGGGGCCCAGCCTCCTCTTCAAATTACTTTGGAGCAGATCCCTATCCCCGCTTATTCTTTTGCGCTCGATGCGTTGGAGACCCCTAGCCAGCAGATTACGCATGTGGGTGGGGCCAGCCCACTTCTTTTGGGGGCACGCTGCTGTTTGTGCGCCAGCGCAGCTCCCTCCCCCTCCCTTTGACGCAATACGTGTCTCCTGTGCCCCCTCCCCTTTGCGCAGAACACGTTGGCCCCGTAGTGGATCCCCTCCCTTTTGCGCAATTTCTTTCGGTTCTGTTGTGGGCCCTGCCTCTGCGCTGCATCCTTTGGCGCCAGCCGCAGCCCCTGAGCGTCTGCGCCCTTTGGCGCTCGACGCTGGAAGTCAGCGTCCTTTGGCGCGAGCTCCTTTCTGCGCTCTGTCTATCCCTGGCGATCCTTGCGGGGCTGTCCTGTTGGCCGTCTCCGGTCAGGTCTGCTCCCCCGAGGGCGGGGCAGACGCTCGATCTCCTATCTCCGTCCTTACTGCTTTTGCCCGCCGTGCGCCCGCCTGTTCGCTGGCTCCTCATTCCGGCGCCTTCCCCGCTGTTTCGGAGAGACCCCCTCCCTTCCCCTCGGCGCAGTGCTCGGCGACATCCTCGTCCCGCTCTCTCCCTTTTGATGCCGAGGAGGCAGGACCCATCGAGGCGGGTCTCCCTTCGGCGCTTTCCTCCAGCAACCCTCCGGGAGCTTCTCCGGCGCTTCCTGCCGCCCCCCTCCGGGCGTTTCCCTCAGTCTCCGGCCCGGGGATCCGGGACGCCCCCATCCAGGCCCCGGCCGAGGCTTCCGGAGTGGTTCTCCCTCTGTCCTCCCCTGGCGACCCCTCCCTCCCGGCCTTCCCCGGTGCTACCCCCACTCCGTGCCCCCACTTACGCTGCGGCACTTCGGCCTGATCGAGGGAAGTTCCCTCCTTCGCCGGCGGTAGAGTTTCTTCTCCCGGACATAGAGTTCCCGCTACCTTCGGACGGAGATCCCATTCGGATCCCCTTCGCTGCGTCCGTAATCTCTTCCCTATCCTCCTTCCTTCTCCAAGACGTTTGTGCTCAAATTCGGATCCGAATGTCCGAAAATTATTACAGCATCGGAAACAGTCGCCAAGTGGGGCCTCTCCGCTACCTACAGAGTCGCTCCGCTCGACCCCAAACATATGCTCCTACACCTCTCTTCTGATCTGGACTATGCTATAGTCCGAGCCAAGGGCACCGCCAGAATTGGCACGCAGATTGCTAAAGTAGTCAAATGGTCCCCCACTTTCAACCCAAAAATTGACCTCAACAATCATATCAACATGGATCACTCTACCCAACCTCCCCCTGGTTTGCTTCCACGCAGCTGCCCTCAAACGGATTGCCAGTTCCTTCGGGACCTTGGTGGCCATCGCAGAAGAAACCCGCAACCTCTCCAAGTGTAATTACGCGAAGATTTGCGTAGAGGTAGACCTCCAGTATGACCTCCCAAAACTCATTGAGATCGAGCTCGGAGACCAAACTCACAGCCAACTGCTGGTTTATGACAACAACATAATCTTTTGCAAACACTGCCAGATGAGTGGCCACCTAATGCAGCACTGCTTCCGAGCCCACCCTGAACTAAAGAAGACTACCACGCGCACCCCACGCGTGACAACCGCCCAAAGAGAACCCGCCAAAACCACCCATAACTCAAATCCCGACCACCCTCCTCAGATTGACGGTCCAACACGCCCGATGATCGCCATGACCAGCTTCGCTATTGTCCCCTTTACTCCATCCGACTTTCCCCTCCACAATCCATTCGAACTCCTCTCAGACCTCGATGCTGACGATGACCACAATGACGCCAGCGAGTTCCCCACCACCTCCCCTGGCCAGCAAAAGAACAGTAGGCCTACACACCAGTCAGACACTGACAGCGCTCTCTTCACCCAACCCCCCAACTCCCCTGAAATCACCGCACCACATCCCTCTGAGGACTCTCATTCCACCCAACCAACTTCCAACCAATCTCAACAGCCTGGGCAAGACTTGTTGGTGAGACACTCTGAGCAACACAAAGAACCCCAGTCCCCCGACAATGATCCCAAACGTCCCGCTTCCGAGCCATCCCCCCCCCCCGGCTGATTCAGAACACCATAGTAATCCTCCCACTCTAAATAAGGAAGATCAAGCCAGCTACAACCCAGTCTTAACCGGCAGATTTTGGCAAGCCAAGGAAGTGGGCTTTCTGGACCGTAACAACCCCTTATGTGCTCTGGATGAATACGACAAAGATCCAGATATCCCCGTCACAGATGGCGATGGTAGCAGCGAACCGGGTCGAAGAAGCAACGGACCCACCATCACATCCACCAAAAAATCCTCTTCCAAGAAGGAAAAAAAAACAAAAGCAGATGACGGCGAGGGCAACTAGGTCCGCCATGAAGCTCAGTCACCCCCATCCCACTCCCTCATCCAATGCTTAACATCATCTCCTGGAATGCGAGGGGGCTCGGCAACAAACCAACTATGAACAGAATCCTCAGCCTCAAAAAACAAATCGCATAGACCTCTTAATCATTATTGAACCTAAAATCCTCAAAAAAGACTCAAAGATACTCAACTCAAGTTAGGTTTCCCTCAAGCCATCGCCGGATGTAATGACATCTGGATTCTGCTAGCACAAGATTTCAAATTTAGCATCATCCAAGACTCGCCTCAGGCTCTATCGTGCTGGATTGAGCACCCGGCCCTCAAGTCCCGTTCTGTCCTCTCCGCCGTACATGGCAGTTGCGACATCCCAGAGCGAAGAGCGCTTTGGGCTGATCTTTTGGAGATTCAGTCCCAAGTCTTCCTTGGTTCTACATTGGAGACTTCAATACGGTATCCTGCAGAGAGGAGAAGTCCGGCGGCCGCCCCCCTCCCCAGCCAGCCATGGATGACTTCAACAACTTCATATTTCAAAGGAACCTTACCCCCATCCCCTTCCACGACAGCGCATTCACCTGGTGCAACATGCAGGAGGGACATCGGCGACAGTACTCCCAATTAGATCGGGCGATGACAAATGATTGCTGGTCCGACATGGGCCTGATCACTAACCTCTCTCATCTTAACTCCACAGAATCGGATCACTCCCCTCTTCTCGTCCAGATTAGCAACAATCACTACGGCAACAAAAAGTTTTTTGCTTCCTAGACTTTTGGCGTCATCACCCTCAATTCCTAAACGTCGTATCTTCCGCTTGGAATTCCGTCTCGGATATCGACCCGCTGGTCCGGATGGCAGCTAAGCTTAAAGCCACCCGTAAAGCTCTCTCGTTATGGAGTAAAGAGGCCTACGGAGACATCTTCCAGGCTATTAAGGAGGCGGAAGACGACATCACCCGTGCTGAGATTATGTTTGCCACTTACAGATCACCGGAGGCCCGCGGTTCGCTTCACCTCGCTAGAGCTCTTCTCAAATCCAGGCTGAGAGTGGAGACCGAATTCTGGAGACAGAAAGCCAGGTCGACCTGGGACACAGACGGAGACCGGAATACCAGATTCTTTCACGCGTGCGTCAAAGGCCGCAGGAACAAACTTCAATTACACCGAATTCTTGACGACAACGGCACCCTGGTGGACGACCAAGCAGGCATCCAGGCTGCAGCTGTGCACTTCTTCTCTAACCTTTTCACCAAAGAGCGGGTCGTCAAAGACGAGGATCTATTGTCCGTTATCCCTTCCCTCATTAGCGACCAGGAGAACGAGACCCTGCTAGCCACCACTTCGGAGGAGAAGGTCAAAGCGGCTGTTTGGTCCATCAACAAGAACAGTGCTCCGGGACCGGACGGTTTCAACGAGGTTTTCTTCAGAACTTGCTGGAACATCCTCAAAACAGACTTAGTTGAAGCCACCATAGCCTTTGTACAAGGGGCTAGATATCCCAATTCAATTTCCTGCGCCAACATCATCCTCATCCCAAAGAAAGATAACCCTGAAACCTTCAAAGACTTTCGTCCGATCAGCCTCTGTACCTTCACCAACAAGATTATATCCAAGATCGTCGCCACCCGGATGGCTGACCTGCTCCCCAAGATTATTTTCGAAGAGCAAAGCGGGTTCGTCAAAGGCCGAAACATTACGTACAATATCCTCCTAGCCTAAGAGATGATCACCTGTATGAAGTTTCCGTCCAGGGGAGGGAACATGGCCATCAAACTCGACATGGAGAAGGCGTACGACCGCCTCGACTGGCAATTCATGATCTGGGTTTTTAGGGCTTTTGGCTTCTCCGAACCGTGGATTGACATCGTTTTCAGATCCATCAATAATGCGTGGTTTTCCACCGTCATCAACGGTCAAGCTGCGGGCTTCTTTCGATCCACTCGCGAGGTTAGACAGGGGGACCCCTTCTCCTCCACCATTTTTATCATTGCGGCAGAAGCTCTCAGCAGAAGCCTCAAGCGCATGCCCAGTTTGCCCGGCTTCAATCACTTCCACACCACTACCGGCTGTCCACTTATCACTCACCTGGCCTACGCAGACGATATCCTTATCTTCTCCTCTGGAGACAGCGGATCAATCGAGGTCGTCTTGAGTACCATCGATAGATACACCACTTGCTCTAGACAGCACGTCAACAGCAACAAGAGTGTCATCTACACCCATCACAAAGCGGACAGAACTCGCTCAACATTGCTCTCCAACATGACCTCTTTCGGTACAGCCTACCCACCCTTCCTTTACCTCGGGTATCCGTTAGTATACGACAAGTCCAACTCGGGGATCTATGAACACCTAGTCGACAAGATCCACAAACTCATCGCTGGTTGGCACAACGCCACCTTATCACCGGGGGACAAAACGATCCTCATCAAACATGTTCTATCATCCATCCCGATGTACACCCTAGCAGTTTGCTCCCCTCCCAAGAAGGTGCTACACTCCCTTGAATCTCTCTTCGCCAAGTTCTTCTGGGGACATAGCGATGGCAAGGACAAACACCATTGGGCCGATTGAAAGACTATGGCCAAACCTACTGAAGAAAGAGGTCTGGGTTTTAGCAAACTTGTCCACATCGTGGATGCCTGCTCCATGAAGTTGTGGTGGAAGTTGCGCACTAAGACCTCGCTATGGACGAAATTCATGAGAGCTAGGTACTCCAAATTCTCACATCTGTCGGAGGCGACCACTAACAACAGATCCTCGGCATCGTGGCGTCGTATTATTCGAGGCCGCATCACCGCGGAACCTCTGATCCGTCTCCAGTTGGGCGACGGTCTATCCTCGGCCTGTTTGGAGCGGTGGCTTGGAGAAGACATCATTCGTCCCAATATTCTGACTCCGTAGGGGTGCGCTATCAGAGATCTCTGGGAGGGCAGCTCTGGATGGAACTGGAGGAAGGTCAGAGATTGGCTAGGCCAACCAGCGGCTACCTGTCTTTTTACTGCAGACTTGCAGGTTACTGACACCAGCGACACTTGGAGATGGTCCCCCAACCCGAGCGGATCATTCACTTTGGCTTCCGCCAGAATTGTGGCCAGAGGCAGCGGGGTGCAGGACTCCGTGCACGCCAAGTTTTTACAGACTTGCATTCCCATCAAATGGTCAATCCTTATCTGGCGTGTTCTCCGTCGCAAGCTTCCGACTGACGACCTCATCAGATCCATGGGATTCAGTCTCGCTTCCCGTTGCCAATGCTGCAAAGAGCACACCGCGGAATCAGCAGAACACATCCTTCTTTCGGGGAAGCTAGCGGAAGGCATTTGGTCCAAGCTTCATAATAGACTTAGTCTGGTACATCCGACCGGGGGCCTCTACGATCTTTTTGCCTACTGGAGTCGCTCCCACGGGCATCAGATCGTAGCAGCCATCGGCATTTGGGTTCTTTGGAAGAACAGAAACAAATTCAGATATGAAGGCCGCCAAATCCCCCCCGCACAGCTATTCAGAGAGGTCATCAGACAATGCTTTAAAGCCAGGAGGCGCTGTTCTCACGTCTCCAACTCGTTCTGGGCAGCCCTTGATTAGGTCGTCCTCAGGTTTTCTCGCGGCGTCTGGAAGTGTTCTGCCAGGGTTCGCTCGCGCCCTCCCTGTCGGCGCTGCTCCGTCCCGTCCCTTTTGTTGTGCGCGTTCCGCGCTTTCTTCTTTTTCCCCCCTTTTTGTCGCGAGGAGCGCGCTTACTTGTATAGGCTTCGGCATTTTGTGCCTATTATTTCAATAAAGTTTTGGGTTTCCTAAAAAAAATATATATATATATATATATATATATATGTAGTTTTCTTACTTTGTATATATATGTAGATAATAGTATATAAAATTATGGTATACCATGGTTGTGTTTTCTATTTTTAATCTCAGATTTTCTCCATTTCAGTAAGCACCAGGACATACACACACAAACACCATCTTTTGTTAGATTTAAGGTTGACTTGTATTGTATATACACATGTGTGTGTGTATATACCTATATGTATATAGATATTATGCTTGGAAACCCTCTTAGAATAGATTATAGTTGTGAATATAACTATAGGAGTCCTAAGACAGGTTTGTTTTGTTATTTTGAGCCTAGTTTAGTCGAATTGGCCGACAAGTTGACCAAATTGACAAAAGTCAACTTTGGGTCAAACTTGATCCAATTCAACTCAAACGAATTTCAAATGACCTAGAATTTTGTGTATGACCTAAGAATTGGTAGACGGACTAGTTGACCCAGGTTTGATTAGGTTTGACCAGCGTTGACCATGTTTGACCAGAGTTGACCGAGGGTTGACTTTGAGCAAAATGGACCTAGATGCATGTAGTCTTGCATTGTAGCTATTCCTTTTGATATTGTGGACTTGGTTGTGACATGTGTATACTTTAAATAGATTTATATTGCCCCGGTTTAGATACACCTCATCATCAGCAGTTCGATTTGCCAGGCGAGTACATTCTCTGAAAGTTCTTTCATTTACTTGTCGAATTCTATATTTCAGTTTTAGTCAATTCTATTTGATTCTCGGTTACAAACACGAATTAATATTTTTCTGAAATCCATGTATACGATACACATACCTTACTTGTCTAGCCTCTATTACAAGAATCATTACAAGAATCACCTACAAGCACCTTCATGTTCTGGCTAGATTTATTCTCGATTTATATGTCGTGTTATGGATTCACTCATATTTATCGGGCGAAAAAAATACTTGAGTAGACATGTAAACATTCCTAAATACTCGAACCACCTCCCTGTGAATTATACAAGAACGATAGCCGTCCCACACTTGGCCAGTGTGTGATGTGCCGGATTACCCCTAGCGTTTACATGTCGATCTCAGTATTTTAAAACACACTATGAGTAGTGTCTAGAATCTTTACTAGAATCATCACAAGAACCATTACAAGAATCACCCTACTTGGATCATTGAATGGAATCACACTTGACATACTTTGTACCACTGGACTCATATCACATTATTCTAGTTCAGCTAGCTTTATTTACAGTCTTCATTGACATGATATTCTGTTTCACAGTTTTTACTTTCCTTGTTCTTTTACTATAGTTTGCATCTTAAACTGTCTCGAATTCCTATGCTTCATCAATAAAATTGTCTATAATTGTTTTCTGGTTTTCGTCATTTATTTGGATTTACTTGATGAGATGTATTCATTCCTGTCCTGACTAGACCTGTTGAAATATTACAGATGTTAGCCCTGAGGATGTTTGTCCTACTCACTATGGATCTGGAGAGGGATTAGCTTCCTTTGGCCCCGACTCTCAGGAGTGATCGGAAGACTAGTTTAGTAGACTGTTTTATATTTCTTTACTGGAACTTGAGTTGTAATAATGTATGAGTTATCTTATTTTAAGTTATTATCTTTTAGTAGTTTTCATTATTTTCTTTTAGTTATAGAATTCTGTGATATCCTATCGTACTTAGACTGTGATTGAGTTATTTTATTTTGTTATATAATTGCGTGAGATGGTTCAGATAGTGACCTCGAACAGCGTTCTACCATCGATTCTGTGGCATAGGCTGGGTGTGGTTACGCACTTATACCCTTATACTGGGTGCGGGTAGTGACACGTTTTTAGTAGTAGCCTATGTAGGTCCGATTCGCATTATTGCGATATCATGGTAGTACGGCGACTTAGTTGTACTGCTACGAGCCTGCGATAGGAACTAAAAAATAGGCATTAGCGGAGAGGTACTCAATCACAGTTAGGAAGAATTCTAATCTAATTTGTGCCATCTACACATTTTTGCTGATAATTGCCTTCTTTTAAAATAACTGTCCTCCTTTGATTATATCGCTTCCTTCTCAGTAATTGATTCTTTGTTTGATCTGTCTTCAGGATGATGGAGACACGATCGCAGCGCTATGGTCTTAGGAATACCACTGAGAGGTATGATACTTCTCGTCCGAATCAGCAGACCCCAGGGACCACAGTCCCTATTTTTCCAGCTCAGATGGGTCCGTCTTCAACTTTTGGGGGTGCTCCTCCACCAGCTCCGAGGACTACCCCAGGAGTTCAGGGGATGCTACCACCACCGCCCCAGGGGAGAGTTGATGTGGCGCAGTGTTTCGCTTTCATGCAGCAGATGATGGAGATGCAGCGACGACAGACAGAGGACATGAGGCAGGGCATTGACAATGCCCATCAGCTAGCCATGGTAGCAGTAGAGAAGGTGACTGCCCAGCCGCAGGGAGGGCAGGTTCAGCTATACCAGCCGAAGACACCGGGCATTCAGGAATTCCAGAAGATGCGTCCACGAGATTTTAAGGGTACGGAGGGTATCCTTTATGCGGACGGCTGGATCGAGCACATAGAGGAGATCTTCCGCCTTGCAGAGATACCAGCCCGGCTCCAAATAGAGGCAGCGGGTAGCCAAATG
Organism: Iris pallida; assembly: GCA_029216955.1. NCBI lineage: Eukaryota > Viridiplantae > Streptophyta > Magnoliopsida > Asparagales > Iridaceae > Iris > Iris pallida. The sequence continues at coordinate 7,146,115 of JANAVB010043219.1, forward strand.
CAGGACCTTTCCCGTACATGATACCAGACCGACCCCAGGGTTGGTACAGAGGGGCAGACTTGGAAGGCTCTCAAGAAGAAGTTCTTTTCCGATACTGCACTTGGCGCTTTGGAGACGCAGTTCGAGAACCTGGTTCAAAGGAACCTGACAATAGAAGAGTACGCTAGAGAGTTCTGCCGCCTGGACAGATTTGTGGAAGGCCTTAACGAGACAGCGAAGGCTATAAGGTTCAGGAAGGGCTTGGTTAAGGAAGTCAAGTCCTTGACCAAGAGCAACAGAAATGCTACTTTTGAGAAAATTCTGTTGGAAGCTATGGCAGGAGAGGATGACTTGGAGGTCAAGTCCAGGAGGAATCAAGATGATTTAGGAGGGGCCAGTGGGAGTGTAAAGCGTCCCTGTATGCAAAAGACAGTACACCAGCCTCAGCAGGTGCATGCATCAGCTCGGGTTCAGGAGGGACAGTATCAGCCTCAAGGTCAGGATCAGAGGATGCAGAGTTGTGTCTACTACAAGAAGCTGGGACACATTTGGGAGTCTTGTAGGAGGAGGCTAAAAGTTTATCTATTTTATGGATCCGACGCTCACCAGATGAAGGATTGTCCCTCGGCACCCCCACTTGGTGGAGCACAGGGTCAGAGAGAGGGAACTAGGCCACCTATAGCACAGCATCATACCCAACACCAGAGGGGTGGAGTTTTTGTACTGAGGGTCGAGGAGACCGATGCCGCAAGTGATGGGTTAGTAGGTCTGTCTTTCCTATCCTTCTGCTCCCTTCTTGTTATGTGATTTCATTAGTACCTGTCAGGATAATCTTGTGATGTGCTAGATAGTATAGTAACCCTATTCGAGACTGTGAATTACGACCAGTAGGACCATGTTTTGCATGTTTTATATATAATTTTCTTGACCTTAATTGTCGGGGGTTTAACCTAGAAGAAGTGCAACCATCTTAAATTTCGAGGATGAAATTTTTCTAAGGGGGTAGATTTGTAACCACCACATTTTTAATTTAGGGATATTTTGGTCATTTTATAATTATTATGTTATTTATTAATTTATTGAATTCATGTAATGATAGGTGGTTTTGTTTGATGTTTGTGTAGCATAAATGGGTTTAACTTAGCCAACATTGAATATAAGCCTAATAGTAATAATTAGAATTAATTTGACCTTGTAGGAATTATTTTAGAATTAATTAGTTATTTTAGAATGTTTTAAATGAATTTTTAGTCATTTTAGTCTTTTAGCCATTTTGGCCTTTTTGTGATTTTCTAGATATGTTGACTTGTGTTGTGCTAGCAACTAGTTTAGCCTTAGAGGACATTGTATAGGAGCCTAACCATGCCTTAGAATTATTATTTTTATTTTTAGAATTTATTTTAGGCTTTAGTTTATTTTTAAAGGCTTTAATTAATTTTTTTAGCCTTTTTCATGCTAGTCTTTTAGTCTTTTTGACTTGGGCCCATTTCTACTTGAGAAAGAGTTGGCCCAAGTGAAACCCTAACCCTAGAGAATCCCTTTGGCCGCCCCAAACAGTAGTACCCCTCCCCCTTGCATTCATTTGTGAAGTTTTGAGCCTCCACTAGGTAACCCTAATAGATCCCCTTCTCCAAAACTCATAATTCCTTCATCCGGAGTCCATTTCTTCCCAAAAAAACTCCGTTGTGCTCGTCGAGGAGAGGAGGATCTGTTGGAGCATTTCTAGCAAGGAGTGGGAGGCTTTTGCTTGAGGGAAATTGGCCGACACGACAACCGAGGATCCCCGTTCATTAAGTTTTTGACACTCAATAGGTCAATCCTGATCTACCTTTATTTCTCTTGAATTTTCTTCATTATTGCATCCATATAGGCAACTTTGATCTGTGTACGAACTTTGGTTGGGTTTTGACTTCGTTTGATAGCGGTATCGGACACGTATCGGTCTCACGTTGCACGTGTTCGGCAAAATGTCACTTAAAATTGAAAAGTGTTAATTTTCGATTCTATTTTCCCAAAATCCTTCCTTATATGATTTGTACCAACTGTCGTGAAGACGGATCGGAAATCGACATGATTTCGGCATCCGAACGGACACGGACACGTGTGCACGAGATCCCGTGCACGATCCCGTGCACGCCCTATAGTCTGTGCGTCATAACTCGACGCACAGAGCTCCTTCTTACGTGAAATTTTACGAGCATGTAGGGGTAACCTCTTCCCACATGCCCATAAATTTAACGACGTTTCGTCGAGCGAGCGCAGAGTAATCGCGCGTGCACTGTTCAGCCATTCTGTGCACCCGGCTAAAATTCAGGACTGAAACGGACTTCGTGCGCGCACACAACGCAGCGAAGACCCATTCCAGGACCTGGGACATGTCGACCTATACCTAGAATACCCATAGGGTGAACCTCGAGTCGTGGCGTGGCCCGACGAGTGAGCCACGAGGGCGGAACCGCGTGCACGAGGGCACGCAGGCGCGCACGCAGCAGGCCGCACGGGTACGGAGGCTGCGTGCGCTGCTTCGGGCGGCATGTCGCTACGTGGTCATGTCCTAGACCTACCCTAGGACCCCCCCAGCTACATGCACAAGCATGGGGCGTTTCGTTGTGTGTGCGGCACTCAAACGAGCGAGAACGCACGCGTATCACACGGTATCGGGAATTTCCGATACGCGTTCTGTGGACACGACACGGACACGATTTCGAACACAAGAGTATACAAGCGCATCACGTGGCTCGAGACCAACGTGTTTGCCAAGTTTTGCGGGTTCGTTTGGTGTATTTTGCATTTTGGGTCGTTGTGTGAAATCAGGTTGTTTTCTTTAATTTCAATTTTTGAGTTAAATGCGATATTTTGATTTCCAGCTTCTTAGCTTATAAAATCTGACTTTTCAGGACTTATATGAGGTTTCAGATTTGTGGGAACCAACTTTTGGTTTTGTTTCATAATTTTTCATCAATTATGAGTATATATGCTTTATATATAGCTATGTATAGAAATATTTAATTATATATATATATATAAAACCCCGTTGAAACCCATTGCTAATGCATACATATTGAGAATGGGTCTAGGGGGATTTAATTCCAAATTTTAGACTCTTTAAATTATCTCGCACCATTGCGAATCTTTCCATTTAAGAGTTTGTGTGTATATATATATATATATATATATATATATATATATATATATATATATATATATATATATATATATATATATATATATATATATATTAGTTTTCTTACTTTGTTTATATATGTAGATAATAGTATATTAAATTGTGGTATACCATGGTTGTGTTTTCTGTTTTTAATCTCAGATTTTCTCCATTTCAGTAAGCACCAGGACACACACACACACATACACACTATCTTTTGTTAGATTTAAGGTTGATTTGTATTTTATATACACATGTGTGTGTATATACCTATATGTATATAGATATTATGCTTGAAAACCCTATTAGAATAGATTATAGTTGTGAATATAACTATAGGAGTCCTAGGACAGATTTGGTTTGTCATTTTGAGCCTAGTTTAGTCGAATTGGCAGACAAGTTGACCAAATTGACAAAAGTCAACTTTGGGTCAAACTTGATCCAATTCAACTCAAACGAATTCCAAATGACCTAGAATTTTGTGTATGACCTAAGAATTAGTAGACGGACTAGTTGACCAAAGTTTGACCAGGTTTGACCAACGTTGACCAGATTTGACCAGAGTTGACTGAGGGTTGACTTTGACCAAAATGGACCTAGATGCATGTAATCTTGTATTGTAGCTATTTCTTTTGATATTGTGGACTTGGTTGTGACATGTGTATACTTTAAATAGGTTTATATTGCCCCGGTTTAGATGCACCTCATCATCAGCAGTTCGATTTGCCAGGCGAGTACATTCTCTGAAAGTTCTTTCATTTACTTGTCGAATTCAATATTTCAGTTTTAGTCAATTCTATTTGATTCTCGGTTACAAACACGAATTGATATTTTTCTGGAATACATGTATACGACACACATACCTTACTTGTCTAGCCTCTATTTCAAGAATCACCTACAAGCACCTTCATGTTCTGGCTAGATTTATTCTCGATTTACGTGTCGTGTTATGGATTCACTCATATTTGTCGGGCGGGAAAATACTTGAGTAGACATGTAAACATTCCTAAATACTCGAACCACCTCCCTGTGAATTATACAAGAACGATAGCCGTTCCACACTTGGCCAGTGTGTGATGTGCCGGATTATCCCTAGCCGTTTACATGTCGATCTCTGTATTTTAAAACACACTGTGAGTAGTGTCTAGAATCTTTACTAGAATCATCACAAGTACCATTACAAGAATCATCCTACTTGGATCATTGAATGGAATTACACTTGACATACTTTGTACCACTGGACTCATATCACATTATTCTAGTTCAGCTAGCTTTATTTACAGCCTTCATTGACATGATATTCTATTTTACAGTTTTTACTTTTTTTGTTCTTTTACTATAGTTTACATCTTAAACTGTCTTGAATTCCTATGCTTCATTAATAAAATTATCTATAATTGTTATATGGTTTTCGTCATTTACTTGGATTTACTTGATGAGATGTATTCGTTCCTGTCCTGACTGGACCTATTGAAATATTACAGATGTTAGCCCTGAGGATGTTTGCCCTACTCACTATAGATCTGGAGCGGGATTAGCTACCTTTGGCCTTGACTCTCAGGAACGATCGGGAGACTAGTTTAGTAGACTGTTTTAGATTTTTTACTGGAACTTGAGTTGTAATAATGTATGAGTTGTCTTATTTTGAGTTGTTTTTGAGTTGTTATCTTTTAGTAGTTTTCATTGTTTTCTTTTAGTTATAGAATTATGTGATATCCTATCGTGCTTAGATTGTGATTGATTGATTGAGTTATTTTATTTTGTTATATAATTGCATGAGATGGTTCAAATAGTGACCTAGAACAGCATTCTACCGCCGATTCTGCGGCGTAGGCTGGGCGTGGCGGGTCGTGATAACAAGAATATTGAAATATTTTGGCTTAGACATGTAAATAGATATGCGAAGAAATTGGTACAAATAATTATATGCCTATCTTGGAAAACATTTATTATATACTATTTTTTAGAAAATACTCATTATTTAGTAAACTATATTTGAAATTTGGTTATAATTAAAAAACTAGGTTTTAGTTTTATTCAAATATTATAAAAAATAATCTTGGAAAACAAGTTAGGCAAAAATAATAATTTATATCAATTATAATTTAGAAAAATTTATAGGGTTAAAACGAAAACATTAGTTGGCAAAATACACTAATTATAATAACAATACTACTAGTAAAAAAAGGGAACCCAAAAGAAAACCCATAATAATAATAATAATAAATATTGATAATAAGTATTGATAATAATAATAATAATAATAATAGTAATAATAATAATAATAATAATAATAATAATAATAATAATAATGGTGACAGATATTTAAAAAAAGAAACAAATAATAAAAAATAAAAATAAAAACAAAAAACCAAAAAAAAACCACAACAGCAAAGCGGTCAGCTGTTCTCACTATCAAAAAGAGGAGAGAGAAGAGGAAGAGGAATAGGGAAAGGGAGAGAGAGCGATCGGGAGAGAGTGAGATCGGAGGGAGGTGAACGGAGAAGAAGATGGAAGAAGTCAGGTTTTGCTCACCGGGCGGCGCTGCTCCAGCGTTGGGTGGCGCCAGCGACCGGAGGGGATCAGGTTGGCGTGCCTGGTACGGAGGCGGCAGCCAGGCTCGTGGAGAGACGCGGCGAAGGCGGTGGAGGCGGTTTGGCGAACGCCAGGGCTCGACGGATGGCGTTGGTAAGGAGGGGCTGTCTCCGACGCGCGGAGGATGGATCGAGTACGGGGGAGGAAATGAGGCTCGCTAGGCAGTCGTGCCGAGGCTACGGCGGTACGATGGGTGAGTTTAGATTTAGGGCTTTATTTTCCTTTTCGGTTTCATGGGTGGTGATGGGTTTGGGTGGTTGGTGGCGCGGCTGTGGTGGGCTGGGCGTTGGCCAGGGTCGGAGGTAAGGTCCGGTGGTAGTTTGCTTGGTCAGGAATCGGGTTGGGGTGGCTGTCCGAGGGGAGTGGTTGATCTGGGTACGACTGGGACGGGCGGCCAGTCGGGTTCCGTCCCTAGTGGCGGAGGTCCGGTGGTTAAAGTGGTGCAGGCTGGTTTTCGTGGGGGTCGTAGGGTTGTCGCGGTGGTGGCGACGAAAGTTGGGTGCAGATGGTGGTGGTGCGTGGTTGGCTGGGTGGTGCTGTGGAGTCGGGAAGGAAAGCGGGGCAATGGAATCAGTCGAAAAGGGAGGACGAGACGGTGGCGATGGTGGTTTTGGTGGTATCGGGGTCGGGTGTCTCTGTTGTTGGGGTTCGGGTCTGCAGCCAATTGCTGGGGTGGTCGTATCAAGTCGGGCTAGAGTTTTGGGCGACGATGGTTGCCGGAGGGTGGCAGAAAATTCGGTGGAGGTGCTGGTGGATGAAGTCGGGGAAGATGAAGTAATGTCGGGATGACGGCGGGTGGCCAGATTTGATAGGGCTAGAGTTAGGATTAGATTTTTACTGAATCGTGTCGGGGTTGTCGATACGGAGGAGAACACAATGTATATGTAACATATGGAATAAGAATTGGACGGGGAGGGAGAACATGGACACGATGCACTCACGTGGGTGGAGAAATTTGTGGATGGTTGTGGAGAACTCAATGGAAAAATATATATATAATAATGAGCCTCTCCTTATATAGGAGGTGGAAGCTCCAATTGGATATGGATTAGGATTAGTTTAAAACCCCAATAGATAATACCATATTGATTCAATCGCCTTTAAAAATGTATTTAATCAAATCCGATAAAACCTAAATAAAACCTTTATTTAATAAAATCTTTTCTAACTTATATTATCATATTTAATCCAATATTAATTCAAACAAAATTTCAAATATATTTTTATGAATACTAGAATTATAATAATAATTAATTTCAAAAATTCCAATATATATTTTAAATATTAGTAGGAAATATCTTCAAATACCTTTTAAATAAATTTAGGTAAATTTTTTTTGAAAATAAACATAAATATTTAAAATACCTTCTTGCTAAATAAATTATTATACATAATAAAAATAAATTTTAAAAATATACATGAAATAATTTTCATGCGCCTTACACGAGTAGAATATTCACATAATCTAGTTTTCTAAATTACCACTATTAAATAAGATAGCCTTTTATAAATAACTAAAATAATAAGTTTTGGCAACCTCGATAGATACTTTTCAAAACTTTTTAATAAAAATAAAATAATTATTACATATATTATTTTGAAACCATCACCGATAATAAAATCAAAAACATTTTTCTAAAAATATGTACCTCGTCCATATTCGCACTCGACGAGTAAATACGAAAAACATAAATTCACGCGCGACGTACAATACGACTACGCGACGTACAAATACCAAAAAATCAGTACTAAAAATATAGTAGAAATTTAGGGGTTTTGCAAAAGTAGTCGCTTGGACGATTCTAAGTTTTGCCTCAGCGAAAGTGTAAGATGTTGGCGTGCTCTTCTAAGTAAAGGCACGTGGTGTACCTCTATTTCACAAATAGTGGATTTCAATCCTGAGTAAGAGTTCTCAGGCCTGGACTAGTCCTCCACGAGGGAAACTAAGTTAAAACTGTTGTATTTGCGTATGTTTTTCTAATATCTTTTATTTTTGCATTAATACTCCGATTAATTATTCTATTGGTGAAAGAGTTAATTTTATTTGGTTATTATCGACACAAACTCTATTCACCTCCCCTCTAGAGTTGCCTACACGTATTTCACTTTTTGTAAATAGGGGGCTGTTTTTCAAAATATGGGATATTTTGAAAACATTTTTAGGGCAACCTATTTGCCAGTACGACTCGGTGTACAATGTATTCGTAGACTCAAGAAATATGAAAATTATATTGCACAAAGGAAATACAGACTCGAGTGCAAATACAGCTTCGATCTTGAACATAATGGATAACAGTTCTCTGGCAGTGTCGAAGAGTCCAAATAAACTTGAGCAACCCTTATATCGAGACAGAGTTTAATCAATTATTAAAATCAGGTTTAGCCATGACCAATGGACCAACATTCTCTTCCACTTTAATAATTGATAAACCTTGACCGATATAACATCTTAATCCATAAGATTTGAAAGATAATCAAAATTGTACTGTATCCTGAAAAAAATGTTCATATATCCTGCATAAGATGTTAGATCCTATTTCTTCTCCATTGTCACTTAGCAAAATAATTGCAAAGAGAGAAAGGTCCCCAGTAATTTATGCATAAGGAACAATCAGTAAAGAAATACAATTATAATATATGGAAAAATAAGTATTTCACAGGCAGTTTATATTGAAGCATAAAGAGATAGTGCTATAACAAGAAATAAATGCTAAACTGAAATAAATTTTGCTACGCAAAGAAAAAAAAGATGTTCACCATACATCAGCTCAGTCAATCATAATCTCAGTGCAAAATAAACTAAAAGATAGAGTACTAATGATATCTTAGAATGTCGGAGCATTTCCAAGTAAACATAAATGTAACAAAATCTCAAAAAGTGAAATCTAGACAAAATATAATGCGTCTAGATCACAAATACTCTGAATCATCATCAGCAGTGCCAGCACGACCACCATGTCCTGATGGACCAGCTCCAGAAGTGCCAGCTCCAGAACGGTGTGGAGTAGCACCAGAACCACGGTACCAGTAATATGCATTACTGGGCTGAAAGAGAGTGTGTACCGCCTCATCCTCATAGCGGTAGCCAGAGACAGCTGGATCTCTGGGAAGAGAACTGGGAGAATGTCCAATCTGGACGAAACGGAGATTGGCAAAAGAGTTGGCGAGTTCCTGGAACTGACTCACATCAAGGAACGTGAATGTGTCAGTGATGAATGACTATAGATCAGAGAGATGCTGATGAATACCCTCAAAAGACATAGGATAAGCCTGAGAAGGTGGAAAAGGAGCAGTAGGAGGTACAGAAGGAGCGGCTGTGCTGCGACATGACAGCTGGAGATACTTGGACTCAAGGTCCAGATCACGAGTGGAAAGATCAACATCAAAATGCTGAAAGATAGGTGGGATGAACATCGTATAAGAGAGATTTCGATATCTTCCGCGACAATGTCCTATCATCTGAATGATAGCCTTGGGAATCGAAAATGGAATTCCCTTGATGATATAATAGAGAGTAGACAGTTCAAGATTTGTAACATCATCTTTTGAAGTCGATTTAGGATGAATAGTAGAATAGATGATACGATAAAACTCATAGTTAAATAAGTTCAAGTTTACAGCCTTGAACTTTCTAGAACGAACACGGGCAGATGCACAAAGGTCGTTCTTGCAACTGATTAGAGTCGTACTATCGGGAAAATCGAACTCAGTGATATCATCAAGCGGGGCACCTTCATTAGGAACACCAAGGATTTTTGCTAAGTTGGTATCATCGAACTCGATGTTGATACCGCCGACACGAGTTCTAACAGAGAAAGTGTCTAAAACAAAGTTACAGTAGAACAGTCTAAGGACATTAGTAGCTATAGGGTATTTGAGGGTAACAAATCGGTGTAACCCTAATGCCTCAAACAATGGACGGTGGTCAGGAAATACAATCCACTTAATCGGGGCTCCAGTGCATATGTTACGCATGGCAAAGTCAGCATACCATAACAATGAGTGATTATGAGTTTCAAAGAAAAACTCATTGAACGCACTGTCGGCTGATTGGACCGAGGAAAAGAGGAAGTCCTCTAGTGGATTCTAAGACAATGCCTCTTCACTGGCATTTGTCTTCTTCCTCTTGGATGAAGTGAATCCCTTAGGCATTTTCTTCCAAAATTGAATTGAAACTCATGAATTGAAAGAGATAAAAGGAGAATGTTATACCTTCCGAGAATTGAGTATGTGGTAGAGATCAAGATTTTTTGCACGAATCCAAATTTTGGATTAAAATCTCCAAGTAGAATGGAAGCAATAGGTTGGAGAGTTTTTAGGGTTTGGAGAGGGCTCGGGCGACAGCTGATATTTGAAAGAGGAGTTTGGAAGAGATGAAGAAAAGGGGGCCTCGGGTTCTGACTTAAAAGTATATACCACCAACAGAACTCTGGCCGAACTTGGGCCGAGTTCGCCTCGGGTTCTTTTGATGAATTTTGAAAAAAAATTTGCAGGCCCCATTCTTTTCATCATCCCCTTTCAATTATTTAATACCAAGTTCAATAATTTTAAATTTCAATTAATATAATTAATATTATTTTACTAATTAAATTTTGTTACACAACGACTGTTCTAGATTAGCTATAGGGGTACAATCCCAGCTAACGGGAGTTCACCGGAGAACAATTAAATACCGCTTTGCTTCGACCGTAGTCGTGGTGACAGACAGACCCTTTGTAGGCTTGTCTCAAAAATAGTTTTTGAGTATTAAAAAATAATTGATAAAACAAAATTAATTAATATTAATGATATCTAAAATTTCTAATTCTCGACGTAAATAATTGAAGCGATCTTCCGCTAAATATTTTGTAAAGATAACAGCAGTCTATGTATACAAGGTTTATATCTCCATTTTGTTGATGATCTCTAAGAAAATGATGTCGAATCTTAATATGCTTAGTGCGAGAGTGACATACAGGATTCTTAGTCAAATTGATAATGCTAGTATTGTCACAGAAAATGGGTATGTGTGTGTACATTAAGCCAAGGTCTTCTATGGTTTGCTTTATCCACAGCATTTGTGCACAAAAACGTCCTGCGACGATATACTCAGCCTCAGTCGTTGATAATGCGACAGAATTTGGTTTTTTGCTAAACCAAGATACTAGAGCTTTGCCTAGAAAATGACATGTACCGCTGGTACCTTTTCTATCTACTTTGCATCCAGTAAAATCAGCATCCGAATAACCGGTTAGGTCAAACGACGTAGTTTTGGGATACTATAAGCCGACAGAAGAAGTGCGTTTAAGGTATCGGAAGATATGCTTAACCGCGCACAGATGTGATTCCTTAGGGTTAGCTTAAAAACATGCACACAAGCAAACACTAAACATTATATCAGGTCGACTAGCAGTTAAATAAAGTAAAGTACCAATCATACCTCGATACTTACATATGTCGACGGGTTTGCCTTGTTCATCAATATCAAGCTTAGTTGAAGTTGACATCGGAATGCCAAGTGGTTTGACTGCTTCCAGATCAAACTTGTTTAGTAAGTCTTTTGTGTACTTGGCTTGATTAATGAACGTCCCATTATTGGTTTGTTTGATTTGCAGTCCGAAAAAGAATTTTAGTTCTCCCATCATACTCATCTCAAACTCATTCTGCAAACACTTTGAAAATTCTTGACAGAGAGATTCATCAGTAGATCCAAAAATGATATCATCTACATAAATTTGAATTAAAAGATGATTGTTATTAAAAGATTTTATAAATAGTGTAGTATCAACCTTCCCTTTTGTAAAAACATTGTCAAGTAGAAAAGAGCTTAGAACATCCTACCAAGACGTGAGGCTTGTTTCAAACTGTATAAGGCTTTCTTCAACTTGAAAACATATTCAATATTTTTGAAATCAGTAAAACCTGGAGGCTGAGCTACATAAACTTTTTATTTTGTAAAAACTGTTTAAAAATGCACTTTTGACATCCATTTGAAATAATTTAAAGTTATAAAAACATGCAAATGTACATAACATGCGAATGGATTCTAATCTCGCAACTGAAGCATAAGTCTTATCGTAGTTGATACCTTCTTTTTTATTGTATCCTTGAGCTATGAGTCGAGCCTTGTTACGAGTCACTAAGCCATTCTCATGCCAATGACCGCATGATCAATGGGCTTGGGAACAAGTTTTCAAACTTGATTTCGTTCAAATTAGTTCAATTCCTCTTACTTAGCATCTAACCAAAAATTATCACTACATGCTTATTCAATATATTTGGGTTCAAGCTGTGAAATAAAAGCAAAAAAAGAAGCTATTTCTTTACTAGAGGAACGAGTACTTGCACCCCTAGTAATCTCACCAATTACCAAGCCTTTTGGATGGTCTGCCAAAAATCTTATTTCTTTTGGCATATCCTCTGGATTGTTGGTTCCGACTTCTGGTTCTGTACGTGATTTGCTTGGAGAATCAGCTAGTACTTTGTGTGAAGGTTCTACAGGAGCTGTACTTGGTGTACTTATGTCTTCATCATCATCATCGACTGAATGTTGATTGAGTTCGTCAAATTTAACATTTATCGATTCTTCGATGATCATGGTTCTCTTGTTGAAGACTCTGTAACCTTTGCTCTTCGCCGCATAACCTAAAAAGATACCTTCAGCGGCCTTTTCGTCAAATTTTCCCAGATTGTCTTTAGTATTAAGAATAAAGAATTTACAACCAAATATTTTAAAATATGAAACAGTGGGTATTCTATCAAACCATAGCTCATAGGGAGTCTTCTTCGATATAGGTTGAATTAGAACCCTATTGAGAACATAGCACGTTGTATTGACAGCTTCAGCCCACAGGTATTTAGGTAAACTAAACTGGTTTAACATAACTCTACCATTTCGGATAGAGTCCTGTTCTTACGTTCTACAACTCCATTTTGTTGTGGAGTCCTAGAGCAAGAGAATTCATGTAAATAACCATGTGTCTCATAAAATTGTTTGAACTCTATATTTTCAAATTTGCCGCCATGATCACTTCGAACATGAGTAATCTTGAAACCTTTTTCATTTTGAACTTTCTTGCAAAAGGTGACGAATTCTGATAATGCATCATTCTTGCGTGCAAGAAAATATACCCACATGTATCTTGAGAAATCATCTACTATTACAAAAGCATATAACTTATCACCTAGGCTAGCAATTCTACTAGGTCTAAATAAATCCATATGTAGTAATTGTAGAGGTCTAGTGGTACGTACAGCGTTCTTGGACTTAAAAGCAGATCGGATAGCTTTGTTCTTTTCACATTCACTACATACCATATTCTTCTTGAAAGAAATGTTTGGTTATCCTCATACAAGCTTCTTTGTGGATAATCTTGAAATTGTGTCAATGTTTGCATGATCGAGTCTCATGTGCCATTGTTGACTCTCATCACTTTTGGCCATCAAGCATCTACCTGCTTTGTTAACATCTTCTAACAAACAGAAAACATATATATTATCTTCCCTGATACTTTCAAATATAGTACTACCAGTTGAGCTATCAACTATAGTACATTTGTCTTTGACGAAGTTAATACCATAACCATGGTCAGCTAAATGGCTTATGCTGAGCAGATTATGTTTTAACTCGGTAACTAGACAGACATCTTTAATCACATGGTAGGGGGTCTTACCAATATTTTTTATACCAATTATGTACCCTTTCAAATTATTACCGAAGGAAACGTATCCTTCTTTCTTTTTCGACTGTGTTGCGAATAACGAAGCATCACCGGTCATGTGCCGTGAGCAACCGCTGTCGAGTATCTATTTGCTTCTAGCATGTGAAGGATGTTTCACCTACAAAAGAATTTGCAGATGAAAACTTTGGTACCCATTTTTATAGGGTCCTGGAATGTTAGTTTTTGGTATCCATGCACAAATCTTCAAATCAACAAGCTTTCTAACTCTATATGCAGAAAAAATATGACCAATTGTACTATAATAGTGACATCTAGCATGTTGAGTGTTGAATGCAATATGTTCTGCATTGTTGGTAGGTCAAAGTTTTTTAGTGTAAAAGAATGCATGCCTCTTTGTCTTTTTAGGCAAAGGTTTGGTTTGGTTAGGTTTGATAGTGTTGGGTTTGACCGTGTTTCGATGATTCCGTAAGTGACACTTGTTAGGGTAGGAAGCAGCAACTTCAGGCTATTTTTCTAACCTAATTTCCAACTTTTTGGAGGTGTCATGTATCAAGCTATATTTAGTAGTGAGTGCATCATTTCTAACAATAACTTGTTGGAGACTTTTCATCTCTTTAAGTAAGTCTTCCTCTAATTGGGTAATGGTCTTGTCATTCTCTTCGGATAGTCTTTGGGTCTCGTGTAATAACAACTTAACAGAAAAAAGCTCACCTGCTCACTATAACTATTACTACTTCTAACCTCATCTAGTAGGTCGGTAAGTCTTCCTATTTTACCTTTGTACTCTTTGAGTACCTTCTTAGAGGTCTACTATTTACTACGCAGTCTTCTGTAATCCCCTAAGAGGTCAGTAAAGGCTTCTTCTAGTTGCTCAAAGGTAAAATCATCATAAGTATCAAACAGGGGGTGTCACGACCCGTACCCGCTTTCAGATACAAGAAGTGTCCAAGCCCATTCTACATCGCAGTGTCGACGGTAGAACGCTGTCTAATATACACGAGTCATAGCAGTCTAGAATCTTATAGTAATCTATATCTTATCCACAGAATAATCAAGTCACAACCAAGATCAATGAATAAGACATGAAACTGAGCAATAATGAATACAACTGAATGTCTCCCAGAATCAATGTCACGTCCGGTGGACACAAATCTACTACCAATAGACGGAAAGAGAAAAATACATAAAAATATACTATCTGAATACAACCTGCTAATCAAGGCAACCTCAACTGCAAAGCACTGCGGTCTGATGCTGACTCAAACTTCTCGTCTGCTCTTGACTCAAACTCGACTAAACCTGAAGAGATCATCAGGTCCTCAGAGGACTAGCAAGATACATAAAAATGAGCCTTTCTAATAGTTTATCATGCATTGAGAAAATCTAAAATAAAAATAGAACTAATAAAATAAAAGTACACGAACCAGTGAACTTACTACGCATAAATAAACTGCTGGACGAAGACGAGAGAACTCATGTCAAGATGTCAACGGGTAACCGAATCGAATACTCAAACCCTCGCCCCTAGTGTGGACTCGCAGGTTTGATCAACAACTAACCCTCGCCCCTAGTGTGGACTCACAGGTTAGCTTCAAGAATCACCCTCACCCCTAGTGTGGACTCGTAGGTGTGGACCAATAACTACTAACCCTCACCCCTAATATGGACTCGCAGGTTAGCTTCAAGATTTTAAGACAAAGAGATATAGCAGTTCAGTTTATGACTTCTCGACCCATGACACGACACAATTAAGGCACAAGTGAACACGACCAATAAGACACAAGGCTAACTGTGAACATGGCCTATATAACAATGATAAAATATACAAGCAGGATATTAAAAGTACATGTCAACAATAATGAGAAAAACTGAATAATGAAAGACAGTACATGTAAATAAAACTGTAAAGAAAGGCAAGGTATACTTGTCTGTGGTCCTGAGCTGCTGTAAGGGTTAAGTCCGAACCGAGGTCCAAGTACCTATTTCATACATTTACACTGTTAATAAATAGCTTAAAATTAATAATGATC
>JANAVB010043219.1:7166542-7236542 GCA_029216955.1 Iris pallida
CGTAATTCATAGTCTCGAACAGGGTTACTATACTATCTAGCACATCACAGGATTATCCTGACAGGTACTAATGAAATCACACAACAAAAATGGGAAAGAAGGGTAGGAAAGACAGACCTGCTAACCCATCACCTGCAGCATCGGTCTCCTCGACCCTCAGTGCAAAAACTCTACCCCTCTGGTGTTGGGTATGGTGCTGTGCTATAGGTGGCCTAGCTCCCTCTCTCTGACCCTGTGCTCCACCAAGTGGGGGTTCCGAGGGACAATCCTTTATCTGGTGAGCGTCGGATCCACAAATTAGGCAAACTTTCAACCTCCTCCTACAAGACTCCCAAATATGTCCCGATTTCTTGCAGTAGGCACAACTCTGCATCCACTGATCCTGACTTTGAGGCTGATGCTATACTTGCTGAACTCGAGCTGGTGCCTACATCTGCTGAGGCTGGTGCACTATCTTCTGTACACAGGGATGCTTTCCACTCCCGCTGGCCCTTCATGAATCATCTCGACTCCTCTTGGACTTGAGCTCCAAGTCATCCTCTCATGCCATAGCTCCCAACAAAATCTCCTCAAAAGTAGCATTTCTGTTGCTCTTGGTCAAGGACTTGACTTCCTTAACCAAGCCCTTCCTGAACCTCCTAGCCTTCGCTGTCTCGCTAAGGCCCTCCACAAATCTTTCCAGGTGGCAGAACTCTCCAACATACTCTTCTACTGTCAGGTTTCCCTGAACAAGGTTCTCGAACTGCGTCTCCAAAGTGCCAAGTGCTGTATCAGGGAAGAACTTTTCCTTGAAAATCTTCTTGAAAGCCTCCCAAGTCTGCCCCTCTGTACCAACCCTGGGGTCGGTCTGGTACCATGTACGGGCAAGGTCTTGCTTCTGGCTACCCGGTGCCTCTATCTAGAGTCGGGCTGGTATCTCTGCAAGGTGGAAGATCTTCTCTATGTGCTCGATCCAGTCGTCCGCATAAAGGATACCCTCCGTACCCTTGAAGTCTCACGGATGCATCTTCTGGAATTCCTGAATGCCCAGTGTCTTCGGCTGGTATGGCTGAATCTGCCCTCCCTGCATCTTGGCAATCACCTTCTCCATTACTACTATAGCTAGCTGATAAGCATTGTCAATGCCCTGCCTCATATCTTCTGTCTGGCGCAGCTGAGTCTCCATCATCTGCTGTATGAAGGCGAAGAACTGCACAATATCAACTGTCCCCTGAGGCGGTGGTGGTAGCATCCCCTGAACTCTTGGGGTAGTCCTCAGAATAGGTGGAAGAGCACCTCCAAAAGCTGTAGACGCTCCCACCTGAGCTGGAACAAGAGGTGCTGCAGTCCCAGGGTTCTGCTGAGTCAAACGAGAAGTAGCAGAACTCTCAGTGGTATCCTTCAGGCCAGAGCGTTGCGATCGTGTCTCCACCATCCTGAAGACAGATCAAACAAAGAATCAATTACAGAGAACGAAGCTATATAATCAAAGGAGGACAATTATTTCAAAAGAAGGCAATTATCAGCAAGAATGTGTAGATGGTGTCATGCCTCGCTCCCGTAGGAGCGATCGTCCTCGCTAAGGCGTGATGCCGCACGGGCCTAGGTTTTGCTCGTGCAAGGCTAATCTCCAGAAACGGCCGATTTGAGCTAGGCCACAGAGTCGCACAGAGTGTCCCTATTTGTAGCAGAAAGTAAATGAACACAAGTTGAAGCGAATTCAAACTCTTTATTGACTTTCAAGAAGTTTACAAGCGGCGCTAGGCCGAGTTTACAAGTCTCTCAAGCTCTCTCTCTCTGAAACATAAAAGGCGTGCCAAGTGGCTTACAACATGGAATGATTCATGGCGATGTTCTGATACATTATGTCCTATATATGGTGCTTCAGCTCCTTGTAACGCTCTAAGGCTCCAGAGTTGGCTCCGTGCCTTAGCACGTTCGAGGGAAGCTCCGTACCCGATGACGTCTCCTGTTTCCTGCAAGCAATCTGTAGGGTTATCAGTACATTGTTATGCACTGGTGGGGGGCTAGCTCGCCCGCAATGCTATCATTACCAAACACGTTCTATTTACTTTTGTGCACCGTCTATCATTCATTGTCTTTCTAATCTTGCCTTAGGGTCAGTTTCATGGCATATTTCATAACCTATCTCGTGTTACCAATTCCAAGTATTTGCATAGAAATACATGCACCACTTACCCATACTTATCATCCGATCTTCCCTGTCCAAAGTAAACCAATTTAGTCAACAATTAATGCATAACAACTTAATGTAATTCATGTGAACATTCAGTGTCGAGGGTATGTCCCTGCCTCAGATTCTAGTACGTCATAGGCATGTTCTCCAACTCATTTGCATGAAGTACTCTTTATCATTTGGTGTGTTACATTTCAAGCCTGTACAGAAGGCGCTTCATTCAGTTAACTTAGACTACTTTATTTCAATGCAAGGAATTGCATGTGGATTGCCACCAGCAAAGCTCACTTAATCTATATGCACCGGTCGCTGGCACCACAAGCTAATTTGGACATATTCTTCTTTGGTATTCTCACCTATCATAGCATGCTGGTGCACCTTGATAGTCTTTTGATGTGCCCCTTTGGTATTCTTACCTATCATAGCGTGCTGGTGCACCTTGATAGTCTTTTGAAATACCCCTTTGGTATTCTCACCTATCATAGCGTGATGGCTGGTACACCTTGATAGTCTTTTAAAATACCCGGCCTTACGTCTCTTTAAGTGTCCGAGCCCCCACCAAAACAGCCCGTAAGCCATGATTCTGCCTAGGCCGGCCACGATCCTCCTTTTGATCGTGCCTCGGAATCCCTTATTCTTCGTACCTCCCGTATACGATGGGATTGTCCACGACCATTTCGTATTGACTTGTCATTTTAACTTAACGGCTATCTCTGAGCCATAGGCTAACCCTTATCCATAATACGTTATCGACCAGGTTGGCGGCGGCGTTCGTGCGGCACGGGTAGCGAGCCCCGATGCACGTCTCCGTCATACCTGTCGCTAACTATTCCTTTCTTTCTTATCTTATTCATTCTTTCTTTCACTTGTTTGTTCGTTCATTGATTCATTCATATATTCATTCATTCTCATATTCATTCATTCATTTGTTGATTCATTCATTCACTTATTCGTTCATTCATTCATTCATACATTATGTAACTTCCCGTGTGGGAGTCGCCTTGGCGATCCATCGGTCCCGAAGTCTTCCAATGTTGCTATATTCTACTCGAAACGACTATGTCGATAGTCTTCCATTTCATTGTTGTAAGCCATTTATTGTTTCTTGTTGAACGCATAAGGAACTTGAATGTAAGCTTGTGCCTTAGCACGAGCGTAGAGTACGGTACGAGAGTTCTCATATTTTCTATGTTCTTTTCCATATTCTATACAAGCATACAAGATGGGATTATTCTCTTAGCTAGGTACGTTGAGTCATTTATTAGCATGCACGGTGTTATCGCCAGTGATTCTAGCCATAGTGTCCGTATTGTTATGTGTCTAGGCTAAGCAAAGACGGGTTCATCGGAGCCACCCACCTTAGCGATGTTCGTATCGGCCGAGCGATACTCCGAGCGCGCCTTTGAAAGTCTAAGTCTGGATTCATCTTTGACGGGCCAATGTAACCCTTGTATTGATTCTTCATCAGGTCGATGCCAACTCTTCGGGTCGACGGCTCATTTGAGTCGTTGCACTTATCGTTTGAATTGACGTTCCGCTAGGGCGGTGTAACGCCCCAGTCCCAAAATACGTAGGACTAAGAACGTAGACATGCCAGCTGTATTCATACGAAGTATACTCCAATATATGGAAGCCTCGTATAAATACATAAGCTGTAAAATGCAGTAAAACCATACTAATCTCATCCACACAAAATAAATGAATAAAAGATACCATATAATAAGAATGAATTTATCTTGATACAATATGTTGGGCGGAGACAAATCCACTACCAACAAAATAAGAAAAAATACATGAGAAAGAATAACTTTGGCGAGCAAAGCGAAGACGACCCAAGTGCATCATCCTCGAGAAATAGCAATGAACACGGCTAAAGCTAAAGCACATGCGAAAGACAATAGCACACACCTGGTAAGACAACCAGGTCCTCAGAGGGATGTAACAAGACACATAATAGCATGCCATATAAACTGAATAAATATTGCTCAATAAATAAGTCAATCGAATTTATAACATGGTCCAATACGTACCTACTGAACGAGCGTACCATCCCCCCAACCAAACAAGGACAGGAGATGGTAAACTAATTCACGGTAACGTATCTTTCCATGCTATGAATCCAATATGGTATCCGGACCCCAACAAGGTTCAATACCTTCTCATCGAAGTAGTAAGCCACACCTACAACCAAACAAGGACAAGATGTGACGAACTAATTCATGACAAGTTATTGTTCCAAGTCATGGTCAGATACAAGTACCCAAACCAAAAGTACTCGTACCTAACGGATAAGGTAGCCTACCGTTCTAAGTGAAATGTATTTAAGAACAATCCTTCCTACGCATGGGCCCTGGCTGAATAGGATCGGCGTAGTCCCCCTTTGGGCACCAGAGGCTCCATCAGGAAGATCATGCGTTCCACAGAATCGTCAGTGGCCGTCAGTAATCTTGGGTCATCAACCCCGTATCTCCAGCGAAGAGTCCGGGTCACAAGGGAAGTGCATCGAAGCCCATACGCTAAGGAATTGTCCTCCCCGCCCAAAGCCTACTATGTTGTATCCATAACACAAACTACTATAACCGCCAAGTCAAACTAGCATACAATCTCTATTAGCGGTTATTCCTATCGCACGGCTTGTACGTACTGGTGGACAGCCAATCACGCACTTCCGTATTCTACATGCGACACACAACTTCGTGTTTACAACGTGTCAAGGCCAATGAATGCAACACACAAGGTGGTCCCTTAAATCTAGGTTTAATTTGTAAGAAAAATAATACACAGCAGAAAATATAATGAACAATAAGTTCTAACAGTTATGCCATGTATCACAGTTTATTTTGCATAAAGAAAATAAATAATGCATGAAATATGAGCTAAAATAAATAAACAGCTAATGGCAAGGTGTCTTGCCTGGTAGGATGCCTGGTGTGCTGCGATAATCAAGGAGGCACGAACTGCTACTTCGGTGCAACAACTATGCGAGGTGACCTCGGTCTGTGGCATGGACAGTTCCATTGGGTCCAGAAGGGTCAATTTAGTTAGGACCGACATAAGGTATTACGAATTTGGCGAGAGAATAGGAGTACGAGGTTGGTCTCGGACAGGAGGATAAAAGAAAATTTCTAAAATAATAATACTCGAAAATATAATTCCATTAGTTAAAATAATTTTTGGAAAATACTAAAAATCGTTTTAAGGCAAAAATACTCTAAGTTGTAAAATATAACTTTAGGTAGAATACTATATTTCACAATTTTAAAATAAAAATATTACTAATTATTTAGATAAAAACTATAACTTTGTCAAATATATACATATATATATTTATATATATATATAGGTAGTACATATAATCTAGAAGAATATCCTAGTGTTAAAACTAACTTTGAAAAATATGTGGATCTTAAACCCCCTTTTTTTTGTCACCAAAAATTTTAGAAATATAATTTATTACTATTTAACCAATAATAGTATATGAATAGTACTAATAAAAATAAGTAATAATAATGACAGTAATTTAAGATTTACATCTATACATCTTTTATTTGTAAATATTAATACTAATAATCATAGTAATAATAATGATAATAATAATCAAAATTATAATTATAATAATAAGTAACAGTCAGCCAAAGTAAAATTTTTTTTAACAAAAATGAAGAAAAGAAAAAAAAATAAATAAACTTCACTGTAAGTGGTTCTCTCCCGAGGAGACCAACCCACATGAATGTTTATCGAAACAAACAAAAAGACAGTGAGGGGTAAGGAGAGAGAGGTGAGAGAAAACAAAAAAAAAATAGGAAGGAGACAGAGGGAAAGAGAGCGGAAGGCGGCGAGAGTGAGGGAGAGGCTGGAGAGTCGGCGGACGGGTGCCGGAGTGGAGGGACTTTGGGGGTTTCGGAGGGGTAGCTCCGGCGCGCGTGCTCCGGTGACTGGAACGCGCGGGCGACGCTGACCAGAGGGTTCCACTCCTTCTTGACGATGGCGCGGGCGGCGCGTACGGAAGGGGAACGGTCGGTGCGGCGCCGACCGAGTCGAGCGGCGGAGGAGGGTGAGGAAGCAGGGGCGGAGGTCGCCAGCCACGGCGAGCGGCTGCGGAGAAGGAGGACGCGGAAGGAAATCGACGGAGGGGAGGCTAGGTCGGGTTCACCGGAGGGAGCGCATGGCGGCGAAGGAATCGGCCACCGGTGAAGGGTGTCGGTGGAAGAGGGCGGCGGATGGCCCGCGCGGGGGCTCGACGCCGGGCACACGGCCAGCGGTGGAGGGTTTTCCGAGGCAGCGCGGCTATGGCGCTCCGCGGAGGCGAGAAGGGGGTTCCAGACGGCGGGACGCGGCGGATCATAGGGGAAGTGGGGTCGGCTCTGGCTAGGTACGGCTAGGCGGACGGCGACGCCCGACGGCGGCCTGGGTTCGTGGGTAGGCGCTGCGGGTGGTCAGAGGAGTTCGTGGGGTGCTCCGCCGGGCGGAGGAGATCCGGCGAACGGTGCCTTGTCGGAGAGGGCATGGTGGCGGATCGACGGCGCACAACTCGACGAGGTGAGGTTTAGGGTCTGGTTTTATTTTTCTCTCTTTTTCCTATGTGTTGGCGATGGGCTGTGCGGTTATGACGATGATGAGGATGGTTGTTGGTGAGGTTGCTGGAGTTGGGTCGATGGTAGGGTGGTTGGCCGGAGTTGGTCGGGGTGTCGATGACGGTGGTAGTGTCGATGGTGATGGTCTGATTTGGTGATGTAGGTGATGCTGGTGTTGGTAGGGACGTCGAGGAGGTGGTCGAGGTCGGGTGTGTGGTGAAAGCGCTGGTGGTGTCGGGGAGATGGGTTGGTCGGGACGGCGAGGCAATTGCTATGGATAGGCTAGGATTTGCTGTATCGAAATCGTGTCCGACATGTGGACACGAAGAAGATGAAATATATTTGTAATAAAATATTAAAAAGGAAAAATAGGGCACGGACACGATGCACTTATTTGGTTGTGGAGAATTTATGGATGAATAATGTGGAGGAGTACCTGCCTATATTTATAGGATGTGGGAATTCCCAATTAGATATGGACTAGGATATTTAAAACCCAATTTAGATAATTCAACCTAGTTAATTCAAATCCAAATCCAAATACAAATCCTATTTAAATTAAATCCCTTTAGTTTAAAATCGAATCAAATAATCCAATTCCAAATATAGATACTAGTTTAATCTATTTAAATAATTCCAAACATTAAATCAAGATTTAATTGGCCAAAATAACTTCCAAAAATATTTTTCAAAATACCAATAATAATAATTTCGAAAATAATAAATATTTTTAAATATCTTTTTGAACAAACAATAAAATATTACTATTAATAAATTTCAAAAATTATACTTTTATTTAAAATAGACCAATAAATAAATAACGAAATATTTGTATGCCACAAATATCCTTTACATAATTAGGCTTTTCTAGTATACAAAATATTATTTATTATTAATAACTTTTTAGAAACCAAAGGCTTTTTATAGCAAGAATAATAATTATATAATTTTGAAAGTGTATATTAAAATAGAAAAGAAAATGTTTTTATAAAATATGTACGCTCGCACATATTCATACTCGTCGAGCAAACGAAAATTTCGCATACGACGTACTATACGACTATGTGACATACAGTACCAAAAATTTTAAATCCATGCAAATTAATAAATAATGAAAAAAATAGTAGAAATTTAGGGGTTTTATATCCTACCCAACTTAAAAGAATTTCGTCCTCGAAATTAAGAATTAGTAGGGGGTGAGAGGGCACAACGGTAGATAGAAGGGTTAGAAGTTTATATGGTCGTAGTCTAGATTGAGGATATAATTGAGAGGATTGTAATCACTCTTAAATTCAAGTGATTAGAAAGTCAAAATGGAAGAATTAGGGTCGAGGGAATGGTCGAGTAGTTTTAAGACGAAGATATAATAATATTGAGTGGTGATGGTCATAGCTGGTAGGAAGGTTAGAGGAAGTGCTAGTATAACGCCTTCGTCCTTCTAAAATAGGTGAAGGCGAAAGCAAGATAGAGTTCGAAGGAGGCGTTATCGAATACGAATACGTGATTTAAAGACGATTGAACAATTTCAAAGGAATTGTCAAGGCAGTCGTGGATGGGATTCTAGAGGACAAGTTTAACTATGTCCCCGTCCACGTAGAATAATAGACAAAAGCGAACCAAAGCGCACTTGGTTGATCAGACCATCATGCACCGGTTCTGATTAGACAATATGTTAGTGAGCGGCCGCTCAATAGCATAAGTCATGAACAAACTCGATAAATGAATGGGTTTGCAAAACTAGATTATAGTTGCAACATTAGTCAAAGCAGTAAAAACATAGGCACGAGAGATTTGGATTAAAAGAAGGTAGAATGATTCTAAGTCATACAGTTATCCTATAGTCTTCTTGTCTAAGTCCTTGGTTGGCTAGACGGATTAGGTCCTCTAGATTCTAGGATCTAAATAAGCTTGCTAATATAGGTCACTAGGTCAAAGGGGTTGCTAGGTCATAAGGTAGTATACCCAACTTAAAGAATTAAACTAATGGTGTTTTGGGACAACTAACTAGTAGGGTCAATCTCTAGCAAGCACGAAGGAAAGATAAGAATAGGGATGGAAGAAAGCAAGCAAGATGCAATTGATGAGTCAAACGGTAGAAAAATCAAGGAAGAGGTCAAGTATGTGGATGAGATCCTAAACTTATAATCCTATACGCAGGCTTGCTTGGTACGGTAAAGTAACCAAACAATTTATCTCGACCTGCATGGGCCACCACAAAAACATGTAAAGTCCCAGTCCTAAAATATGTAGGACTAAGAACGTAGACATGCCAGCTGTATTCATACGAAGTATACTCCAATATATGGAAGCCTCGTATAAATACATAAGCTGTAAAATGCAGTAGAACCATACTAATCTCATCCACACAAAATAAATGAATAAAAGATACCATATAATAAGAATGAATTTATCTTGATACAATATGTTGGGCGGAGACAAATCTACTACCAACAAAATAAGAAAAAATACATGAGAAAGAATAACTTTGGCGAGCGAAGCGAAGACGACCCAAGTGCATCATCCTCGAGAAATAGCAATGAATACGGCTAGAGCTAAAGCACCTGCGAAAGACAATAGCACACACCTGGCAAGACAACCAGGTCCTCAGAGGGACGTAACAAGACACATAATAGCATGCCATATAAACTGAATAAATATTGCTCAATAAATAAATCAATCGAATTTATAACATGGTCCAATACGTACCTACTGAACGAGCGTACCATCCCCCCAACCAAACAAGGACAGGAGATGGTAAACTAATTCACGGTAACGTATCTTCCCATGCTATGAATCCAATATGGTATCCGGACCCCAACAAGGTTCAATACCTTCTCATCGAAGTAGTAAGCCACACCTACAACCAAACAAGGACAAGATGTGACGAACTAATCCGTGACAAGTTATTATTCCAAGTCACGGTCAGATACAAGTACCCAAACCAAAAGTACTCATACCTAACAGATAAGGTAGCCTACTGTTCTAAGTGAAATATATTTAAGAACAATCCTTCCTACGCATGGGCCCTGGCTGAATAGGATCGGCGTAGTCCCCCTTTGGGCACCAGAGGCCCCATCAGGAAGAGCATGACGTTCCGCAGAATCGTCAGTGGCCGTCAGTAATCTTGGGTCATCAACCCCGTATCTCCAGCGGAGAGTCCGGGTCACAAGGAAAGTGCATCGAAGCCCATACGCTAAGGAATTGTCCTCCCCGTCCAATGCCTACTGTGTTGTATCCACAACACAAACCACTATAACCGCCAAGTCAAACTAGCATACAATCTCTATTAGCGGTTATTCCTATCGCATGGCTTGTGCGTACTGGTGGCCAGCCAATCACGCACTTCCGTGTTCTACATGCGACACACAACTTCGTGTTTACAACGTGTCAAGGCCAATGAATGCAACACACAAGGTGGTCCCTTAAATCTAGGTTTAATTTGTAAGAAAAATAATACACAACAGAAAATATAATGAATAATAAGTTCTAACAGTTATGCCATGTATCACAGTTTATTTTGCATAAAGAAAATAAATAATGCATGAAATATGAGCTAAAATAAATAAACAACTAATGGTAAGGTGTCTTACCTTGTAGGACGCCTGGTGTGCTGCGATAATCAAGGAGGCACGAACTGCTACTTCGGTGCAACAACTATGCGAGGTGACCTCGGCCTGTGGCACGGATAGTTCCATTGGGTCTAGAAGGGTCAATTTAGTTAGGACCGACATAAGGTATTATGAATTTGGCGAGAGAATAGGAGTACGAGGTTGGTCTCGGACAGGAGGATAAAAGAAAATTTCTAAAATAATAATACTCGAAAATATAATTCCATTAGTTAAAATAATTTTTGGAAAATACTAAAAATCGTTTTAAGGCAAAAATACTCTAAGTTGTAAAATATAACTTTAGGTAGAATACTATATTTCACAATTTTAAAATAAAAATATTACTAATTATTTAGATAAAAACTATAACTTTGTCAAATATATACATATATATATATATTTATATATATATATATATATATATATATATATATAGGTAGTACATATAATCTAGAAGAATATCCTAGTGTTAAAACTAACTTTGAAAAATATGTGGATCTTAAACCCCCTTTTTTTGTCACCAAAAATTTTGGAAATATAATTTATTACTATTTAACCAATAATAGTATATGATTAGTACTAATAAAAGTAAGAAATAATAATGACAGTAATTTAAGATTTACATCTATATATCTTTTATTTGTAAATATTAATACTAATAATCATAGTAATAATAATGATAATAATGACAATAATAATCAAAATTATAATTATAATAATAAGTAACAGTCAGCCAAAGTAAAACAAAAATTAACAAAAACAAAGAAAAGAAAAAAAATAAATAAACTTCACTGTAAGTGGTTCTCTCCCGAGGAGACCAACCTACATGTATGTTTATCGAAACAAACAAAAAGACAGAGAGGGGTAAGGAGAGAGAGGTGAGAGAAAACAAAAAAAATGGGTAGGAGACAGAGGAAAAGAGAGCGGGAGGCGGCGAGAGTGAGGGAGAGGCTGGAGAGTCGGCGGACGGGTGCCGGAGTGGAGGGACTTTGGGGTTCCGGAGGGGTAGCTCCGGCGCGCGTGCTCCGGTGACTGGAACGCGCGGGCGACGCTGACCAGAGGGTTCTACTCCTTCTTGACGATGGCGTGGGCGGCGCGCACGGAAAGGGAACGGTCGGCGCGGCGCCGGTCGAGTCGATCGGCGGAGGAGGGTGAGGAAGCCGGGGCGGAGGTCGCCAGCCACGGCGAGCGGCTGCGGAGAAGGAGGACGCGGAAGGAAATCGACGGAGGGGAGGCTAGGACGGGTTCACCGGAGGGAGCGCATGGCGGCGAAGGAATCGGCCACCGGCGAAGGGTGTCGGCGGAAGAGGGCGGCGGATGCCCCGCGCGGGGGCTCGCCGGCGGGCGAGCGGCGGTCAACCGCGTCCAGGAGGGGGGCGTCGTACTGGATCGGCACCGGGCGCACGGCCAACGGTGGAGGGTTTTCCGAGGCGGCGCGGCTATGGCGTTCCGCGGAGGCGAGAAGCGGGTTCCAGACGGCGGGACGCGACGGATCAAAGAGAAAGTGGGGTCGGCTTTGGCTAGGTACGGCTAGGCGGACGGCAACGCCGGGCCGCGGCCTGGGTTCGTGGGGAGGCGCTGCGGGTGGTCAGAGGAGTTCGTGGGGTGCTCCGCCGGGCGGAGGAGATCTGGCGAGCGGTGCCTTATCGAAGAGGGCCCGGTGGCGGATCGACGGCGCACAACTCGGCGAGGTGAGGTTTAGGGTCTGGTTTTATTTTTCTCTCTTTTTCCTATGTGTTGGCGATGGGCTGTGCGGTTATGACGATGGTGAGGATGGTTGTTGGTGAGGTTGCTGGAGTTGGGTCGATGGTAGGGTGGTTGGCCGGAGTTGGACGAGGTGTCGATGACGGTGGTGGTGTCGATGGTGATGGTCTGATTTGGAGGTGTAGCTGATGCTGGTGTTGGTAGGGACGTCGAGGAGGTGGTCGAGGTCGGGTGTGTGGTGAAAGCGCTGGTGGTGTCGGGGAGACGGGTTGGTCGGGACGGCGAGGCAATGGCTATGGATAGGCTAGGATTTGCTGTATCGAAATCGTGTCCGACATGTGGACACGAAGAAGATGAAATGTATTTGTAATAAAATATTGAAAAGGAAAAATAGGGCACGGACACGATGCACTTATTTGGTTGTGGAGAATTTGTGGATGAATAATGTGGAGGAGTACCTGCCTATATTTATAGGATGTGGAAATTTCCAATTAGATATGGACTAGGATATTTAAAACCCAATTTAGATAATTCAACCTATTTAATTCAAATCCAAATCCAAATACAAATCCTATTTAAATTAAATCCCTTTAGTTTAAAATTGAATTAAATAATCCAATTCCAAATATAGATACTAGTTTAATCTATTTAAATAATTCCAAACATTAAATCAAGATTTAATTGGCCAAAATAACTTCCAAAAATATTTTTCAAAATTCCAATAATAATAATTTCGAAAATAATAAATATTTTTAAAGATCTTTTTGAATAATAAAATATTACTATTAATAAATTTCGAAAATTATACTTTTATTTAAAATAGACCAATAAATAAATAACGAAATATTTGTATGCCACAAATATCCTTTACATAATTAGGCTTTTCTAGTATACAAAATATTATTTATTATTAATAACTTTTTAGAAACAAAAGGCTTTTTATAGCAAGAATAATAATTATATAATTTTGAAAGTGTATATTAAAATAGAAAAGAAAATGTTTTTATAAAATATGTACGCTCGCACATATTCGTACTCGTCGTGCAAACGAAAATTTCGCATATGACGTACAATACGACTACGTGACATACAGTACCAAAAATTTTAAATCCATGCAAATAAATAAATAAATAAATAAATAAATAGTAGAAATTTAGGGGTTTTACAGGCGGAGCGGGTCATTACATATTACACCACTTAAAACAAGTCTCGTCCTCGAGACTTCCAGAGTGTATGTCATCCTACCGTTCCTTAACTTATGTCGTGTACGTATCTTAGATAATTCCTATAGAATGGCTTTATTATTCGATGGCACCGAACTACACTCGATACCTTTCCAAGTTTCGTGTCGCATACATTTGGTCGATTTTATTGAATGACTTTTCATTCATTTTAGAGTTGATGGTACTTATTCAATTAACGTGTTTCTTCGACTTGGTTGCTATTGTGCCCTATTGTGGGGCTGTAATGGTCACACGAGGCACGTTGTAATTCATCAAACCTGAGAGTCGTAGGATGAGACAAACTCACTCATTCGTTCATGCGTATCTCAACACCCACTTGCAGCTGCATTCGAGTTTATTTTATCGCTGAGTTTGGATCGTACACATATTCAAGGTGTCCCCCGAATACGTACATTTCAAGAAAGCTTAGCGATTAGCAAAGTCGGACAAGCTACTCATGATAGTTTCGATTTGTTGATCATTTTTACTAACTTTGATTAAAATTGAACTCAGGTGAATCTCACTATCGTTTATCTCGGTCCTCGAGATGATCCGATTCGCTTCTCAAGCGTTCTGGTCTATAAAATCAATACGACTTCCTCTTAGCGGGGTCGACCAAGTCTAAGTAATTCCCGTCCGATTCGAGACCAAGTATTGCACTATCATCGAGTATATCTGTAGGAACGAAATCGTCAAGCAGAATACTCTAGAGGGGGGTGAATAGAGTAGGCAGCGGAATATTGCTAATTAAAAATATTGTTAACAGTTAGATCACAGATATAAAAATAATCACAAAGCAAATGACAGAAATTAAAATTAAAGTGATCAGAAGGCAAACGCAAACACCGAGATTTATACTAGTTTCCCTCTTGTGAGGACTAGTCCAGTCGGAAGAACTCTAGCTTCCAGTTGAATCCACTATTGGAAAATCCCGCAAGTTTTCATACGAAGTCCTTGCAACTTCTGCAGACGCGAGCTTTGATACGAAGAACTCGACCTACTTCAATTGTGAAGAGTTGAATCTTCTATCAAGCCTCTGATTACAATCGCTCTTGAAACTTTTAGACCGCACCGCACTGGCAAATCGACTAGAGGATTGTAACTGGCTTGGGATTTAAAAATGAAAGCTTTTTAGAACTCTTTGGAAGAATGTAAGCTTAAGAAGAGAAGAGATTGAAAGTGAATTGGTGATTTGAAATGATCGAAATGCTTCTCTATTTATAGTTTTTCCAAAGACAGAACTCTGACAGAATTCGGGCATAATTTGGACAAAACTCTTTGTAACAAACCGCAACTGAAGGATGACCAAGTTCAAAATCAAACGTTCACTAACGTTCTACTTGGCCGAACTCTGGCCAAGTTCTTCTAGGGTTCTGCCAGTTCATTTTTGAGAAAAATCAATTTTGGCTTTTTAAAAAGTCCTTCAGAAGCTTTTTGTAAAAAGGATGTTTTTTAAAAACATAGGTCATTTTTAAAGAGATAGGACAGTTTTGAAAAACGATTTCGGACAGCCAATTTGCCAGTACGACTTGGTGTACAGTATTCCTAGACTCAATAAAATAAAAAATATATTGCTTTGACAGAAATATATTTGGAATGTCAAACGGCTTCAGTCTTGAACATCGTAGATATCCATTGTTGAGCAGTGTCCAAAACGTCGTAGATAAACATCTGAGTTGACTTGCATTTATATCGAGACAGAATTTGATCAATTATTAGAATCAGGTTTGACCATGACCAATGGGCCAACAATCTCCTCCATTTTGATAATTGACAAACCTTGCCGATATAACATCTAAGTTTGGATCAATTCAAAATGTATTCATGAAGATGTTAGATCTATTTCTCCCCTGTTGTCACTTAGCAAAATAAATACAAAAGAGAAAGCTCTCCTGCAATAAATGCATAAGTAACACACAGTGAAGAAACACAAAAAATATATAGAAAACATTCATCACAGGCATGGTAGAAACAGTTAAAAAGATATTGTATACACAACACAGGCTTGTTATTTGTCACATGCAATTTTAATATGAAGCAGAAAGAGTGATAATACGAGAATAAAACTGAAACAAATAAAGTACTAAATGATAAACTAAAATGCCAAACTGAGGCATAATAAAAACCATGTCTATGAGAAGTCACATAATAACTAAAAGAGTGCTGATAATAACTAAAATAAGAGTACTGATAAAATCTTAGAATGTCGGAGCATTTCCAAGTAAACATAAGACAAAAGTATCAGTCTCAAAAGTCATAAAAAATCAAAAATCATCATCCTCATCATCATCGTCAGCTGCTGCAGCACCAGCATGTCCAGAAGGACCATCTCCAGAAGTACCAGCGCCAGAGGTATGAGGAGTGGCACCAGTAGTACTATACCAATCGTAGGCGTTCCCTGGCTGGAATAGAGAGAGGATCGCCTCATCATCAACGTGGTATCCAGAAACAGAAGGGTCGCGAGGTAGAGAGGTAGCAGAGTAACCCATCTGCACAAATCTCAGATCTACGAAGGAGTTGGCAATAGCATGAAACCGAGTCACGTCACGGAACTCACATTTTTTGGAAGTGTCAACATAGAATGACTGCAGATCTGAAAGGTGCTCATGAAAACCCTCAAATGTCATAGGGTAGGAATGAGGAGGTCCAGGTGCTGTGGGAGTAGGTGCAGGAGGAGCAGGTGCAGTAGGTGGAGGAACAGTGGCAATGCTGCGACGAGAGAGTTTGAGGAACTTGGGTTCAAGGTCAACAACACAAGTAGATAGGTCAATGTCAAATCTCTGAAAGATGCGAGGGATGATCATCGCATAAGATAGGTTGCTGTCTCTTCCGTGACATCTTCCCATCATCTGAATTATAGTCTTAGGGGCAGAAAAAGGAATCCCCTTAAGAATATGATAAAGAGCAGAGATCTCAAGTGCAGTGACATCATCTTTGGAAGTAGATTTTAGAAGTAAAGTAGAATAGATGATGCGATGTAATTCGTAGTTAAACAAGTTTAAGTTATTAGCCTTGAACTTTCCAGGACGAGCGCGTGCGGGCGCACAAAGCTCATTCTTAAAACTAACAAAAGTCGTACCATCGGGAAAATCAAAATCAGTGATGTCATCGAGCGGGGCACATTCATTTGGAATACTAAGGATTTTTGCTAACGTTTCATCAGTGAATTCGATATCGATCCCTCCGACACATGTTCTCGCAGTAAAAGTGTCTAACACGAAATTACAATAAAATAATCTAATAGCATTAGTAGCAATAGAAAATTGTAAGGTAACAAAGTGTTGTAACCCTAATACCTCAAAGTAAGGCGGTGATCCGAAAAGACAGTCCATTTGATCGGTGAACCAGTACAAATAGTACGCATAATAAAATCGACATACCATAATAAAGCTTGGTCGAAAGTTTTAAAGTAAAACTCGTCCGATGCACCGTCGTCCGATTGGACCGAAGAAATGAGACAATTCGTATGCGGATCCGAAGACGATGCCTCTTCACTGGCATTGGTCTTCTTCCTCTTGAAGGGATTGAACTTAGGCATTCTTTCCCAAAATTCTAGAAATCCTAAGAATTGAAAAGTGGAGGAGAGAAGGAATTATACCTTCCAAGAATTAGATATGCTGTTGAGGACGAGATTCTCCGCACGAATCCAAAGTTTCAATGAAAATCTCCACACGGATTGGAAGAACAAGGGTGGAGAAGAGCTAGGGTTTGGAGGCACGGCTGCTGCTGTTTGAGGATGTTTGGAAGAATGAAGAAGATGGGGGCCTCGGGTTCTGGCTGGTACATATATATACCCAGCCGAACTCTGGCCGAATTCGGACCAAACTCGGGCCGAATTCGCCAAGGGTTGCCTGACTATATATATATCTATCAAAAATAATAGAAATAGGGCCACATCGTTTAATTAATTCGTTTTAAATATTTAATTCAGAGTTTAGTAATTTTAAATCTCAATTTAATATAATTAATATTATTTTATAAATTAATATTCTTTACTCAGTATCTGTCTCAAATTAGCTGTAGGAGTACTGTTCCAGCTAACGGAGGTTCACCGGGGAACTCTTAAGTACCACTTAGCTTCGACCGTAGTCGTGGTGACAGACAGACTCTTTTTAAGCTTGTCTCAAAAATAGTTTATGAGTATCGAATAAATTAATTAATAAAACAAAATTAATTAATATTATTGACATCTAAAATGCCTAATTCTCGACGTAAATAATTAATTCTGAGTGTCTATGTATACAAGGTCTATATCTCTATTTTGTTGATGATCGCTAGGAAAGTGATGTAGAATCTCGATATATTTAGTACGAGAGTGACATACTGGATTCTTAGTCAAATTAATAGATCTAGTGTTGTCACAGAAAATGGGTATGTAAAATACAATCCATAGTCTTCTAAAGTTTATTTCATCCACAAAATTTGTGCACAACAACGTCCTGCGGCGATATACTCAGTCTCGGTTGTTGATAATGCAACAAAATTTTCCTTTTTACTAAACCAAGAGACTAGGGCTTTTCCTAGGAAATGACATGTGCCGCTAGTGCTTTTTCTATCAACTTTGCATCCGGCAAAATCAGCATCAGAATAACCTGTTAGGTCAAATGACATAGTTTTGGGATACCATAAGCCGACAAAAGAAGTACCTTTAAGGTATCGAAAGATACGCTTAACTGCGCACAGATGTGATTCCTTAGGATTAGCTTGAAAACGTGCACATAAGCAAACTGTAAACATAATGTCTGGTCGACTAGCAGTTAAATACAGTAAGCTACCGATCATACCTCGATACCTACGTATATCGACAGGTTTGCCTTGTTCATCAATATCAAGCTTGGTTGAAGTCACCATTGGGGTGCTAAGTGGCTTTGCTGCTATGTCGAACTTCTTTAATAGATCCTTTGTGTACTTTGCTTGATTTATAAACGTTCCATTGTTTGTTTGTTTGATTTGCAGTCCGAGAAAGAATTTCAGCTCTCCCATCATGCTCATCTCAAACTCATTCTGCATACACTTTGAAAATTCTTGACAAAGAGATTCATCAGTAGATCCAAAGATAATATCATCTACATAGACTTGAATCAAAAGAATATTGTTATTCAAAGATTTTATAAACAAAGTAGTGTCAACCTTTCCCTTTGAAAAACCGTTATCAAGTAGAAAAGAGCTTAGATGATCATACCAAGCACGAGGGACTTGTTTCAAACTGTATAAAGCTTTCTTCAACTTGAAAACATATTCAGGAAATTTGAAATCAGTAAAACCGGGTGGTTAAGCTACATAAACCTCTTCTTTTATAAAACTATTTAAAAATGCGCTTTTGACATCCATTTGAAATAACTTAAAATTATAAAAACATGCAAATGCACATAACATGCGAATATATTCTAATCTCGCAACTGGGGCATAAGTCTCATCATAGTCGATACTCTCTTCTTGATTGTATCCTTGAGCTACGAGTCGAGCTTTATTACGAGTCACTAAACCATTCTCGTTCAGTTTATTTCGGAATACCCATCGGGTGCCAATGACCGGATGATCAATGGGCTTGGGAACAAGTTCCCAAACTTGATTCCGTTTGAATTGGTTTAATTCCTCTTTCATAGCATCTAACCAAAAATTATTATTACATCCTTCATCACTATTTTTGGGTTCAAACTGCGAGACAAAAGCAACACAAGAAGCTATATCTTTATTAGAGGAACGAGTACTTACACCCTTGGTAATCTCACCAATTACCAAGTCCTTTGGATGATTAGCCAAGAATCACATCTCTTTTGGTGTAGTCTTAAGATTTCTAGTTCCGACTTCTTTGCTTGGAGGTTCATCTGATGCCTGATGTGATGGTTCTGTATCTTTGTGTGAAGGTTTTGCAGTAGCTGTACTTGGTGCGATTATGTCTTCATTGTCATCGTCTAAGTGTTGATTTAGTTCATCAAACTTGACGTTGATAGATTCTTCAATGATTATGGTTCTTTTGTTGAAGACTCTGTATCCTTTGCTCTTTGCTGCATAACCTAAAAATATACCTTCATCGACCTTTTTATCAAATTTACTCAAATTATCTTTAGTATTAAGAATAAAACATTTACAACCAAAGATTTTGAAATAAGAAACATTTGGTGTTCTATCAAACCATAGTTCATAGGGAGTCTTCTTCGATATAGGTCGAATTAGAACCCTATTGAGAATATAGCATGCTGTATTTACAGCTTCAGCCCATAAGTATCTAGGTAGACTAAACTGGTTTAACATAACTCTAGGCATTTCAAATAGATTTCTGTTCTTACGTTCCACAACTCTATTTTGTTGCAGAGTCCTAGGGCAAGAGAATTCATGCAGATAACCGTGTGTGCCACAAAATTTCTTGAATTCTGTATTCTTAAATTCGTCGCCATGATCACTACTAATGCGAGTAATCATGAACCCTTTTTTATTCTGTACTTTCTTACAAAAGGTGACAAATTCTGATAATGCATCATTCTTGTGTGCAAGAAAATAAATCCATGTATATCTAGAGAAATCATCTATAATGACAAATGCATATAACTTACCACCTGGACTAACAATTCTGCTGGGTCCAAATAAGTCCATATGCAATAATTGTAAAGGTCTAGTGGTACTTACAGCGTTCTTGGACTTGAATGCGGATTTGGTAGCTTTGTTCTTTTCACATTTACTACATACCGTATCCTTCTTGAAAGAAATATCCGGTAAGCCGCGTACCAACTTCTTCGTAGATAATCTTGAAATTCTATCCATGTTTGCATGACTGAGTCTCATATGCCATAGTTGACTCTCAACGCTTTTGGCCATCAAACATCTACCTGCTATGTTAGCATCTTCCAACAAATAGAATACATATATATTGTCTTCCCTAATACCTTCAAATATAGTACTACTAGTTGAACTATCAATTATAGTACATTTATCTTTTACGAAGTTAATACCATAACCGTGATCAGCTAAATGGCTTATGCTGAGTAGATTATGTTTTAACTCGGTAACAAGACAAATATCTTTAATCACTGGATAGGGAGCCTTACCAATGTCACCGATACCGATTATGTACCCTTTTAAATTATTACCGAAGGAGACATATCCTTTTTTATTCCTCTTCCACAGTGTTGCAAATAATGAAGAATCACAGGTCATGTGTCGTGAGCAACCGCTGTCGATGATCCATTTGCTCCTAGCATTTGAAGGGTATCCCACCTATAAAACAATTTGCAGATGAAACTTTTGGTACCCTTTTCTTGTAGGGTCATGATTGGTTAGTTTTCGGTATCCATGCATAAACATTTAAAAGTACTAACTTTCTGATTCTACATGCATAAGATATGTGACCAATGAGGCCACAATAATGACATTTAGCATGTTGAGTGTTGAAAGTAGTGTGAGGTGCATGATTGGTAGGTTTTGGTTTTCTAGTATTGAAGAATGCATGCCTATTAGTCTTCTTGGGCATAGTCTTGGTATGGTTTGGTCTGACAGTGTTGGGCGTGTTCCGATGATTCGGTAATTGACACGTGTTAGAATAGAAAGCAGCAACTTCAGGCCGTTTTCCTAAACTAATTTCTAACTTTTTGGAAGGGTCATATAATTTAGTATAGTCTGATGTAAGTGATTCTAATCTGACCTGTGCACACTGGAGACTCTTTCTTTCCTTAGGTAGGTCTTTCTTTAACTGGATAATAGTTTGGTCTTTTTCTTCGGATAGCTTAACAGTCTCGTGTAACAACAATTTAATAGAAGAAAGCTCACCAGACTCATTTGAAGAGTCATTATCTCTAACATAATCTAGTAGGTCGGTAAGTCTTCTTATTTCACCTTTGTACTCTTTGAGTACCTTCTTAGAGGTTTCATATTTGCTACGCAGTTTCCTGTAATCATCTAACAGTTCACTAAAAGCCTCTCCTAGTTGCTCAAAGGTGAAATCATCATAAGGATCAAATAGAGGATTAGTAATTACCTGATCACAAGCCATCAAGCATACATTTGCAGCGTCATATGATTGTTCATCTTCTGAGTCGCTGGCTTCACTTTTATGTCATATGCTTGTGTTGGCGTACTTCCTTGATATAGATTTCTTCAGGTAGCCTTTGTCATATTTGTTGCTTTTCTTTGATGATGATGATGCTGAGAGACAATCTTTCTTCATGTGTCCTTTCTTCTTCCATCCGTAGCAAATATGATCTTCCTTATTGTTGTTGTTGTTGTCTTTGCTGTCCTTTGTTCTCCTGTTAAATCTCATGAACTTCTTGAATTTTCTTACCAGAAGAGCTTGACCTTCAGAGTCGGAGTCGCTGTCGTCAGAATCATCTTCAATGGTTCTTCTATATTGAGCCTTGAGAGCGATCGTCTTCTCTGACTTCTCCTTTGGTGTAGCATCTTCAAAGTCTTGAAGTTCTAACTGGTGAGTGAGTAGCTTACCCATGAGTGTTTCTAGAGACATTGTTGAGAGGTCGTTCCCTTCAATGATTGTTGTAGCCTTTGGAATCCAGTTCTTTGTAAGGGCTCGTAGAAGTTTGCGAATCTTCTCATGGTTACTGTAATCCTTGCCTAGTGAAGACAGAGGATTTACAATATCTAAGAATCTTGTAAACATTTGAGTGACTGATTCACTTGGCTTCATTTTAAACGCCTCGTACTCCTGAGTAAGTCTGCTGATCTTTGACTCCTTGACTTGTGTTGTTCCTTCGTCGGTTACTTCGAGAAGTTTTTACACTTCGTTTGATGTTTAGCAAGTAGACACCCTGTTGAATTCAGTTCTGTCTAAAGCACAAAATAAAGCGTTAATAGCACGTGCGTCAAGACTGGCCTTTTTTTTCTTCTTCTGTATATTTGTCATGGGATTTTTCAACTAAAATACCATCAACATTAATACGAGGTGGCTTTTTATAGCCATCAATAACTACAGACCATAAGTTAAAATCAAGAGATTTCAGAAAGAAACTCATACATGTTTTCTAATAACTATAGTTTGAGCCGTCAAACAGTGGAGGTCTGTTTGTGGCTTGGCCTTCACTTATGAATTTTACAGTTGCCATGTGTAATGCTGTGATCTATATAACTATTAAATATAACAGCAATTTTATCTTGTTTTATCTGTATAACCTGCTCTGGTACCAATTGTAGGAACAATTGGGATCAGAATATAATACTTCTAGATGGAGAGCCTGCTCTGATACCAATTGTAGGAACGAAATCATAAAGCAGAATAATCTAGAGGGGGGTGAATAGAGTAGGTAGCAGAATATTGCTAATTAAAAATCTTGTTAGCAGTTAGATCACAGATATAAAAATAATCACAAAGTAAATGACAGAAATTAAAAGTGATCAGAAGGCAAATGCAAACACCGAGATTTATACTGGTTTGCCTCTTGTGAGGACTAGTCCAGTCGGAAGTACTCTAGCTTCCAGTTGAATCCACTATTGGAAAATCCTGCAAGTTTTCATACGAAGTCCTTACAACTTCTACAGACGCGAGATTTGATACGAAGAACTCGACCAACTTCAATTGTGAAGAGTTGAATCTTCTATCAAGCCTCTGATTACAATCGCTCTTGAAACTTCTAGACCGCACCGCACTGTCAAATCGACTAGAGGATTGTAACTGGCTTGGGATTTAAAAATGAAAGCTTTTTAGAACTCTTTGGAAGAATGTAAGCTTAAGAAGAGAAGAGATTGAAAGTGAATTGGTGATTTAAAATGATCGAAATACTTCTCTATTTATAGTTTTTCCAAAGACAGAACTCTGACAGAATTTGGGCATAATTCGGACAGAACTCTTTGTAACAAACTGCAACTGAAGGATGACCAAGTTCAAAATCAAACATTCACTAACGTTCTACTTGGCCGAACTCTAGCCGAACTCTGGTCGAGTTCTTCTAGGGTTCTGCCAGTTCATTTTTGATAAAATCAATTTTGGCTTTTTGAAAAGTCCTTCAGAAGCTTTTTGTAAAAATGATGTTTTTAAAAAATATAGGTCATTTTTAAAGAGATAGGTCAGTTTTGAAAAACAATTTCGGACAGCCTATTTGCCAGTACGACTTGGTGTATAATGTATTCCTAGACTCAATAAAATAAAAAATTACATTGCTTTGACAGAAATACATTTGGAATGGCAAACGGCTTCAGTCTTGAACATCGTAGATATCTATTGTTGAGCAGTGTCCAAAACGTCGTAGATAAACATCTGAATTGACTTGCAATTATATCGAGACAGAGTTTGACTAATTACTAAAATCAGGTTTGACCATGACCAATGGGCCAATAATATCTTCCTATCAAAGATTCAATTCGTTATCCCAACTTTACTTGCACATCATCCATTCCTATTATTCCCTTCGTTTGGGGCCAATCTCGTCGTCGTTCACGTACACTCCCAGTTTTCCGTCCTAAGTCTTGTTGCCCAAAGTCTATCGTCCGTCCAGACGATACTGTAATGTCAATCCCATAGGTTCAATCACTCGGCATAGGGTCCGCCTATCCGCTAGGTCCGCTCACAAGGTCATAGGTACAAGTAAAGTTTTTGGTTTATCGTGCAAAGTCATTGCACGACGCTCGCCCCAAATCCTCTGGTCAAACCATTTTTTTGTTGTACGGGAGTTTCTACCCAAGTACGTTTCACTCAAAATTCTAAACATCGAGCAGCGTTCGCCCTATTCACATCGAGACATTCTCCGCTCCAAATCCATGTTCGTTTAGAAAAGTCATCTTACGATAGGTTGTCCTCAACCGAATCTTTGACATGTTATTATCGTATGTCCACACTAGCAATTATCGTAGTCTATCTCTTCAAGTATGTTTGATACAATTCACCTATCCATCCTATCCAATTCACTCGACCTCACACAAGTCTGATTATCCACGGTGGACATGAATCACCATGTCGATATTTCCGCAGAATAATTGTCCTCATCGGGACGTAACTCTCGCGTTGAGTTTAGACTTACTCATTTTTGATACGCGGATTGGGCCTACTCAATCCTCAAATTCGTCTTCACTTCAAACCACAAGTCGTAGCAATCAAAATTGTCATGTCATGATATTTCGAGTTCGATCATTCCCGCTGGACATGAATCACCATGCCAATGCTCATACGGAATGATCGTCCCAAATCTGACATAACGCATGTGCGAGACTGGAGTTGCACTCACGTAAGACAAGATCGTTGTTGTTGTGGTTATCACCGAACAATAAAGTCACTTCCCTTCCTCATTCCAAACATTCATCTCTATCAAAATTCCCTAACATATTATCCTTCAAAATACTAACTTCTAACACGATCATCATTCATCGAATCAGAGTACCCCCGAGTAATCGTACGTCGATCTTTGATACGCCTCAATACCATCGATGATGTACATAACCTGACGATCTTCCTTTTACAACGAATAATGAGTCGTACAACTTAATTCCTCAATTCGTATTGTCTCATGCTAACTCGTCATCGAGCAACATCAATTCCAATTTCTTAGTCATTCTCGTATCTCCAAACCAACGTTTTCCATGCACACTATCTTCCAATCGTGCTAACTTCGATTACGTCTGAGTATTTCGTCTTAACTCAAGTTTCAATCCATTCGACTAAATTCAGAATTGCACGCACGATCCACTATGTTTCCTCGACCAAAATATTTATTTTATTTTATCGTCTCGAATCTCCATTCAATCGTTTCGTAATTCATACTACGTATTCTTAATTCGTCCGAACGATATCTCGTTTGAGACTGTCGGAGTCAAAACCAACTAAGCGTTGCTCGTTCTAAAGCTTTGCGCGATATCATCGCTTGTCGACATACTCGTTCTATCTGTAAATCCTTTAGTCTCGCTCGAACAATTTCTATAACGTCCATACACCACTCAGGGTTCGAGCCACTCGACTGGTCGTCGATACTCGCTCTTATTCTTCTTTGAAGCAATCATATACACCACTCGGGGTCAAGTCATTCTACAAATCCTCAAAAGTCATTCGACTCACAATTAACATGTTCGAAGGTGCGTTCGTCCGTTTCCCCGAACTCTAAGAATCATTCTCGTGTTCGTATTAGTGTTGGTCAAGTAGCGTCTCTATCGACATACATTCTAAGTCTCACTTATTCTCGTCCGAGTGATAGTCGATCTCGCTCGCAACTCGTTCGCACCAGAAGGTCTAGGTGCACGATACTCACCAAAACTTAGCCAAAAGGCTGCGTGCATGACCATCCCGTTCGAACTATACTTTGGTCTTATGTACTCGTTCGCTATTGTCAGCGGAAGGTTATTCAAGCATGTATTACGTTTGCTACCTTTTAGCATTATTTTTTCTTTCAACTCAAGTCCATCGTGGTTTGGCACAAAGGCTGTAAAACCCTTATTTATTATTATTATTTTTATTATTTTATTAGACTTAAAAATGAATTTATACAATTTTTGGTTTTATTTATTTTTTAAGGACCTTAGCCACTGTTGAATTTTGTAACACAAGACTATCATGAATTTTGGCACAAAAAATGTAGCAGTGTGCCTTGACTAGTACATTAGCCATGCCGGGGGAAGCCTAGCCATGGTGATGACCAAACTAGAAAAACCAGACAGAGTTGTGAATGGATTTATATAAAGTATTTTAAATTAAATATTATTTTATATATTGATTTTTAGATGACCCGGTTTGTCCAATTTAGTCCGAACTAGGCCCGAACCAAATTTTAGCCCATGTAAGCAGGTAGCGTGACCAAATGTGGCCATGTAGACATATTTTATGTACTTAGAAATATCTCCTAAATTATTTTAGAATTTTATGTACAATTTCTAATTATTTAAATATTTGTACAATTATTGGTATTTTATTTTTAAATAATATTTTATAAGATTGTACATGTTCCTGGACCCGGATAAGGGTGTGTGGTACAGTTCATAATTGGAGAAAATTTTATTAACTTATTATTATTAAAGTTTTTTTGTGAAGATTTAATAAATATGTTATCCTATTAGATATTATTATTATTATTATTTAGTTGATTTTAATGTCAAATGAATTTAAATATATATGTATATGTTTTTAAGTTGATTTCATATATGATAGATGGTATTAAAATTTCTTTTTGAATTTTGTAGAAAATTGATTGGGTTCATTTGGATATATATATATAAATGTAGATAACTATATATAAGATAAGATTTGATTTAGAATATATATATATATATATATATATATATATATATATATATATATATATATATATATATATATAAGTTAATGGGTGGTCGGCCCCACCCGACCACCCACGCCTACGCTAGCAGCAAGCAAGCAGCTTGGGCGCCTACTTGTGAGCCCCCCTTTAGCAAAGCACAGTAGCAGCAACTTTTTATTATAAGGGCCGAACCCCCCAACCCTTATATATATATATATATATATATATAACTCTCAAAAGA
The DNA here is from genome assembly GCA_029216955.1 of Iris pallida. Taxonomy (NCBI): domain Eukaryota; kingdom Viridiplantae; phylum Streptophyta; class Magnoliopsida; order Asparagales; family Iridaceae; genus Iris; species Iris pallida. The sequence continues at coordinate 7,193,247 of JANAVB010043219.1, forward strand.
AAAACCCTAATCTCCTCCTCCTTTCTCCTCTTCCTCCTCCACCCTCCCTCTCCTCGGCGTGCGTGCCCAATCTTGCCGGAGCGACAGCAGTCCCGTCTCCCGGTCGTCACGATAACAACAACAACAGTTTTCCACTTTAAGGTATCCCACTTTTTCGTTTGATTTCTCTCTCGATTCTTGTTCGTTTTTAGATCCGTTAATTCGTGTAGAAAGCCAACATGACCCTCTTCGAGATCCCCCAGGTGGATTTTGACATGGCCATCCAACTTGCTCGAAAAATTGAGACGAAGTTGGAGAAAAATCACTTTTTTGAAATACTAAAAACTGTTTTGAAATACCAACTTGTCGGCCAATTTTCTCGCTGTCCATTAAACTTTCATAAAAACTAATTAAAGGCAGTCAAAGTCAACATAACCGAGATTGTAACGCACATTCTGGATTCACTTTTCATCTAGTGTGTAAAAAGTTATACGTTGTTAAAATTTTATGAAAAATTATAAATTCTGTTTTCAAAAAGTGGAAAAAACACCCGATACGACGTGCTTTCCGACAAACCGGGCGACATGATCGTGCACTATACACATCGAAAGGCGCGTATGGATGTTGTCGACGTGTGGGAACTGACGGAACCCGATTTTGTTGCATGTGCGCAACGAAATCAGTACGTATCCGTCGAGATACCCCGTATCGACCCTTTGCAAATTAAGTCACAACCTTGTGCACACTCATCATATCGCAATAAAACTTGCGCCATTGAACTCGAAATATTTTCCTGGTCCTGTGAGCCAAGTTTGGTCCGATTCTGAGACCGTTGATTGGGACGATATTTTGGCGGGCCCACAATCCCACTCAACGGGCGATTTTATGCACAGCCCACCAGAATGCAAAATTGGACATACCGTTGGGTTCGTCTCATCAAACAAATCTGTAGACATATAGTTTGACGACTTTAGAGAACGTAGGTTCTGGCGCACATTTCGGTGCAAAACGGGTCCAACGGCGGACATCGTTTTGACACGAAATTATGATTCTGCCCCTGTTCCAAAATTTAACATTTGGACAGGCGTTTCTTAGGCATATCTTATATTCCAAACTCGTTCGTGTTGTTTGTTGCAGCATCTGGAGTCATCTGCGGGATTTGGCTTTTCTTGTTTGGTTTATTTGTCGGTTCGAGCTACTGGATTATTCTCTTTTGTACATAACCTCAGGCAAGACACCTTTCCTTTACTGTTTAATTTCTTGCTCAATATCATGCATACTTTTTTTTATGTTATTCTTTCAAAATTATATATATATATGCAAATTATTATATTTTATACAATTGGCTTAGAGTTAAGGGACCACCGTATGTTTAGTGCATCTCATAAACTGTCACGATGTGCCACAGATTATGTGTGAGTTGTGAGTCGCATATAGATATGGACTTGCGTGCTGACTGATCATTAGTACGTACAGGCCGTACGTTAGGATATAACTGCCAATAGATTTTTTTAGAAGACTTGGCAGTTATTAAGGATTAAAACAGTGTCGTGGAGTCGACACATGTATAGTAGCATTGGGGGGAGGGGACAGTTATTAGCGTAGGGGCTACATTTATTTTTACACATATTTTGGGCCGAGGGTGACTCTTACAAGCACTACCTTCTGTCCAGGGTCGATAGCGTCTCGGATGAGGGCTACTTGACGGCCACTCTCTATTACTTGCTTGCGTGAATCTGTTACAGCCCCTGCGTAGAATGTTGTCCTCAAAATGCATATCACATAGGATGGTTAGGAACCTTTACTCATGCATACTTTTCTGTTGAGCTTTATTATTCAGTTTATTGGCATGATATTATGTGTCTTGTTACGTCCCTCGGAGGACCTGGTTATCTCTCCAGGTGTGTCTTGTGATTTTCTGCAGGTTCTCTAGCTAAGGCCATGTCTTGCGCTCTATTCTTCGAGATGTTTCTTTTGGATCGCCATCTCCTTTGCGACCAAATCATTTTCTTGTATAATTCTTTCTTATTTAAATTAGTTGGTAGTGGATTTGTCTCCGCCCAACAATTGTACCATAACTATTCAAGTTGATTCTATCTTTATTTTATTATATATTTGTGGATAAGATTTAGCATGTCTTGGTTCTCTACATTTTACAGCTTATATATTTATACGAGGATTCCATACATTGGAGTATTGTTTGTATATCTACAGCTGGCATGTCTATCTTCTTAGTCCTACGTATTTTGGGACTGGAGCATTACATATTTTTGAGGTGGCCCATGCAGGTCAGTTGTCACTTCGGTTACGAAATTGTACCGATGTGAGCCTGCAATATAGGATTAGAATCTAGGAATCTCATCCATACAGCTTGACCTCCTCATTTGGCTTCAAATGTCGAACTCTTGTTCGACCTCCTTGAACTGCATATTGCTTGATTCTTTTTTACTGTCGATTCTTATTTTCGTGCTTAGTATCAACTAGGAAGATGACTACACTAGTATGTGCTCATAGGTCAAACACATATGGCTAGAATGGTTATATTGGCAATTGGAATACATTCAAGATTCTAGTTGAGTTAAAAAGGCTTTTTAGTGTGATTTAATGATTAGTAATTGGTAAAGTAGGATATTACCACAAAAATTTTTAACCTTGAGATTTCTAAATAGTAAACAGCAGAGGATTTATAGAATTTCATACTTGGTTTAAGAAATTGATTGATTTTCAAGATTTGATATTTATGATTTATTGGGTTATAGTTATACATCCTTGCACAAGTATAAAATTGATTTCCTTTTCGAGTTATGATATTTATGAGTTTTGGGTGATAGATATACATTTTTGAACAAATATAAAATTTATTTGATTTTCGAATTTTGATGTTTATGATTTATTGGATTATGGTTATACACCTCTGAACGGTTATAAAGTTGGTTTGAAAATGATCTTAGCTTTTAAAAATGGCCGTAGGGATTATTTAAACTGAGTTGTACAACTTGCGATTTTTGTGTTTAGTAAATTTTAAATTTTAAGTGGAAGTAATGATGGTAAATTTTGGTTTACAATAATTGAAAACGATTTTTGAGAATTTTTCTTTATTTTAAATTGTGTCCTATGATTGAGGATTTACAATCTATTTAGATTTTGGTAAAAAAAAAAGATTTTGACTAATAAGATTATTTAAAAATTTAGTTTAATGTGGGATTGCTAATATTAAAAAAATTTGGGAGAATTTTGAAGGATGTGATGGAAAGTTATTTTGATTGATTAAAGGAAGTTACCATTTAAAAGTTGTGATTTTGTTGGACTAACTTAGCATGAATAGAAGTTAAAATTAATGAGAGCATTGAGCTTAATTTTTTTTGAGATTGCTTTTAATATGCTGAGAGTTTATCTCGAGGGTTATTTGAAAATTTTTAGAGTTTTAAAGTTATGATTTGTTATGGAAGTTTATTTTTATATAGATTTATGATTGATGAACTCTTGAGTTTAAAAGTTGGAATGAAAATATTAAATTTTGGAAAAGGTTAGTAGTAACGTGATAAAGTTTGCTTTGAGATTTAAGAAAGAGATTTAAATTTTGGTCATGAATAAATTGAACGACTTGCATTGAATACAAATTTTGGTGGTATATTTTTGAAAGTTTTTTTTGAAACTTTTGGAGGATACTTGAGCTAAAATTTTAATGGTAGGCCCCAAGATAATCCTACTGAGTATTCCACACTAATTGCCATGTCACTCATGACCATGATAGTAGTATATACACAAGTGTTGTTAGTCATCTACCCAGCTATGTGACTGTATTACCACCTCGACTTACTCGACCTTCCTTCAACTATAGATCTTTTAATTGCGACCTTCTAACCCATTTGCAATTTGAATAATTAGTTAATGGTTCCTTAACTGTATTCATCTAGAAGACTATCTTCTTTCCGAAATTGTGTTCCTAATTTATTTTTACTGGATTTTTTAATTAATTTTATTTCATGCTTTAACTTGATCTTTTTTTGTGCATTAATTATCACCTCGTAAACTTCCACTTTCTATTTTAGATCTTTTGGCATCCCTTACCATGACTTGGATATTGGAGCACAACACTAGACTTTTCCTCTCAACAAATTTCACATATAAGACCTAGACAAGCCCACCTTCCTGTATACATATCATGTCCCACCAAAACCCATCTCCTTGTACTCTATTTCTTGATATGACCTTATGGTCAAAATGGCCAAACTATAACCTTTACCAGGATACCGATATATTTTTGACCACGGATAGGGATTCCATCTCGACTCAATTCTTTCGACCGATATATGATTTTGTTCTACTTAATTCCTTAAATGCTTAAATTTGTGCTTTATCTTGATTGCTTGATCCATTGTCCCATCACACTACTAGCTTAACTCTTGTAAGTTGGGTAGAATACCTCACTACCTAACAAACCTTTTCCTTGTGAACCACGTTGGTAAGTTCACTTAGACTAAATTCAGAGGACCCTACCTTATCTAGTCTACCAAGCCATAAATAAAGAAATACTAGGACAATCGTATAGGCCCAAACTTCAGGCGAGCCTTAATTTTAAAAGATCTTGGAATATCTAAAAACTTCCTTCATCAGTACCTCCCTTGCTCATATTTTGACTATCTCATGCTGCTTCAGTTTTGCAAGCTTATTTCGTTATCAAGCTTGATCATGACATATTTTATTGGGTGCATCCACTAACAAATTGTCTAATCAGAACAGGTACATGATGGTCTGATCAACTTATTGCACTTTGGTTCGCTTATCATATATTATTCTACGTGGATGGAGACATAGTTAAACTTGCCTTAAAGTCTCATCCACGACAGCCTTGACAATTCTCTTTTGAATTATTTTCGTCGTCTATGAACCACGTATGGTACTCAATAACATTGTCTTGAACCCTTTATTGTTCTTGTCTTTTATTTATTTTAGAGAGACAATGCACTGTGCTTGAGAAATGGACCCTAGGTATCACTTTAGTCATGTGGCTATATCCTCATATTAAACTACTTCTATCCCTCAATCCCATCTACCCTATTGTTCCTAAATTTCGAGGACGAAATTCTTGTAAGTTGGGTAGGATGTAAAATCCCTATTTATTATTATTATTTTTATTATTTTATTAGACTTAAAAATAAATTTATACAATTTTTGGTTTTATTTATTTTTTAAGGACTTTAGCCACTGTTGAATTTTGTAACACAAGACTACCATGAATTTTAGCACGAAAAAATATAGCAGTGTGCCTTGACTAGTACATTAGCCATGCCGGGGGAAGCCTAGCCAAGGTGATGACCAAACTAGGAAAACCAGACATAGTTGTGAATGGACTTGTATAAAGTATTTTAAATTAAATATTATTTTATATATTGATTTTTAGATGACCCGGTTTGTCCAATTCAGTCCGAACTGGACCCGAACCAAATTTTAGCCCATGTAAGCAGGTAGTGTGACCAAATGTGGCCATGTAGACATATTTTATGTACTTAGAAATATCTCCTAAATTATTTTAGAATTTTATGTACAATTTCTAATTATTTAAATATTTGTACAATTATTGGTATTTTATTTTTAAATAATATTTTACAAGATTGTACATGTACCTGGACCCGGATAAGGGTGTGTGGTACAGTTCACCAATTGGAGCAATTTTTAATTAACTTATTATTATTAAAGTTATTTTGTGGAGATTTAATAAATATGTTATCCTATTAGATATTATTATTATTATTTAGTTGATTTTAATGTCAAATGAATTTAAATATATATGTATATGTATATGTTTTTAAGTTGATTTCATATATGATAGATGGTATTAAAATTTCTTTTTGAATTTTGTAGAAAATTGATTGGGTTCATTTGGATATGTATATATATATATATATATATATATATATATATAAGATAAGATTTGATTTAGAAAAAAAAATATATATAAGTTAATGGGTGGTCGGCCCCACCCGACCACCCACGCCTATGCTAGCAGCAAGCAAGCAGCTTGGGCGCCTACTTGTGAGCCCCCCTTTAGCAAAGCACAGTAGCAGCAACTTTTTATTATAAGCGCCGAACCCCCCCAACCCTTATATAAATATATACACATACTCATATATATTTAACTCTCAAAAGAAAAACCCTAATCTCTTTCTCCTTTCTTCTCTTCCTCCTCCATCCTCCCTCTCCTCGGCGTGTGTGCCCAATCTCGCCGGAGCGACAGCAGTCCCGTCTCCCGGTCGTCACGACAACAACAACAACAGTTTTCCACTTTAAGGTATCCCACTTTTCCGTTTGATTTCTCTCTCGATTCTTATTCGTTTTTAGATCCGTAAATTCGTGTAGAAAGACAACATAACCCTCTTCGAGATCCCCCAGGTGGATTTTGACATGGCCATCCAACTTGCTCGAAAAATCGAGTCGAAGTTGGAGAAAAACCACTTTTCTGAAATACTAAAATCTGTTTTGAAACACCAACTTGTCGGCCAATTTTCTCGCTGTCCATTAAACATTCGTAAAAACTAATTAAAGGCAGTCAAAGACAACATAACCGAGATTGTAACACACCTTCTGGATTCACTTTTTATCTAGTGTGTAAAAAGTTACACGTTGTTGAAGTTTTATGAAAAATTATAAATTCTGTTTTCAAAAAGTGGAAAAACACCCGATATGGATGTTGTCGACGTATGGGAACTGACGGAACCCGATTTTCGTTGCTTGTGCGCGACGAAATCAGTGCGTATCCTTCGAGATATCCCGTATCGACCCTTTGCAAATTAAGTCACAACTTTGTGCACACTCATCATATCGCGATGAAACTTGCGTCGTTGGACTCGAAATGTTTTTATGTTCCTATGAGCCAAGTTTGGTCCGATTCTGAGACTGTTGATCGGGACACTATTTTGGCGGGCCCGCAATCCCACTCAACGTGCGAATTTGTGCACAGCCCACCGGAATCCAAAATCGGACATACCGTTGAGTTCTTCTCTTCAAAATAAATCCGTAGACATGTAGTTTGACGACTTTAGAGACCGTAGGTTCTGGCGCACATTTCGGTGCAAAGCGGGTCCAACGGCGGATATCGTTTTGACCCGAAATTACAATTTTGCCCCTGTTCCAGAATTTAACTTTTGGACAGGCATTTCCTAGGCATATCTTATATTCCAAACTCGTTCGTGATGTTTGTTGCAGCATCCAGAGTCATCTGTGGGATTTGGCTTTTCTTGCTTTGTTTATTTGCCGGTTCGAGCTACTGTATTATTCTCTTTTGCACATAACCTCAGGCAAGACACCTTGCCTTTACTGTTTAATTTCTTGCTCAATATCATACATGCTTTTTCTTTATGTTGTTCTTTCAAAATTATATATATATATGCAAATTATTATATTTTATGCAATTGGCTTAGAGTTAAGGGACCACCACCGTATGTTTAGTACATCTCATAAACTGTCATGATGTGCCACGGATTGTGTGTGAGTTGTGAGTCGCATATAGATGTGAACTTGCGTGCTGACTGATCATTGGTGCGTGCAGGTCGTACGTTAGGATATAACTGCCAATAGATTTTTTTAGAATACTTGGCAGTTATTAAGGATTAAAACAGTGTCGTGGAGTCGACACATGTATAGTATCATTGGGGGGAGGGGACAGTTATTAGCATAGGGGCTACATTTATTTTTACACACATTTTGGGCCGAGGGTGACTCTTATGAGCACTACCTTCTGCCCAGGGCCGATAGCGTCTCGGATGAGCGCTACTTGACGGCCACTCTCTATTACTTGCTTGCGTTAATCCGTTACAGACCCTGCGTAGAACGTTGTCCTCAAAATGCATATCACATAGGATGGTTAGGAATCTTTACTCATGCATACTTTTCTGTTGAGCTTTATTATTCTGTTTATTGGCATGATATTATGTGTCTTGTTACGTTCCTCTGAGGACCTGGTTATCTCTCCAGGTGTGTCTTATGATTTTCTGCAGATGCTCTAGCTAAGGCCATGTCTTGCGCTATATTCTTCGAGATATTGCTTTTGGATCGCCATCTCCTTTGCGTGACCAAATCATTTCCTTGTATAATTCTTTCTTATTTAAATTAGTTGGTAGTGGATTTGTCTCCGTCCAACAATTGTACCATAACTATTCAAGTTGATTCTATCTTTATTTTATTATATATTTGTCGATGAGATTTAGCATGTCTTGGTTCTCTATATTTTACAGCTTATGTATTTATACGAGGATTCCATACATTGGAGTATTTTTCGTATATCTACAGCTGGCATGTTTATGTTCTTAGTCCTACGTATTTTGGGACTGGGGCATTACAAAGGCCTTTGCCTATCGATCCCGTTCATCCGAGTACTCGTACGAGCTTTTGAAAATATTAGACTTATTGTATGGAACATCCCAAGGCACAATGAGAGAGAGCGTATACTTTTTTATTTCCAATGAGCTTTCAAAACTGAGAGAATCAAAATGAAGTCCAAGGCCGTGCTCTGATAACAATTTGTCATGCCCCGCTCCCGTAGGAGCGATCGTCTTCGCTAAGGCGTGATGTCGCACGGGCCTAGGTTGCGCCCGTACAAGGCTAATCTCCAGAAACGGCCGATTTGAGCTAGGCCACAGAGTCGCACAGAGTGTCCCCATTTACAGCGAAAAGTAAATGAACACAAGTTGAAGCAAATTCAAACTCTTTATTGATTTTCAAGAGGTTTACAAGCGGCGCTATGCCAAGTTTACAAGTCTCTCAATCTCTCTCTCTGAAACATAAAAGGCGTGCCAAGTGGCTTACAACATGGAATGATTCATGGCGATGTTCCGATACATTATGTCCTGTATATGGTGCTTCAGCTCCTTGCAACGCTCCAAGGCTCCAGAGTTGGCTCCGTGCCTTAGCACGTTCGAAGGAAGCTCTATACCCGATGACGTCACCTGCTTCCTGCAAGCAATCTATGGGATTATCAGTACATTGTTATGCACTGGTGGGGAGGCTAGCTCGCCCACAATGCTATTATTACCAAACACGTTTTATTTACTTTTGTGCACCGTCTATCATTGATTGTCTTTCTAATCTTGTCTTAGGATCAGTTTTATGGCATATTTTATAACCTATCTCGTGTTACCGATTTCAAGTGTTTGTATGGAAATACATGCACAACTTACCCATACTTACCATTCGATCTTTCCTGTCCAAAGTAAACCAAGTTAGTCAACAATTCATACATAACAACTTAACGTAATTCATGTGAACATTCAGTGTCGAGGGAATGTCGCTGCCTCAGAATCGAGCACGTTGTAGGCATGTTCTCTAACTTATTTGCATGAAGTACTCTTTATTATTTGGTGTGTTATATTTCAAGCCTGTACAGAAGGCGCTTCATTCAGTTAACTTAGACTACTTTATTTCAATGCAAGGACTTGCACATGGATTGCCACCAGCAAAGCCCACTTAATATATATACACTGGTCGCTGGCACCACAAGCCAATTTGGACATATTCTCCTTTGGTATTCTCACCTATCATAGCGTGCTGGTGCACCTTGATAGTCTTTTGAAGTACCCCTTTCGTATTCTCACCTATCATAGCATGCTGGTGCACCTTGATAGTCTTTTGAAATACCCATTTGGTTTTCTCACCTATCATAGCGTGATGGCTGGTACACCTTGACAGTCTTTTGAAATACTCGGCCTTACGTCTCTTTGAGTGTCCGAGCCCCCACCCAAACAGCCCGTAAGCCATAATTTTGCCTAGGCCGGCCACGATCCTCCCATTGATCGTGCCGCGGAATCCCTTATTCTTCCTACCTCCCGTATACGATGGGATTATCCACAACCATTTCGTATTGACTTGTCATTTTAACTTAACGGCTGTCTTCGAGCCATAGGCTAACCCTTAGCCATAATGCGTTATCGACTAGGTTGGCGGCGGTGTCCATGCGACACGGGTAGCGAGCCCCGATGTACGTTCCCGTCATATCTGTCGCTAACCATCCCATTCTTTCTTATCTTATTCATTCTTTCTTTCACTTGTTCATTCGTTCATTGATTCATTCACATATCCATTCATTCTCATATTTATTCATTCATTCGTTGATTCATTCATTCATTTATTCGTTCATTCATTCATTCATTCATACATTATGCAACTCTCCGTATGGGAGTCGCCTTCGTGACCCATCGGTCACGAAGTCTTCCAATGTTGCTATATTCTACTCGGAACGACTATGTCGATAGTCTTCTGTTTCATTGTTGTAAACCATTCATTGTTTCTTGTTGAACATATAGAGAACTTGAATGTAAGCTTGTGCCTTAGCACGAGCGTAGAGTGCGGTACGAGAGTTCTCATATTTTCTATGTTCTTTTCCATATTCTATACAAGCATACAAGATGGGATTATTTCCTTAGCTAGGTATGTTGAGTTATTTATTAGCATGCACGGTGTTATCGCCTAGTGATTCTGGCCATAGTGTTCGTATTGTTATGTGTCTAGGCTAAGCAAAGATGGGTTCATCGGAGCCATCCACCTTAGCGATGTTCGTATCGGCCGAGCGATACTCCGAGCGCGCCTTTAAGTCTAAGTCTGGATTCATCTTTGACGGGCCAATGTAAGCCTTGCATCTATTCTTCATCAGGTCGATGCCAACTCTTCGGGTCGAGGGCTCGTTTGAGTCGTTGCACTTGCCGTTTGAATCGGCGTTTCGCTAGGGCGGAGCGGGTCATTACAGATGGCACGAATTAAATCAGAATTTTTCCTAACTGTGATTGAGTACCTCTCCTCTAATGCCTATTTCTTAGTTTCTATCGCAGGCTCATAGCAGTACAACTGAGTCGCCGTACTACCACGGATCGCAATAATACGAATCTCGGCCTGCATGGGCCACCACTAAAAATGTGTCATGACCCGCACCCAGTGTAAGGGTACAAGTACGTAACAACGCCCAGCCTACACCGTAGAATCGGCGGTAGAACGCTGTTCTAGGCTACTATCTAAACCAACTCACGCAATTATATAATATACTTGTCTTAAATCCCAACTCCGAACGGAGGATAAGTACATAAATAATATAACTCAATCACAGTCTAAGCACGATAGGATAACACAGAATTCTATAACTAAAAGGAAACAATAAATACTACTAAATGTTAGTATCTCAAACAACCCAAAATAAGACAACTCTCAAATTATTACAATTCAAGTTCCAGTAAAGAAATCTAAAACAGTCTACTAAACTAGTCTCCCGATCACTCCTGAGAGTCGGGGCCAAAGGTAGCTAATCCCTCTCCAGATCCATAGTGAGTAGGGCAAACATCCTCAGGGCTAACATCTGTAATATTTTCAACAGGTCCAGTCAGGACAGGAATGATTACATCTCATCAAGTAAATCCAAGTAAATAACGAAAACTATAAAACAATTATAGACAATTTTATTGATGAAGCATGGGAATTCGAGACAGTTTAAGATGTAAAACTATAGTAAAAGAACAAGGAAAGTAAAAGCTGTGAAATAGAATATCATGTCAATGAAGACTGTAAATAAAAGCTAGCTGAACTAGAATAATGTGACAGGAGTCCACTGGTACAATATATGTCAAGTATGATTCCATTCAATGATCCAAGTAGGATGATTCTTGTAATGGTTCTTGTGATGATTCTAGTAAAAGATTCTAGACAATACTCATAGTGTATTTTAAAATACTGAGAGCAACATGTAAACAGCTAAGGGTAATTCGACACATCACACACTGATCAGGTGTGGGACGGCTATCGTTCTTATATAATTCACAGGAAGGTGGTTCGAGTATTTAGGAATGTTTACATGTCTACTCAAGTATTTTCCCGCCCGACAAATATGAGTGAATCCATAATACGACACGTAAATCGAGAATAAATCTAGCCAGAATATGAAGGTGCATGTAGGTGATTCTTGTAGTAGTTCTTGTATAGAGGCTAGACATGTAAGGTATGTGTATCGTAATACATGAATTCCAGAAAATATCAATTCGCGTTTGTAACCGAGAATCAAATAGAACTGACTACAACTGAAATATAGAATTTGACAAGTAAATGAGAGAACTATCAGAAGTACTCTTTATATATAGCTTTTATATATATATATATATATATATATATATATATATATATATATATATATATATACTCAACTAAATAAATAAAAAAAAATATATATACTCAACTAAAATTATACTCAACTAAATATATATATATATATATATATATATATATATATATATATATATATATATATATATATATATATATATATATATATGTATATATATATATATATATATATATATATATATATATATATATAATATATATATATATATATATATATATATATATATACTCAACTAATATTGATAGATAGATGGCAGCTGCTCTTTCTCCAGTGCTCTTCCCCCCCCCCTCATTCGGCTGGCCTAGGCCGGCCGCCCCTTTCTCTCAGCCCCCCAGGTTCTCGCGAGCCCTCCTCGGGGGTTCGCCTCGATGTCGCCCCCCTGGCCCCCTAAATTGCGGGACTGGCTCCGCCTTTTCTACTCCACCTCTGCACTCCCCCTCGCCGCCGACCGTTCTTCCCACCGCGCAGCCCGGAGGTCGCCTTCCAGCTTCGGCTCCTCAGGGCGACCTTAGCCCCTCGCTGAGCTCGCCAGTCGGCCCCCCGTCAGCCTCTGTCCAGGTCGGCGGCTCCGTCGCCTCCGGCAACCACCCGCTCCTCCACCGGGATCCTGCCCTCTCCCTCAGTTCAAACTCACCATTCCCCCCTTGGGCGGCGTGAGCCTCATCCCTGATGGCCTCGGGCCCAACGCCCCCCAGTCCCTCGGTCTTCCCGTTGATGGCGCGCGCCCTGAGTCTGCTGACCGCATCGACTTGCGTGTTTCCGAGATCCCTCCTGCTGTCGCGCAGCTTATGGAGCAAGTCTCCACCCTCTTTGTGCAGCAGCTCTCATCCCTCTTTGCGCAGCAGCTGTTGGCGCTTGCCTAGGGTGGGTCCCCCCCACATGCGCAATCCATCTCCCTTCCCACCCTTTGTGCGGATCAGCACTCCCCACATGCACAATCCATCTCCTTTTCCCCCCTTTGTGCGGATTAGCACCCACCACATGAGCAATCCATCTCCCTTCCCCCCTTGCGCGGATCAGCTCCCCCCCGAGCGCAATCGGACCCCCCCCATGTTCACCTTTTCCTCTCCTACCTGTCACTGCTCCTCCCATTCACCCCCCTCCTTCCCTTCCTAGTGCCCTCCCCCCACCCCCTATGCGCGGTCCCCTTCTCCCCCTTTGCACTGTCCCACCTCGGTGCAACTCTTCCCCAGCCCTCTCAGGTCCCCTCCCACTCCCTCGGCATTCCCGTTGACTCGAGCCCTCCACTGTTGATCCCCAGATCTGGTGCGTCCGTGCCCGACTCCTCACCGTCTCCTCCGTCCCTCATGCCACCCCTCCAGGGTGCATCCTCTGCGGTGGAGGCCGCCGCGGCGCCCCTCCCTGCGCAGGCGTCTCCGGCCCGAGCGGCACTCCTCCATCCTCCGCCCCTCCTCTCCCTTAAGCAGGGGTCGCCCCCTCCCAGAGTGGCCCCTCTACCGTCCGATCTGGCACTGCAGGTCCCTCCACTCCCGGGCCGTCTCAGCCTTCCTACGCCGCCATGCTGCGGCCGGACCTCTCCCCCTCGAAGGGTCCTATTCTCTCAGACATTCACCTGCCGGACACTGCCTATTCTCCAGGGTCCCCTGCTCCAGTCATCTCCTTTTTCGACGTGGAAGTGTCCTCGCTGACATCGGCCTTCCCCCACACCTTCATTCTGAAATTCTCCTCGGGGTGCCCCAAACTAGCCAAGGTCCAGGAAGCGATAGCCAAGTGGAATCTCTCATCTGACTACCGCGTGGCCTCTCTCGACCCCAGGCACATCCTCCTCCACCTATCTTCGGACCGCGATCACAGGACCGTGTGGTCCAAGGGCACAGCCAAAATCGAATCCCACCACATGAAGATAATCAAATGGACTCCCGAATTCAACACCAAAGAAGATTCAGCCACCGTGGCAGCGTGGGTTACCCTTTCCAACCTTCCTCTTATTTGCTTTGTCCCAGTGGCGCTAAGGCGCATCGCCAACTCATTCGAAACGTACGTGGCTACAGCGCCCGAGACTAGCAACCTTACCAAAGTCCACTACGCCAAACTCTGTGTCGAACTAGATCTTACTTCTGAACCACCGAACTTCATCACCATCGAGCTGGGCACCCACACCCATACCCAACAAATTCTCTATGACAACCACATACAGTTTTTCAACCACTGCCACTTAAGAGGCCACCTTCAGAAGTACTGCCATCGCCTTCACCCGGAGCTCAAAAAGAAGACATCCAGGAAAGATAACGACCTTCCGGAGGGAAGATCTCCCAAGTCGCCCATCTTACCTCCCCCGAATTCTTACATCCGATTTGAATCCATCCCCAACGAGCCGGCCTCCATCGACCCCCCGAGCAGGGCTCTGATCCCTTACATCCTACAACAAATAGCGATCTCCAACCAATTCGCCATTCTCGGCTCAGAGGATTCGGAGTCGGCCAGCACCCCCGTAGGCTCAAGCCCCTCCGACCTCCCGCCTCCCTCACCAAACTCCTCGTGCAGCGGACTGGAGGTAGAACCCACGGACTCTCCCCCAGTCGACGCAATCCCACACTCCCCCAGCAGAAACCCGGTCGAAGACGCCCTAGCCCTCCTTGGTCCCGACCAAGCGAGGAGAGGAATGCAAGTCCTAGCCGCAGGAGTCCCTCTACAGCAGCTGTTGACCGAGAGAGCTCTCGACTCCCTGGCCATTCCTCCGGAGGATCCTGTTGTGGACTCAGCTGGAGACCTAATTGGCCCCTCCTCAAGTCCGAACGATCATCACAACTGCAATCCCCCAACAACGTCCACAGCGGTAGTGCCGAACTCCCAACGGAGCAAAGAAGGCGCAGACAAGACAGTCACCATCCTAACTAGATCCGCCGCAAGGAGGAACAAAAAAAAACCCCCCACAATTTCCTAAATGCTTAACATCATATCCTGGAATGTTCGCGGCCTGGGTAACAAACAGACATTAAGGAGGATTTCCAGCCTTCGAAAAATTCACAAAATAGACATCTTCATCATCATTGAACCCAAAATCCCCCCCAAACGCCTTAAATCTGCCCAGTTGGCTCTGGGCCTACCAACAGCGATTGCTGGCAGGCACGACATTTGGATTCTGGGCTCGATTGGATGTTAATCTCGACATCATCCAGGACTCCCAACAAGCCCTCTCTTGCTGGGTCACTCATCCCACCCTCCCTGAGCGTATCATCCTTTCAGCAGTTCATGGTAGCTGTGTCATCGCCGAACGCAAAACCCTCTGGAACGATCTTCTCGACACCTATCTCCACAACACCAACACCCCCTGGCTTTACATGGGGGACTTCAACGCCATCACCCACAGAGAAGAGAAGATCGGAGGTCGTCCCACTCCCCTACCAGCCATGCAAGACTTCAACGACTTCATATTTAATGCTCACCTTACTCCTCTCCAGTTCAAAGGCAACGAATTCACCTGGTGCAATATGCAGGAAGGCGATCGCCGTCAATATTCTCGTCTGGACAGAGCCCTCATTAACGTGTACTGGCACGGTATGAGGATCAACTCCACCTTGTCCCACCTCAACTCCACTGAATCAGACCACGCCCCTATTCTGGTGGAAATCAAAAACAACAACCACCTCCCCAAAAAGAACTTCCAATTTCTCGACTTTTGGACCAACCACCCGCAGTTCTCGAGCATCGTTGTTCATGATTGGAACAGCCAGGACTCCTCCAACCCTCTCACTCGGGTTAGTAACAAGCTCAAAGCCACCAGGAAAGCCGTTTCCAATTGGAGCAAACAAGCCTTTGGGGATATTTTCCAAGCTATCCGCGTCGCCGAGGACGACGTCGCCCGAGCTGAAGCTATATTTCTTACCGATCGCTCTCCTGCGGCCAGGACTGCCCTGAACCTTACCAAGGCCATGCTCAAATTCAGACTCAAAGTCGAGACCGAATTCTGGAAACAGAAAGCCAGACTGAAATGGGACAGCGACGGGGACAAAAACTCTAAATATTTCCACGCCTGCGTCAACAGCAAAAGAAACAAACTATCGATTCATCATATTACCGATGAGCACGGCACCATTAGGACCGACCATAAGGGTATCCAAGAGGCGGCCGCCGATTACTATGCTAAGTTATTCTCCAAGGAAACGGTCTACAATGACCCTTCATTCCTCAACCAAATTCCCACCATCATCGACGGCTCCGACAATGCTTTGTTGGAACGCCCCCTGTCCGAACAGGAAGTGAAAGACGCGGTGTGGGCATTGAACGAGCATAGCGCCCCCGGCCCGGACGGATTTACTGGTGTATTCTTTCGTTCCTGTTGGGAGATCATCAAGCGGGACATCACCGACGCGGCCATTGCCTTCCTAGAGGGAGCTCATTACCCCAAAGCTATCTCCAGCGCCAACCTCATCCTCATCCCGAAAAAAGATAACCCCAACTCCTTCCGCGATTTCCGTCCTATCAGTCTTTGTACCTTCACCAACAAAATTATTTCCAAGATCATTGCTACTAGAATGACAGGCATTCTCCCCAAAATCATCTCGGAGGAGCAAAGTGGTTTCGTTCGAGGTAGGAACATCCAGGACAACATCATACTGGCTCAAGAGCTTATCACCTGCATGAAGTTTCCTGCCCGAGGGGGCAACATCGCCATCAAAATTGACATGGAGAAAGCCTACGACAGACTCGACTGGCAGTTCATGATCTGGGTCTTCAGAGCCTTCGGTTTCTCGGAGAATTGGACCAACACTGTGTGGAGATCCGTCAGCAACTCATGGTTCTCTACCGTCATCAACGGCCAATCCGAGGGCTTCTTCAAATCTAGCCGCGGAGTCAGACAAAGCGATCCTTTTTCTTCCACGGTCTTCATCATCGCAGCCGACGTCCTGAGCAGAAACCTCAACAACATGACCAACACCCCAAACTTTCAGTATTATCACACCGCTAGCGGATGCCCCACCATCACCCACCTGACATTTGCCGATGATTTACTTATCTTCTCTTCGGGGGACGTCGGATCGATGGAGGTCGTTCACAACACCCTGACGCGGTACTCGAGATGCTCTGGCCAAAAAATCAACCATTCCAAGAGTGTCATCTACGCCCACCACAGCATCAAAATCAAGAACGCTTCCAGTCTTACCAACCTTACCTCCTTCGCGGTGGCTCACCCTCCCTTCAACTACCTCGGCTGCCCCCTGGTCTACAGGAGATCCAACGCCAGCATCTTCGAGAGCCTCATCACCAAAATTAGGAACAAAATCGAAGGTTGGCACAACGCCACCCTATCCCCATGCGGCAAAATAATCCTCATCAATCATGTGCTCAACTCCATCCCCATCCACACCTTGGCGGCTTGCTCCCCGACCAAGAAGGTCCTTGCGTCGATCGAGCAGACCTTTTGCAAGTTCTTCTGGGGCCATAATGATGGCCAAGACAAACACCACTAGGCCGGCTGGGATACCATGGCCACCCCGATTGCGACCGGCGGGCTTGGATTCACCAAACTTAATCACATCGTTAAAGCCTTCTCCATGAAACTGTGGTAGAAATTACGCACGAGCGAAAACCTATGGACCAGGTTCATGAAGGCCAGATACTTCAAGCACATCCACCCAGCGATGGCCAGAGCCAATAGCAGATCTTCAGCGGCTTGGCGCCGCATTTTACGGGGCCATGAACTGGCCGAGCCGGCGATACGACTCCTTTTGGGCGACGGCAAGGCCAATTTCTTCCTGGAAAGGTGACAGCTTAATCCCGAACACCTCTGGATCTCCCAGCAACTGCAAGATCAAAGACATGTGGAACCTCACTAATAACGAGTGGAACTGGGACCGGATTCGCGATTGGGTCGGCCAAGGTACGGTCGACAGCATCCGTCAGCTAGGTCTTAGCATTGGTTCCGAAGCGGACGTGCTGAGATGGTCGCTGGAAGCTTCCGGGGTTTTATCAGTGCGCTCGGCGAGATTCGCGATCCACGAGAACGACCAAGAGCACTTCACTGCACGATACTGGCATTCGTGCATCCCTAAGAAATGGTCTTTCCTCCTGTGGAGAGTCGCGAGAAAGAAATTGCCAACCGATGAGATCCTTAACTCCATCGGCTATATCCTGGCGTCAGCCTGTAATTGCTGCGACGATAGGCAGACGGAGACTATTGAACACATCTTCCGGGAAGGAAGCCTCCCCGACCAAATCTAGAGCACCCTCAACAGCATTTACAACATCACTTCAGGAGACGGGCGCTTTAACGATCTCCGGGCCCTCTGGGGAGCCGCGTCCCACGGCCATCAGATCGTAGCAGCGGCTGCCACCTGGGTAATTTGGAAGAATCGCAACAAAGCGAGATACGAGGGTCACCAATACTCCGCCGAGCAGCTTATTCGGGAAACTCATCGACAATGCCGCAAAAGGAGTTCCTTGTGCTCCCACACCTCGCCAGCATTCTGGCAACCCCTCTCCGGTTAGTTTTGTCGGGCGCGGTCGCCCCCCCTGTTTTTGGTGGTCTCAGGCTTTTTGCCTTGTACTCTCTTCAGGCTTCGGCATTTTGAGCCTTGATTAATAAAAGAAGGGGTTCTTTCAAAAAAAAAAAAATATATATATATATATATATATATATATATATATATTTTTTTTTTTTTATTTTTATTTTTTATATATATATATATATATATATATATATATATATATATATATATATATATATATATATATATATATATATATATATATATACTCAACTAAAATTATACTCAAAACCACAATATATCCATATATATTTAGCTTATATATATATATATATATATATATATATATATATATATATATATATATATATATATATATATATTTTATATATATATATATATATATATATATATATATATATGAGCTAAATATATATATATATATATATATATATATATATATATATTTTATATATATATATATATATATATATATATATATATATATATATATATATATATATATATATATATATATATATATATATATATATATAAAATATATATATATATATATATATATATATATATATATATATATATATTTAGCTTATATATATATATATATATATATATATATATATATATATATATATATATATATATATATATATATATAGGCCTATATATACACAACTATGTATATACTCAAATGGAAAGAAGGAAGGGTTGGTTTTTGAAAAGGAAAAGAAATCCCAGACCTGGAACAAAGCATCTCAACCAAAAACTTACAACATAAAAATTTACATATAGATATATATTTAAAGTATATATATACTTATATGTATATATACCTATACATAGGTAGAAAACCCATATATAGCCATAATAGATAAATAAAAAGGAAACAAAACCAATGAATCATTCCCTACAATCCCAAATCCTCATGAACGAACCGAAAACTCATAAATTTAAGTTAAAAAGTTAAGAAATCAAAATGTACCTTTTCTATTCAATTTTTGAAAGCCGAAAAATCTATTTTTGACAAATCAACCCAAATCACAAAATACTCCACAGTAAATCACGAAACTTGACACACACATTAGTCTCGACATACGTGATGTGCTCGGGCACTCACGGAGTCAAAACCGTGTTCGTGTCATTTCTGTGGAGTGCGTATCGAAAAACCGATACCGTGTGTCGAAGAGAGCATTTTTGCTCGATTGTGCGTCATACGAACAACGAGAAGCCGCGAGCTCGTGCACACGGCTAGGGAGGGTCACGGGGTAGGTCTAGGATAGGTCGACATGACATGAAGTCGCAGCGATGCGACGCAATAGCCCATGCACAACGTGCGACCTGTGTGCGCCTGCGTGCTCGTGCGGGCGGTTCGCCGCTCGTGGCTCGCGCGTGGGGCCACTTTGTGACTCGAGGTCGTTCCTTTGGGTAGTCTAGTTATAGGGCTACATGTCCAAACTCCTGGAACGGTCCTTCGTCGCGTTGTGTGCGCGTACGAAGAGCGTTTCAGTCCCGAATTTCAGTCGGGTGCATAGAATGGCTGAACAGTTGACGACGAATAACTTCGCGCACGCTCAACGAAACGTCGTGAAATTTTATGGGCATGTGGGCAGAGGTTGCCCCTACATACTCGTAAAATTTCACGAGAGAAGGAGCTCTGTGCGTCGAGTTATGACGCATAGACAGCAGGGCATGCACGGGACCGTGCACGGAATCTCGTGCACGCGTGTCCGTGTCCGTTCGAATGCCGAAATCGTGTCGATTTCATATCCGTCTTCACGAAAGTTGTTAAAAATCATATAAGGAATGATTTCGTGAAAACGGAATCGAAAATTAACACTTTTTAATTCTAAGTGGCATTTTGCCGAACACGTACAACGTTAGACCGATACGTGTCCGATACTGCTATCAAACGAAACCAAAATCCTACAAAACTTCATACACAGATCAAGGGTGACTATATGGATGCAATAATGAAGAAAATTCAGGAGAAAGAAAGGTAGGTCAGAATTTACCTATTGAGAATCGGAATCTCAATAAACGGAACTCCTTGAACGACGTGTCGGTCGATTCCCCTCAAGCAAATGCCTCTGCCTCCTCGTTAGTAATACTCCAGGAAATCCACCTCTTCTAGATGAGTGCAACGGAGTTTGTTTGGTGAGAAACGGACTCCGGATGAAGAAACTAGAATTTTAGAGGAGGGAAAATATGGTTTGCTCTAGATCTTGGAGGCTAATGTATTTTCTACAAATGAGAGAGGAGGGCTGCTTGTGGCCTGCCAAGTTAGGGGGTATTAGGGTTAGGGTTTACACATGGGCCAAGCACTCCATGAGTTGCTAAAAGGCCCATATCAAAAAGGCTAAAAAGGCTAACTAGAAAATGACTTAAAAATTCATTTAAATCATTCTAAAATAACTAATTAATTCTAAAATAATTCCTACAATGTCAAATTAATTCTAATTATTATTATTAGGCTTCTAGACAAGGTTGGCTAAGTTAAATCCATTTATACGTCATAAACATCAAACAAAACCACATATCATCATATGAATTCAATAAATTAATAAATAATATAATAATTACAAAATAACCAAAATATCCCTAAATTAAAAAAATGTGGTGGTTACACTTATAATGATATCTATATATATACTTAACTACACCATGCCTATATACAGCCAATCCTCTCTTCATGAATGCAAGTACCCTCTACTTAAAAGCTGATTCTTACAAGATCCCGTGACTAATCACTAACTGATTTTTAGAGGACTGAATATAAACATATAAGATTTGCCTGAACGTTGGGGGCTGAACATTCAGGATAACCTGAAAAAAATAGGGTATAGATTCGACTTCCTTTTTGGTGGCCTGAACACCTATACAACTGATACATGATGAATTGTGGATACAAAAGGACTGAAATAAAAAGGGCTGATACTCCTTCTTACCAAATTAACGAGACGAGAGAGACATGTGTACATATAAGACACATTTAAGGGACTCTTAAGGATGGGGACAACCTTTAATGTCAACACAAACTCAAGTGTGACTGTAAATGTCTTATACCAAATTACAGACCTTGCACACTCTTATACCTGTATCAAGAGTAAACATGTACTCTAAATATTACCTAAGCATACCTGGTACTCAACCCACATAGGCTTATCACCCTTCAGCTGAAATGTCAAGGACACACATCCAGGTCCAACAGGTAACAGGGATACAGAAAATCAAAAGGGAAGTCTCATGTGTTACCTTCTAAATGGTAAAAGGGAAAGTCCATGTCTCTTTCTTGGCATGCGAACTCATTCCTATTCTCATTATGTATACACCTATATAGAAGCCTTGCTATTCCTCATTAAGGTACTGACACTTGTGCTTCAAATAGTGGCATGACTTCTAATGGCCTATACCATTTCATAATTCTAGACGCCTACTACTGGCTTGATCTTTACATTTGTGTATCTCTAAGAGGCAACTGATACTTAAACTCTATTTCTCAAGCAAGCACAAATATCTACTTTCATCTAGTAATTTGCAATATTGAATGTACTTAAATGTGCAAATGAATAGTAAAAAGTTATATAAATCTGTTTATCGTTTCTGATTCAACTCTCTCTTTAAACATTTACCTCATACTTTGAACTCAAGCCAAAGTGGATGTAGTATTACTGGTATATCAAGAACTTGGCTTACTAGGATAAGAGAAACATGTCACATGAACAACGTGCAAAATGTGTTTCCCTACATGCTGTACTGTCATGTTGGCCTTTCAAGTACTGTTATCTACAACCTATGGATTCCCAAACTAGAACCCACACCTGTTATCTAATTAATACCCTATATGTGACTTCGATGCACTGATACCAGAGTCGAATTTGATACCAGGCCTCCTCCTGCTACAGGCGTGGACATGGTTCCATGTATCAGTTGCTGCTAAGGTTGATTGGGTTATATAAGTATCAACCTTGTTACTTAGGATCGGATACTTAAGGTTACACTCGATTCTAATAGGCCTCTTGACTCCTGCCGATACTTGGGTAAGGCATCCATAGCTAGGTCCGTGACATATATAGAAATATAAACGTACGCACATCAGTCAATCCCCCCTGCATTGTACTTCTACTCATACGAGTTACTTAGTATACACAGGAATCTATTCAATCCTTGGTACAATCCCATTGATTCGTAGATAGTAGATTCTCACACACAAATCCTGGAGCAAAAATATGCTAACTCGATTCCTAGTAGCCTTATCAATCATTCTACTATGAAGATGAGAGCAACCTTGAATAATAAACCTGTTCTAATCTTGGTGGATTCAAAAGGGTTTCGTTCATTACCTTATTGTAGAGTTTCCTTGTTCTGCCGAGAATATGCAGAGGTCCTCAAGGGAAAGTCGGCAGGTACGATGAAGGAGGCTAGGGTTTGATGAGAAAAGTGGGGATGACTGGTTCCATACATACATATAGATATATATATATATATAGTCAATCTCTCTCTAGGATTTGAATGAAATCAATTTGGGATGAGATCGAATTGGTGCAGGAAAAATCTGTTTGTCTACAGATTTGAATTTTAAAAAGGGTCGGCCATCACAGGGTTGTATTAGAAATTTTATAACAAGCCCCTTTTACAATTTGTTTCTTTACAAAAGGCCCACCTTGATTATAGGGTGGTAGCCATATGTATATATATACACTTATACTCGTAGGACTTTATTCATATACAAACACATCCTCTATAAACAAATCCCTTAAATGTAAAATATACTAGATCTAGATACCTACTAAAATCCCAATTCATTATATTGAGTCCAAAAATTAATAATAATAATAATTCTCAAAAAAATCAGGGCAGGTTTTTACAAGGGGTTAGTGGTTAACTGATCGTAAGCCATCAAACATACATTTGTAACATCATCTGATTGCTCATCTTCTGAGTTGCCGACTTCACTTTCATGCAATATGCTTGTATTGGCATATCTTCGGGATGTAGTTTTCTTCAGGTAGCCTTTGTCATATTTGCTGCTCTTTCTGGTTGATAATGATGTTGTTGGACAGTCCTTCTTCATGTGTCCTTTCTTTTTACAACCAAAGCAGATAGGATCTTCTTTGTTGTTATTGTTGTTGTTGTTGTTGTTGTAGTCCTTCGTTCTTCTGTTGAATCTCATAAACTTCTTAAATTTTCTCACCATAAGAGCTTGATCCTCAGTGTCAGAGTCACTGTCGTCGAAATTATCTTCGACAGTTCTTCTATGTTGAGCTTTGAAAGTGATCGACTTCCCTGACTTCTCCTTTGGTGTAGCATCATCAAAGTCTTGAAGTTCAGGCTCGTGAGTAAGAAGGTTACCCATGAGTATTTCAATATACGTTGTTGTAAGATCGTTCCCTTTAATGATTGTTATAGTCTTTGGAATCCAGTTTTGTGAGAGTTCACAGCAGTTTATGAATCTTCTCATGGTTACTGTACTCCTTGCCTAATAATGATAGAGGATTTACAATATCAAGGCACTACTAAAATATCATCAAATAGCGATGTACTGTAGCGACGGCAATAAATGGCGTCGCCAGTAGCGACGTCGTTTTAAACACGTCGCAAAACGTCGCTGTCTAGCGACGTTCTGCGACAGGAGGGTACTACGTCGCCGAAAAGCGACGTTCAGCGACATATTTTATGTACATGTCGCCAAGTTGGCGACGTTTAGCGACGTCAAAATGTGACGTCGCTAAGTTATTTTACTTAGGGCACGCAGCTGCCTTCTTTCCCCCTCATTCTCACTCGAAAACCCGAAAATTTCATTTCCCCCCCACCCCCCCGGCGACTCCCTTCCCCTCTGTCAGTGCCCCCCCGCCCCCCGGCGACCCCCTCCCCCCCGGCGACCCCCTCCCCCTCCGGCGAGCTCCTCCTCCTCGAGATCCTCCTCCTCGAGCTCCTCCTCCCCCAATCCGACCTCCTCCTCCTCTTCCTCAGGTAAACCCTAACCTAACTCCTCTCCTTCCTCCTCCTCCTCTCCCACGGACACACACACACGCACACGGACACACACGCACACGGACACACACGCACACACACACAGACACGGACACACACACACACACACACACGTACACACACAGACACGGACACATACGCGTGGACACGTGCACGAGACTGCACTATGTCATTTGTGTTCGTGTGTGTTAAAAAATAATTTGGACATGATTGTGTCCTGTTTTGGTGGACACTCGACATGTGTGACTCTATGACACATACACATATCATTACCAACCATTAGATTTTGCTATTAATTGAATTTGGATTTCGAATTTGGTTTATCCCCAATTTTCTGATACGTAGTTCACTATATATTAATTTTCTGAGATTAACATTGGTTTAAACTGATTTTGAATGATTAAACCGTTATGATTAATCCCATATCTTCTCTGAGAATTAATGTGCATGTTAGGGTTCACATTGATTGGGGATTCTTGGGTTTTCGTATGCCATTGACTGTCAAAACTGAGAACAGTTTTAATACACTGTTTTCACATATTAGCACACACACATTACACTGAATTTTCTCGAGAAATTATGCACTGTTTACACCTATCTACACACACACACATAAGTGTAACCTGAGAATATAAACACACACTACTGCTATCTACTGATTTTCCTGAGATTGATACACTGTTTGTGTATACTGTTTCTCTTATAGCTCACTCACATTACACTCAAAACCGAGAATAGCTAATTCACTCACACTATTGATTCCTATGTACACACACACATTGAGACACCTAGCCCATGTTATGTACACACACATGGCACACTTTACCCTATATACACACACCCTATTGTACACACACACTGTTAGCATACCACACACATGACACACACACATATATATACGTGTCAATCTGAGAACAGTTTGTGCATTGTTTCCTCATATTATATATATATATATATATATATTATATATATATATATTTTTTAATATATATATATAAATATACAGTCCATATTATCTCTTCATATCAGTCCAGGCATTTATTTAGTTCCAGTACTATTATTTGTCTTGTATTCAGTTGTTCAGTCCCATGACTGACATATAGATTAGGTATTGTTTGGTTGAAGGATTACCTTTTTAGTTCATTCCACCCTTGCACATCGACATTATGTTGGACACGTACACATAGCCTAGATGGTATTGTATACATATATACATAACTATATCATGTAACTCATATGTGATATAGGCATATAGCCTATGTTAGAGTGTCTAAATATATGAAGGCATGAAAGTTGTCTTGTCTTGTAATATAGGCATATAGTATATACATGCCTATATATATATATTATATGTATATATCTATATAGATATTACTTGTGTGTATGAGATAGCTTGAGTTGACTTTGGTCATTATTGGTACTTGAATTGATCGGAACAAAGACCACCAATGTCGGTATCGGTCAATATTTGGTATCGGTCGGTATCGGATCGGAACATGCCAAACCGTATCAGTATCGGCCGTATCGGATCGGTATCGGCCGATACTTTAAAATTATATGAAATAGTAGTCACCCCCAAGGTTGACTATTTTAACTGAAAGTCATAGTAGAGTAAACATCTGACCTAGATTGGACTAAGAGTTGACAAAGTCAACTATAGGTCAACCCTTGACCTAGTTTGACCTTGTTTGACTTTGTTTGACTTAGCTTGACCTTGTTTGACTTTGTTGTCTTCATGTTTGTTAAATGACATCCAAATACTAGTTTTAGTTGTTTAAATGACACCCAGATACTAGTTTTAGTTTCAGTTTGCTTTGGTAACTCACTATTGCTCATTACTTGGTAGGTCATGACTAGAAATAGGATATTTGACTTAGATTTGACCTTGTTTGACCAAGGTTAACTATTTGACCTTAGTACAACCTAGTTTGACCTAGTTTGACCTTGTTTGACTTTGTTTGACTTAGCTTGACCTTGTTTGACTTAGTACAACCTAGTTTGACCAAGATTGCATATCATTGTTATTAGTAACTGTCCGCTACTAATGTGTGTCCCATAATAAGACATAATATACGAATTTGTGCCTGTTGGATAATGTGTGTCCATCTTTGCAGAATTATTTCCAAATGGATATGAATTACTACTTGCGAAATCGTTCATGGATGTACAATCGTCATGCTGATGATATGTGTGGTGTGCGGGATGAATACATAGCGGGAGTAGAGCAGTTCCTGCAGTTTGCTAAGGCGTTCCCTCAGTACATGGACGGCACCAAAATTAAGTGTCCGTGTGTGAAATGTCATAACGTGAAATATTATCCAGAAGTGGAAGTGACATATCATTTGTACTCGAGGGATTTCACGCCTAATTACTATCAGTGGACCGCACATGGAGAACTTGTGTCTTTAGCATCAGAGCCGGAGCCTTATGTTGAGCCGTATATGCATACGGGACCTAATTTTGTTTCAGATAATCATGCATACGACGACGGGTGCGTGAACATGGTTTTCGACGCGGCGGGGCCTAGTTTTGTTCATGATGCACCTGAGGAGGCACCGAACGCCGATGCTGCACAGTTTATGGAGTTGTTAGAGAATGCAAGGACTCTATTGTATCCTGGTTGTGAGGATCATTCACCGTTGGAGGTGGTTACAAGACTGTTGAGCATTAAGTCAGATTTTAACATGTCGCAAGAATGCTACAACCGAGTGTTGGAGTTGATTATAGAGATCTTGCCGGCGGGTGCTAAGTTGCCTAAAGACTTCTACCGGTCTAAGAGGATGGTAAGATCGCTCTGGATGGGTTACGAGAAAATCGATTCCTGTCGCAATGGGTGCATGCTGTACTAGAAAGACGATAAGGATGCAGATGTGTGCAGATTTTGTGGTGCTAATCGCTATAAGACAACTAGTACAGGAAGGTCTACCGGTGCAAGAAGACCGACCGATTTAATGCACTACTTGCCTTTAACGTCGCGGTTGCATAGATTATTTATGGTGAAAGAGACGGCCGAAAATATGAGTTGGCACATGCGAGAACAGATTGAAGGAGTGTTGGATCACCCATCCGATGGAGAAGCATGAAAGCACTTTGATCGAGTGTATCCAGATTTTGCTTCAGATCCGCGAAATGTCAGGTTGGGACTATCTTCTGACGGTTTTACTCCTTTTGGTCTTTCGGGATCCCAGTATTCGTGCTGGCCTGTGATTGTTACTCCGTATAACCTACCGCCTTGGATGTGCATGAAGACTCAGTACATGTTTCTAACCGTTATAATTCCTGGTCCGAACAATCCTAAGAGGAACATTGACGTGTACTTACAGCCTTTGATAGATGAGTTGAATCAGTTAAGGGAAGTAGGCGCTAACACGTACGATGTTTCCAGGAAGCAGAATTTTCAGATGAAGGCAACCCTTATGTGGACCATCAACGACTTTTCGGCCTATGAAATGTTATCTGGATGGAGCACTCATGGCCGTCTCTCATGTCCGTATTGCATGGACCGTAGTAAGGCTTTCCGCTTAAAACACGGCGGAAAACCGTGCTTCTTTGATTGTCATCGGCAATTTCTGCCAAAAGATCATCCGTTCAGAAGGAACAGGAATGCTTTCCGTGCCGGTGTTGTAGAGAAGGGTGATCCACCGCCAAGGTGGTACGGAGACACGATATGGAAGGAGGTTAAAGATTTTCCAAGTGCTATCGAAGATGCTACAGCTGGGTACAAGTGCGATGGATTTGGTAGAGTTCATAACTGGACAAAGAGGAGCATATTCTGGGATCTGCCATACTGGAGTACCAATCTGATCAGACATAATCTTGATGTCATGCATATTGAGAAGAATGTGTTTGATAACATAATTAATACTGTGATGGACGTAAAGGGAAAAACGAAAGACAATCCCAAGGCCAGGTTGGACTTAAAAGAAATATACAAACGTCCTGCGTTGCATTTGATACAGCAGAATGGAAAACAGTTCCTTCCGAAGTCAATTTTCTCGCTGGACAAGGAGGATAAAGTGAGACTTTGTCGGTGGATCCAGGGCCTAAAATTTCCAGACGGATATGTGTCAAATCTGAGAAGATGTGTCGATCCGAAGGAAAACAAATTGACGGGTATGAAGAGCCACGATTGTCACGTATTCATGGAGAGGTTAATTCCGATTGCATTTCGGGAATTCTTACCGTAGGCAGTGTGGGATCCATTGACGGAGCTTAGCATATTCTTCAGGGATCTTTGTTCTAAGAAATTGCTCGTTGATCGTCTAGAAAAGCAAGAGAAGGACATTGCGATAACACTATGCAAGCTAGAGAGGGTGTTTCCTCCTGGATTCTTCGACTCTATGGAGCATTTGCCGATTCATCTATCCTATGAGACACGTGTTGGTGGACCCGTTGAATATCGATGGATGTACCCGTTCGAGCGACATTTGAATCACCTAAAAAGAAAGGTGAAAAATAAGGCACGGGTCGAGGGTTCTATTTGTGAAGCCTATGTTCTCAAGGAGATTACAAACTTTTGTTCGATGTATTTCAAGCCTCATGTTGCAACTAATAGAACGAGAGCTTCCAGAAACGACGAGGGAGATCATGAAAGTAATGATACAATACTGAAGGTATTCAATGCTCTAGGAAAGCCATCGGGTAAGATGAAAAAGAGATATCTGAACGATGATGAGCTAAGGGCTGCTCAGGTGTATGTATTACTCAACTGCGACGAGGAAGAAGTAAAGAAACTGGAGGGGTAAGTAATTAATACGTCTATATTATTTTAATAGTGTTAATTATTATACTATTACATTAATTGAACGATGTTGTTTTCAGCATATTTAATGATGATGTGAGGTCGGGTAGGCCACACATAACAGAAGAAGAACTAGAACAAGAAATGAGGCATTATTTTCCATCATGGTTGAGTGCATATGTAAGACTTGAGAACTCTGTAATTACCTTTTTGTATATTTACTTGATTGAGAATGAGCTTAATTGCTTCTTTCGTGGTATTTAGGTCGATCGTCCATACGCAAGACTTGAGAATGAGTCTATTAGAACGCTAGCCAAGGGACCAATTTATGCTGCAAAAATATGGCCAAGCTATTGTGTTAATGGGTTTAGGTTCAAGTCAACAACTTGCCCGATCAGAGATAACTTTGTGGATCTCGATTCCACCAAAAACAGCTGTTTGTGTATCAAATCTTCGAACTACAAAGATGTTGATGCGGGCAACGATTTCTATGGCGTGTTACGGGAGATCGTGGAGCTGACATATAGTTATGGAATAGAGCCTGCTAAGATTGTGTTATTCAGGTGTGATTGGTTCGATCCGATTGAAGGTCAAGGTTGGAAAGTAGACAAGCACGGTCTTGTTGATATAAACTATCGGCGTCGATATCAAGCCTATGAACCATTTGTCCTATCAAGTCAGGCTCAGCTCGTGTACTTAACAAGTTATCCTAACGGGGAACAACAAGGTCGGACTGGTGGGCAGTATGCAAGACCAAAGCTAGAAATACCTTTGAGGTTGACGATATAGCTTATCAACAGGATGAACTACCTCTTGTAACAAATATTATAGAAGTAGACACGACGGAAGTTTCCTATTACACATCTAATTGTGTAGAAGAAGTAGAATTATTTGAAGAGGAAGATGCAGATAAAAGTGAAGATATAGAGGAGGAAGAAGAAGAAGAAGAAGAAGAAGAAGAAGAAGAAGAAGAAGAAGATGAGCTAAACGAACTAGATGAATTTTCAGAAGAGGATTAAACTGTACGTTTGTTTTATCATTATATTTGACACTTTAGTGACACTTCTATCATATAAATCTGTGACACTTCAGTGACACTCTATTGACACTTTTATTGACACTTCAGTGACACTTTTTGACTATGATATTTTTCAAAAATCTGTGATGTCTATCATATAAATATGTTTTTTTGTTTTATTGTCATATGTTTTATTGTCAGGTATGACTAGACCATCTGGACGACGCGGAAGATTATATATTAGGCGGTCCCGTCAGCCTTGGGCTGGGGATGGAGAGGGAAGTTTCGTACCCTCATCTTCATCTCCGAGTACGCCAGTGTACCATTCTGTTCCCGGTCCATTATCGGGACAGGCTAGTTCTAGCAGGTTGGCGACTCCTCCCTCGTCGTCCAGTCTTCCTGTTCCCGGTCCATTACCGGGACAGGGCAGTTCTAGCAGGTTGGCGACTCCTCCCTCGTCGTCCAGCCTTCCTGATCCCGTGTCCAGCATCCCTGATCCCCCGTCCAGCATTCCTACTGTCGACGACTCTATGGAGGGAGCCCACGTCGATCATATGGAGGACGGCGATCAGACTGATCCTGCCCAGGCAGGAGGTGAGAGCGACCCTCCATGCGCTCCCCCGGGCGAGACGCGTATGAAGATTTGGACGGACGGGCCTATGAAGTAAGTTAATTAATTATTATATATTTCTCAAATGATTATATGTACATATATATTCATGAAAAATTATTATTGTATAGATATCGGCCTTCTGCAGTACAGAGACAGCTGGGGACATTTGTGAGGCAGAACTATGGTGGGCCTTGGCTCAACTACTCAGATGCTCCCGCAGATAGGAAGGCCTTTTGGTTCGCCCACTTCAAGGTAAAAAATTTGTTTATTTTTAAATTTTAATAATCATTTGTGTATATTATACAACTTTTGTATTTTACTTCTTGTAGAGGACCTATTTCTATCCACCACACCGGGCGGCGAGGATCGAGGGCCAATTTCCTGCCGTCATAGCCAAGCTCATCCGTGATGCGATCGACGACCAGAAGCGTCGTGATCGCGCCAGACGTCCGATCCAGGGTTGGATTACGCCAGAGCAGTGGACTGCGATGAAGGCTAGATTCAGCGAGCGCCAGTACCAGGAGCGGTCTGAGAAGGCCAAAGTGGCGCGGTCGAGCGCCGGTAAGTGGTGTGGTGGCTCCATTCCGATGACGGTGCATTTTTGTCGTCTGGTATATTTCCTATGATGGACATTAATTTATATATAGTTCGATATAATGTTTAATACTAATAATAGATAATATATTTTAACAGGTAAAGAAGGGTGAGGACCCGAACATGGTGACCGTCTTCCTGGTCACCCATCGGAGGGCTGGGGACTTCATTGACGACAGGGCGACGCAGGCATATGTACGTTCTATTCAACTAATATTAACTGACTATAATTTAGAAAACAGGAAAATAGATATCAATATAGACTTTAGTAAATACTTACACGTTAGCAAACATGTTCTAGGCCGAGTTTGTTCGGCTACAGAAGGAGGCGGCTGCTGCTGCTGCTGCTGCTGCTGCTAGTGCGCAAGCAGAGGGAGGGGCTGGTACTTCCTCCCAGTCGCCTGCAGAGCCATCGCCGGACGAGCTCTGGATGACCGCCGTTGGCGGTCTTCAGAAGGGTACATACTACGGTACGGGATCCTACGGCACATATTTGGCTTCGGAGTCATCCCGGGCCCCCTCTGTCAGTGCACAGTCTCCGGCTACGCAGGCGTCGTCACGAGCTGAGGATGTTCGTCGTCAGATCGAGGAGTTGTGTCGCGAGTTGCAGCAGCAGATTTCTGATGCGGTCGAGCGACGATCCGACCCTCCGATCGTCACCGGACGATTTGATGCGGTCGAGCGCAGTATACAGGAGCTGATGAGTCTGCATCAGGCTGCAGCTGCCAACTTGCAGACGCTCATCGAGTCTACGCAGTGCACGGAGCGTAGACAGGTCGAGCTGGACGGATCGCAGAGGAGCCTTTCTCTCTCACTCGCTCAGTATACTGAGAAGATGGTGAGTACCCTTGCTGCGCATGGTGAGCGACTGCGAGAGCTGGAGCAGGTACGTCCTCCGGGTCCATCGACGGCGCCGACTCCAGATACTGTACTGCCTCCGGCGCCGACTCCAGATATTGTACTGCCTCCTACTGCCCCTACGGTACAGCTCACCCAGGAGCAGTATGACTACATTCTATCCCAGTTGCGCAGCAGGGGTCCGCAGTGATTTTATTAGTTTTTTTATGACTTATATGTATTGGCCCTATGGGCAAATTGTTTATTTATACACTGTTGTTTATACACTTGGTGGGAGACTTTTTATCATCTTTCATTTTTATTTGACTCTATTGGATGTTTGTGAGGATGTGTATCTGTGATATTTACTTTGCACTGCCTCCTATTTTTATTGTGATATTACTTTGTGATATCTGCGACGGGATGACAAATATACCTACGCTGGGTTATAAGCGATGATCTGATATACAAAGGAGATGCTGCCGAAATTTTAAAAAATATATTGTGTATTTTTGTTATATGTGTGTCTGTGTTTACAGTGAATGTGAAATACAGTGTTCGGAACCATCGACAGTTTCGATTACTGTTGTATGTTTTATCTTGGATAGAAACAGCAACAGTTCAGGGTGCACTTCTGAGAGCTTTATTTTCACGTTCTTCACTTTCTCGGACGTCGTAAAGGTTTTCGAGAAGGTGAAGGACGTGAAGAGGAAGCTCTGAGAAGTGTACCCTGAACTGTTGCTCTTTCTATCCAAGATAAAACATACAACAGTAAGCGAAACTGTCGATGGTTCGAACACTGTACTTCACACACACTGTAAACACAGACACACAGCATAACAAAAATATCAATTATATTTTTAAAATTTTTTTTTTTTAATATTAGCGACGGATAGCGACGTTCTGCGACGTACTGCGACGTCACACAGACGTCGCTATACGTCGCTAACTAGCGACGTTACGTCGCCCGACGTCGCTACTATACGTCGCTACATTGCCCACGTGGCCACGTGGATGCCATGCCTCGTCATCATTTATAAACTTTTGAAGCGTCGCTAGTGGTCGCTTTACGTCGCAATGTTGGCGACGTACTGATACGTCGCTATCTGTCGCTCATTTTGCAACGTCTAGCGACAATTAACTACACGTCGCAAATAGCGACGTTTGGCGACTAAATTGCCATCTGCGACTTGCCTATAAGCGACGTAGTTTTTTCGTCGCTAAATACGTCGCAAATCATTGTTAGCGACGTATTTCTTGTATTTAGCGACGTCTCCTGACGTCGCTAATCTGGGTTATTTTAGTAGTGAGGAATCTCGTAAACATATGGGTGATTGATTCGTTTGGTTTTATTTTGAACGCCTCATACTCCTGAGTAAGTCTGCTGATCTTTGACTCCATGACTTGTGTTGTTCCTTCATGGGTTACTTCGAGAAGTTTCCATACTTCATTTGATGTTGTGCATGTAGACACCCTATTAAATTTAGTCCTATCTAAAGCACAAAATAAAGCATTAATAGCACGTGCGTCAAGACTGGCCTTTTTTTCATCCTCAGTATATTTATCATGGGGTTTTTCAACCAAAACATCTTCAACAAGAATACGATAAGGCTTTTGTAGCCATCAATAACTACAGACCATAAGTCAAAATCTAGAGATTTCAAGAAGAAACTCATTCGTGTTTTCTAATAGGTGTAATTTGTACCGTCAAACAGTGGATGTCTGTTTGTGGCTTGGCCTTCACTGTGAACTTTACAGTTGCCATGTATTGTGCTGTGATCTATGTAACAGTTAAGAAAAATAAAAAATATAACTGTAATGTTACCTTGCTTTACCTGTATAACCCGTTCTGATACCAATTGTAGGAATGAATGTAAAATGCAATACTCTAGAGGGGGTGAATAGAGTAGGCAGCAGAATATTGCTAATTTAAAAAGTTAGCAGCAAGATCACAGAGAAATATCATGAGTAAATAAATGTAAAAGCAGAGATCAGAAAGTAAACGCAAAGACGGTGATGTATACTGGTTTTTCTCTTGTGAGGACTATTCCAGTCGAAAGAACTCTAGCTTCCAATTGAATCCACTATTGGAAAATACCACAAGTTTTTATACGAAGTCTTTACAACTTCTACAAATGCGAGCTTTTATCTGAAGTACTCGACCAACTTCAGTTGTGAAGTATCTTTCTTCAATCAAGCCTCTGATTACAATCGCTCTGAAGCTTCTAGACTGTACCGTACTGGCAAATCAACTAGAGGATTGTAACTGGCTTGGAATTTGAAAATTAAAGCTTAGAACACTTTGGAGGAGAGCAGTAGGCTTTAGAGAGAAGAGATAAAAGTGAATGAGTGAGTTGAAATGATCAAAATCCTTCTCTATTTATAGTTTTTCCAAATACAGAACTCTGTCAGAATTCGGGCATAATTCGAGCATAACTTTATGAAAAAATTTCGGTAAGATCCGTAACTGCAGGAGGACCAAGTTCAAAAAACAACGTTCACTAACCGAACACTGGCCGTACTTGGGCCAAGTTCTGTCAGGATTTTGTTAGGTTTTTGCAAAAATGAGGGATTTTTTAAATTGTTTTAAGCAGTTTGGAGCTTTTTGTAAATAGGGGACTGCTTTTCAAAATATGAGATATTTTGAAAACATTTTTAGGATAGCCTATTTGCCAGTACGACTCGATGTACGATGTATTCCTAGACTCAAGAAATATGAAAATTATATTGTATGAAGGAAATGCCGACTCGAGAGGCAAACACAGCTTCGGTCTTGAACAGAATGGATGGCAGTTTTCTGGCAGTATCCAAGAGTCCAAATAAACTTGAGTAGCCCTTATATCAAGACAGAGTTTGATATATTATTAAATCAGGTTTAAATATGACCAATGGGCCAACATCTAGCAGCTGGCTCGAAAGCAGTCTCCTCAAGCAGTTTGTATTGACTGCATTGAGGGCTCCTCAACAATCGATTCTTCAGTGGTCTTCTCGACCGATTCTTCAACAATCTCCTTCTTCAGGCTATCGATGGTCTCATCGACGGGCTCATTAGTAGCTCCCTCGACCTCCAACTCATTGGCTACGTCGACCGGCTCCTCAGTGACCAACTCATCAGCAGCCTCCTCGGCTGGCTTTTCCCTGGTCCCCTCAGCTGCCTCTCCCAGGACCACGTCGGCCAACTCCTCAATAGCCTCCGAGGCCGCTTTCATAATGACCTCATTGATCAACTTCTCAATAGTCATCTTGACCAGCTTCTCAATAGTTCGGCCAGCTAGCTCGTCAACAGATTCTGCTGTCAACTTTTTGGCATTATTTACTGGAACGGATCTCTGATCTATGACAGGGCTAATTCCTCAGTTACTGGTTCCTCCTCACCTCCTACAGGGGAACCACCGGCAATGCCTTCAGCACCCTCGACTAGGTGATCCGTCTCGGGTATAAGTAACTAAGATGTACCTTCGTTCACCGCAGGACCAACCCCGGGTATTACTACGTGTCCACCCGCAGAAGCCACTTCTTGGTGCGAAGCCATTAGCTTCAAAAATCCTGACTCATAATCAAAAGAGACAGGCAGAGAAACCTCTTCTGACTCAACAGCCTCAGCTGTTGCAGTTGTTGGGCCTTCCTCAGGAACACTAGCCTCTTTGACCCTCGTGACATAGGCGGTTCTTTCTTCCATTTGCGAAGATGGACCTTCGGCAGAGAAAGGGGTGGTAACCCTAACCTCGGGAAGAGGCTCCTCAGGAAGTTCCCTGAGTGTCTCCGACCACCCTAACTTCTCTTTTATAGGACAGTTGAGCACCTCTAGAGGAGGATGAATAGAGTGTGTGCGAGTGTAGGGGAAATAATCACCAATTAAAATTTAACGGTTATAATCGACGGCAGAAAATAAAGAGACAATAATATAAATGCAGTAAGAGATAGAAGATCAAACTCAGTGAACACCACGATATATACTGGTTTTTCTTTGAAAGGACTAATCCAGTCACGAGTACTCTTGTCCGCTATTAATCCACTATTCATAAACTAAATGAGAGCTTCTCGTCTCTTTACAACACCGTGCTTGGTGACAAGTGCACGACCGACTTCACAACACCGTGCTTGGTTACGAGCGCACGACCGATACCAAAAATTAAGATGTTTTCTGAACTTGTAACCTCTTTACAACTCTGCAGACCAAAGACTCTAAATCGAACATGATGTTACTGGCTTTGGCTAAGAGATGTATAGATAAAATGTGAAAGCTTTAGATCACTGAAAAACACATTGAAGAATAGATAGAGAGAAGAGTGAATGAGTTATTAGAATTGAAAAATCATTTTTTATTTATAGTTGTTTTTTTTTGACCGAACTCGGGCAGAGTTTAGGCAGAGTTCGGATGCTAAGATCTCACAAATGAACGTTGTATGCAGATTTGGAGGCAACTGAAATTCAAATTTGAGTTGACCGAACTCGGTCAGAACTCGGACCGAACTCGGATAGAGTTCTGCCAGAGTTTT
Organism: Iris pallida; assembly: GCA_029216955.1. Taxonomy (NCBI): domain Eukaryota; kingdom Viridiplantae; phylum Streptophyta; class Magnoliopsida; order Asparagales; family Iridaceae; genus Iris; species Iris pallida. The sequence continues at coordinate 7,230,146 of JANAVB010043219.1, forward strand.
ATTATTTCAGAACTCAATTTAAATGGCCAAATAGCATATGTATTTTGATTTTTTTTGGATATGTGGAGTTTTGAGATTTTAGGTAGGCTATTTGGAAAGGTGGACTTGAGTTAACCTAAGCCAGTAATATCCGATCGATTTTATATTTCATATCCTAGACTCAATAAAAATAAAAATACAGAAGAAATGTAAAAAATAACTCGATCAGGATTCAGTAACAATTAGCTTTTGGATGATAACTTTGAATGCTAATTGTAGATACAGTACATCCTTTGATATTGATTTCACTGACCTGAAATGTTAGCAGTTCGTATATTTTGTGTATCGACTTAAGTCGTCGTTGATTATCAAATCAGGTGTGACCATTAGGCACTGGGCCAGCAATCTCCCCTATTTTGATAATCGACAAACTTGAGTCTATACCAAAATATAGCTAAAATATAACTTTGAAATGATATACCTTACTTATTCGTTTGAATTTTATTTTGGTATTGCTCTTCTCCCCCTTTATTATGTACAAAATGAGTAGCTCCCCCGTAATGTGTGAGGCCAACAATATAGACACAGACAAGAAAGAAAAAGAGTAATATCCAATATACAAGTCACAAGAAACGAGTATGAAGATAGTAGAACTAGCAGTAGTAGTAGATAAAACTGATAAACTCACCTAATAAGCTTATGAACTAAACTGAAGAAAGTACATCATAAGCCCATAAACGTCATAACTAGAAGAGTTTATGACTGCTAAAAAGAAAAAACTACTAATAAAAATGTCCAACTAAGAAAGTTTGGACTGATACATAATGCAGCTATATAGATCATCATTACTAGCAAATAAAAACTCAAAACACTAACTGAATGCTCGTCTCACATATGAGCATCATCATCATCAGCTGGAACAGGTGGCTGAGGGTCGAAATAAGCTGTGGTCAGATCAAAGTGTCTGAAGTAGTCGGGTCGTCGAACCTCGGTCTATCGAATGTTGGATGATGGATCATCGGAACAGGAGCAATAGGGTGTTGTGCCAGACTCCAGTGTAGATCAACAATGTTGTTCCTTAATACCTGAGCCTAATAGCTATATCAGAACTCAGCATCTCCATAACTCTGATGACATTTCCTAGAGAGGGTGAAAAAGTCATCGAAGCGCTGATAGAACTGGGGGTCGAAGCCTGGAACAGGAGCAGGGGCATTTGAATCGACTTGGGGCTCAACAGGAGCAGCACCTGAAGGAAGTGGAGGCTGAGGATACTTCCTAGATCTAGTCCGCTTAGACGATAACGAAGAAATAGGACAAAGAGAAAGGTTGATCTGGAATCTCTTGAAAATAGTTGCCAGATGCATGGGGTATAAAAGGTTCTGCCCCACCCGTCTGCAACCGATCATCCAAGCATAAAGGTCTTGGAAACAGAAAATAGAACACCAAAATGCAGACGTTACATTGCGTACATCTCAAAAAATGTGATCTCGTCAGAAGATCACGTCTTGGGAAGCAAGGCAGAGAAAACAAACCGATGTAATTCATAAAAGTTTTGGTTGAGGTGTTTTACAAATATCCTACCACTATGAGGGACAGTGTTTGGATGACACATATAGACTTTGAGAGAGTTGAGGGTCATGTCTTCAAGGGTCATGTACTCGCCAACATCAGGCATGTAAAAATACTCACTGACGTCAGTTGAGTTAAACTCAATTTCATGTCCAGCGACACAAGAATAGATACTATCGTCAGGTTTCACTTACATGTTGCAATAGAACATTCTAATGGTATTATCATAGATATTGTCAGCAGTAGAAAAGAAATCCTGAAGACTAAGTCTATCGAAAGTGTTTGCATATTCAGAGAAAATAGTAAAGTTGACAACTCTCCCGGGACATATTTTCGGAAGAGAAAAAATCAAACCAAGAATTTGAGAATTCTACAGTTGGAAAGTGTGAAGCGTCAAAGTCCTCTTCGTCGGAGGGACGAGCGGGACTAAAAGCATTCACAGGTTCATACTCCAAGGTTGAAGATGAACCCGCTTTGGAGGAAACTTTCTTTCTCTTGTGGAGTTATTTAGGAGCCATAGAAAAAATAGAAAAAGAGATACCTCAATAGAAGGAGATATGGAAGGAGAGAGTCACCTCTGAGCTTCTTAGATCCAAGAATTAGGGAGGAGGAGAGATTCAAACTTTGGTAACAAAAGTTTTTGGGGGTTATTTGATGAAATATGGAGAAGAAATATGGAGAAGATGATGTTTATAAAGAGCTAGGGCCGGCAGCAGCAGTTTTGGAAATTTGAACCAGCGTCGACCGAACTCGGTCCGAGTTCTGCCACAGTTCGACCACTTGTATTTCTAGTTCATTTATGCATAATGAATGATAAATAAACTTAATAACTTTGAAACTTCTTCATTTAATAATGTTTATTACTTTGGGTTAGGTGTAGGGGCCGGATCCCAGCTAGTGGTAGTCTGAAGACTAATATGCCGTGTCGCTTCAGGCTATTTATGCCTGTATGACAGAAGGACCCTTTCGACTTGTACCCAAAATAACTTCAATTAATAAATGTCAAAGTTTTAAGTCATAAGAATTTTTTTTAATCATAATGCATCATAAATCCGAAAATTCAAGTATGCCTATCTCACGACACAGATAGTTAAAACGGTCTTCAGCCAGTGGTTTTGTGAAAATATCTGCTAGTTGACGATCTGTGTCAATAAACTATAAGCAAATATCCCCGTGTTGTTGGTGATCACGTAGAAAGTGATGACAAATCTCTATGTGCTTTGTGTGTGAGTGACAAACATGGTTCTTAGTCAAGTTAATCGTGCTAGTGTTATCACAGAATATGGGAATGTTCGTATCGTATAGATTGAAGTCTTCTAGGGTCTTCTTCATCCATAAAATTTGAGCACAACAACGTCCTTCGGCGATATACTCAGCCTCATTCGTTGATAGCGCTACAGAATTTTGTTTCTTGGTAAACGAGGAGACTAAAGCTTTACCTAGGAAATGACATGTACCGATGGTACTTTTTCGGTCTATTTTGCATCCTGTAAAATCTGCATCAAAATAATCGATTAGGTCAAAAGATGTGGTTTTGGGATACCACAAGCCAACTGTAGAAGTTTCGATAAGATATCGGAAGATACGCTTAACGGCACATAGGTATGATTCCTTAGGGTTAGCATAATATCTTGCACAGATGCAAACGCTAAATATAATATCAGGGCGACTAGCAGTTAAATATAATAAACTACCAATCATACCTCGATACTTCTGCTGGTCGATTGGTTTGCCACTTTCTTCAATGTCAAGCCGGGTAGATGTAGCCGTTGAAGTTCTGATAGGCTTTATGTTGTCGAAGTCATACTTCTTCAGCAAATCCTTCGTATGCTTAGCTTGGTTGATGAATGTTCCCTGTGAGTGTTGTTTGATCTGATGTCCTAGGAAGTAGTTCAGTTATTCCATCATACTCATCTCAAACTCACTCTATATATACTTAGCAAATTTTTGACAGAGTTTTTTATTCGTAGAACCGAATATTATGTTATCTGCATAAATTTTCACAAGAAAATTTTCATCATCTGAAGTTTTGATAAATAAAGTAGTATCAACTCTTCCTTTTGAAAAACTATTTTCAAGTAAAAAGACACTTAGGCGTTCATACCAAGCACGAGATGCTTGTTTGAGTACATAAAGTGATTTTCTAAGTTTAAGGACGTGATCAGATTTTTTAAAAGTCTTCAAAACTAGGGGGTTGTTTCACAAAAACTTTTTCTTTCAAAAATCTATTTTAAAATGCGCTTTTCACGTCCATTTGAAATAATTTGAAATTGTGAAAACATGCAAATGTACAAAATATGCGGATAGCTTCTAGTCTAGCAACATGAGCATATGTCTCGTCATAATCAATATCTTCTTCTTGATTTTACCCTTATGCCACTAGACGTGCTTTGTTGCGTATAGCCTGTCCATCCTCACTTAATATATTTCGGAACACCCATTTGGTACCATTTAACGATTGACCAATAGGTTCAGGAACAAGTTCCCAACTTAGTGTGTCTCAAATTGATTAAGTTTCTCTTGCATGGCATCAATCCAAAATTCATCATTAAAAGCATCTGCGACTGACTTAGGTTCTACTTGTGATATAAAAGCTATATTAGCTGCTATATCAGTGTCTTTATTAGAAGAGCATGTTCTTACACTTATTGATACATCACCTATGATGAGCGTCTCTAGATGGTCTGGAAACAATCTCCAAGATTTGAATCTTGCTGTTAGATCTTCTACATGGCTCTTTGGTAGCAGTATCTTTGGATGACTTGGATTTAACCTGTGCATCTTAATTATTACTATCGCTAGATTTGTGACTATTGAGCTCATCAAAAGTAACATTAATGGATTCTTCAACAATCATAAACCTTTTATTAAAAACTCTATATCCCTTACCCTTAGCAGCATATCCGAGAAATATCCTCCATCTGCTTTAGAGTCAAACTTTTCCAAGTTGTCCTTGGTGTTCAGGATAAATTAGCGACATCCAAAAACTTTAAATAAGAAATATTTGGAATCCTTTCAAACCAAAGCTCATATGGTATTTTCTTCAATATAGGTCGAATTAACACCCTATTTAAAACATGACAGGCTATACCAACAGCTTTTGTCCAAAAATATTTAGGAAGATTATGCTGATTTAGTATGACTCTAGCCATCTCGCTTAGAGTACGGTTCTTCCGCTCCACAATACCATTTTGTTGGAGAGTTCTAGGACAAGAAAACTCTTGGTAATATCCACTATCATCATAAAACTTTTTAAATTCAGCATTTACGAATTCGCCACCCTGATCACTTCGAATTCGAGTAATCATAAAGCCTTTTTGTTTTGTACCTTTTTAAAAAATATCTGAAATTCAAAAATTGTATCACTTAAAATGAGAGAAATCATCAACAATAATAAAGATATAGAGTTTACCGCCAAGACTAGCGACTCTACTAGGACCAAATATATCCATATAAATTAACTGCAGGAGTCTAGAGGTACTTATAGCATTGATGGATTTAAAAGTAGACATAGTTGCCTTGTTCTTTTTACAGTCAGCATATACCATGTCTCTCTTGAATATGATCTCATGAAGTCCTTTTACCAACTTTTTGGTGCATAGTCGTGAGATAGTATCCATATTAGCATATCCTAGCCTCATGTGCCATAGCTAGCTTTTATCTTGATTTGCTACTAGGTATCTTCCTGTATTGCTAGTACTCCCTAGAAAAAAATGTAAATATTATCTTCTCTAATCCCTTCATATACAGGATTACCAGATGATATTTCATATATAGTATATTTATCTTTTATAAAGTTGATGCCATAACCATTATCTGCCAAATGACTTATGCTCAGTCGGTTATCTTTTAACTCCGTAACTAGACAAACGTCTTCTATTACTGGGTAAGAAGACATACCAACAGTGTCATTTCCAATTATGTCATCTCTCAAGTTGTTTTCGAAGGAGACGTATCCTTCATTCTTCATCGATAGCGTAGTGAACAAAGATGCATCACCAGTCATGTGCCATGAACATCCGCTATCGATGATCTACTTACTTCTAGCATGAGAGGATTGAGCGTCCACCTACAATACGAGTAGATGAATCCTTTGGTACCCATTTCTTGAACCATTTTGATTACTCTTAGGTCTCTAAACAAGTGTTTGATTATCAACAAGCTTTCTTGCTAGACAATACTATGATATGTGCCCGTAAGTACCACAGTACGTGCAAGTAAGTTTTGAAAATGTGTTATTTGTTTCTGTGTTGACATGAAGTTGTCTTCTTTGAAAACCTATAAGTGAAAGCATGATTGTGATTAACGTGTTGCTTACATGCTTTCTGTGGTTTAGTCCTCCTGGTTGTATGCTTAGCATTAGGACTAACCTTAGGCTGTGTCACAGGGATGGCCTGCTTGCCTAACTTGATATCTAACTTTTTAGAGGCCGCACAAGACACCTCATATTTAGGAGTCATATATGTAAGTCTTCGCTCTGTGACTAAGTGCCTCTTCTTATCTATGTCATAAAGCTCTTGTATCTTGACATTGTCTTTTTCTTTCTTTCAATGGTGAGGATAGCCTCATGATAGTCTACCTTGAGCTTGGCTATCTCATCTGTGTTACCGGTAGTACATGTCTCTCTAATATCTTCAAGAAGATTAGACAATCTTGTTACTTCGGTTATGCATGCCTTAACCTTTTTGCGAGATTGCTTATACTTATCTAACACATTTCTGTGCTCTTCAAGTAGTTCGTTACAAGCATTTTCTAACTCATCGAAAGTAAAGTCATCATATAGAGGGTTAGCTGATACCTTATCGAATGCCATAAGACAGACATTAATAATGCTGCAGGGTCTGTCCTC
>JANAVB010043219.1:7241542-7301542 GCA_029216955.1 Iris pallida
GTCCGAAAAACGGGTGCGGGTCGTGACAAGTTTTTTTGGTGGCCCATACATGTCAGAGCATATCGTATCAGTTACGTAACTGTACTGATACTGTAGAAGCATGGAAAAATATCAGAAAAAAATGATATATGCGGCTCGAAACAGGAGAACCCCATGCGGCTCATACAGGAGCAGTCCCATGCGGTTCAGAGAGACTCTTAGTCTCATGCGGCTCGGGGCAGGAGAGTCCATACGGATTACATAGGGACAGTCCTATGCGGTTCAAAGAGCCCCCCAGCCGCATGCGGTTCAGAAGTACATGCGGCTCACATACGACCAACAGAGACCCCTTCACACAGCTGGCCATCGAGTAATGGCCCTATTCAATACTCTGCCATGATTTGACAGTTGACGGCTCTGACACGAAGTGTCATAATAGTCCTGTCATAATGACAAACTCTTTGGAAATAGGAAAAAATCTCTGACACGATCTGAGATTGACACGTGGCTACTCCCATGAGGCTCAATAGAAGAACAGTTTCATGCGGCCGGCTAGAATCATCTCCCTGCGGCTCACCAAGAAGCCATCCCATGCGGCTCCATTGAGGAACAGCTTCATGCGGCTGGCGAGAATCATCATCCTGCGGCTCACCAAGAAGCCATCCCATGCGGCTCGCAAGTATTACACCTATGCGGCTCACTGAGAAACTACCCCATGCGGCTCGCAAGTACTATACCTATGCGGCTCACTGAGACGCTGCCTCATGCGGTTCATGGATATCATGCAGTTCTGACAGGGTCCACCATTAAAGACAGGTGGAAGAGATTCAATGGTCCCCACGACTTAACAAGGATGATTATGGGATTTAGATCAATCAGAGATTTACCAGATCCCAATGACCATATTTAACGTTATCCTCATAATTAATGAGATCAGGTCATATCATTCATGATCAAGTCAATGGGACACGTGGTGAGAAAATCAAGCTTGACACAACCAATCATGAAGATTTAAAGCAATCAGCATTAATCAGTCGCAGGATTCAATACTATCCCCATTTATGGCTCAGATCCTTCACGCCTTAAACGAATGGTCCAGATTGATTATACATTAGGCCGCCGCCACTTTGAGAATGGGTAATCATCAAAACCCTAATGATGCCCCACTATTATAAATAGCAAGGTGCCATTCCCTTGCAAAAATATACACGATCAGAAAAAAAAAAGATACAGGGAGACTCCCCCAGTAATCAGAGAGAAAAAAAAATACACAGAGAGAGAAAAGCCAGAAGAGTAATAGAGGGAGAGCAAGAAGAGCATTTCTTCATCAACGCCAACCATCTCTTCACAGGAGCCAAGGCTGCATACCGATCGTCCAAGGAGTAAGGCAGGGCTGCCGTCGCCTTCCCGAGCCTCTATCGTCACCCTCCAGAATCTAAAATAAACAATTGTACTTAGACTGCTGTACCTAGGTTTTCGTCCCTAGGCTTTCTTTGTACAAGCGAGTTTGTAATGTGAAGTAAAAGTCCGGTCCTCCGATAATTGTTCTGTTCTTTTATATTTCATGGCAAACACGATGGCGACTTTGCTGGGAACAAACTTATCCACGGCTGAGGAGTTGGTGACGCAGTCGGATACAGCCAAACTTGGCTCCACGCAACAAAAGATGGTCGTCCGCTTCGACCAACAGGCGTTTGAAGAGATGCTCTCCGAAGGAAGTGCTGGCCCGGTCCAGAAGCTCACCCGTAGGACGAAGGCTCGCAAAGAGTGGAGGCCAAAATCATTTGCTCCTCCCCAAGCCCTCGATGGGATACCCTCTGTTGCTCAAGACGGCGAGAAAGACTCTCCTGCGGCCCCACTTCAGACCGTAGACAACTTTGCTGTCCCCAAGTCCGGCAGAAGAAAATACTATGATGCTGGACTTGCAGGGGCAAAAAGAAACTCTATGCGATCCGATCCGCATGAGGGTATTAGCCGCAGGGAGAAAGCTCATACGGCTACATCCGCCAGCCGCACAAAGAAAACTCATGCGGCCACATCTGTCAGCCGCATAGCTTATGCGACTACAACTGCCGACTACATGGATGAAACGCATGCGGCTAAGAAAGTCAATCGCTTACAGAAAACCCATGCGGCCACAATTGCCAACCGCATGCGGCCAGCCTGCACGGTCGTGACTCCTAGCCGCATAAAAACAACTCATCCAACAGCAGAAGACAACCGCATGCAGACAGCCTGTACGGTACCCAATTCTAGCCGCATAGCGTCCGTTCCACGCTTCTCTTGATCAATCTTCGACCGTCTTTCATGCGGTCCTGACCCTGATGGTTCTCTGGATGATAAGCCAGACTCTGTGGTATTCAACTTGGACTCCTCCTATTACGCACCAGCAATTGCTAAAAGGAGGAAGTCTAGGGCAGCGCAGGCTCATCAAGCCCAGTCAGCTATCCCAACCTCTGACTATCGGGACGTCCCGTTGACTATCACACGGGCCTCTGATGGTAAGTTGTATCGAACCGCTCGAGTCCAGCCCCCGGCGGCAAAAGGACAAAGTGGTTCCTCTGACCTGCGTGAGGCGATCCTCCACAAGCGTAAGGAAAGAGAAGGAGTTTCGGTGTGCAAAGAGTCATCGCTTGGACATCACTGCACCCAAATCATCGTCAACTGCTGTTGCAACAACGCGGCAGTGACGGAAGATCGGCCGTCCGTCTTCCAAAGACTACAGCATCCGAGCTCAGAAGACGAGGCACCTCCTGTTGTCTCCTGCAATTCCGCTCAGAAAGTCCCCGTCGAAAGGAGAGGGAAGAAGACAAGCATCTCCAGTCCCAAGATATCAACCACTACAGCTAAGAAACTGTCGTCCAAACGGTTGTCCTCCACCGGAGTATTCCAACACACCCGTTCAAAGACAAAATCTGTCACAATGGGGAATTCATCGTCCACATCGATGGGGTTGTGGGAACTGGGGGTAGCACTCCTCCAAACATTCTCAACAATCCAATGTTTCAAGGAGCCGAGCCCGGGCAAACAACTCTTCCATCAGGTACAACAGACGCTGATGTCCCCGAGAACATCCATGACTCTCAAGACGAAGCAAGCTCTGAGGCTGGGGATATCGTTCTCTCCGAGTCCGAGCCCGAGCCCGAAGAGAATATTCCCACCTATCCCGATGACTTCTCGGTGCATGGGTACGACTCGGAGGGCACATCCTCCACCGTTCCTTCCATCACTCCTCATGCAAGGACGGTGTTCATGCCGGACAGCAATCAAGGTGGTTCCAGTGATCGCTAGCGCATCGACAATCTCGAAGCCATATTACTTGCTTTGGTCAAGTCTGTAGACGAGATTAAAGCGGCCCTTCCAACTCTGCAAGGAGGAACACCTGGCCAAACAAGCGGGGGTCCCGCGGTCAATGCGGACTCGAATTCGACGGTACCGAACCCGGGTAACAATCCTCCCGAAATAACAGCCCCTACCGCGACAGATGAGGCCCGAGAAGTAAGAAGAGAGGTTCAGGAGCTCCGAGCCATGTTCTATGCCCGAGAAAATGCCCAAGACCTCAGAATACGGCAACCATACCCTGCTGAATGAAGGGATGTTCCATTCCCACCAAGATATAAGCCGTTCAATATCAACCCGTATGATGGCAAGACCTCAGCAAGTCGGTACATCACGTACTTCGAGGTTACTACCGACCATCTGCCCCACGATGACGCTATCCTCACATGATTATTCATTGGGGCATTGGAAGGAGTCGCCTTCGACTGGTATCGCAATCTGCCGGACAACTGCATCCACTCCTTCACCGGCTTCAAACGCATGTTCTTGGAGAGATTCTACGAGGTAGGGCAGGACGTCACCATGTCCACCCTCATGGACGCCATCCAAGGGGAGAAGGAGCTGACAAGGAACTACATTGAGCGGTTCTGCCAGACCGCCATGAAGCTGCCCTCCAGAAATCCAGATTCCTCTTTAATTGAAATTTGCCAAAAGAGACTGCTTCCAATAATTAGTCTCTGGATGGGCCAAAGTCAATTCAAAGATTGGAAGGCGTTCATCATCAGCGCCACAAGCACCGAAGAACGACTGAAGAAGGCTCGCCAACTGGGATTGCACATCTCGGAAGGAGAAAACAAGGGCAAGCGTCCCAACAATGATAATGGGGGTAGCCCCTCTAACAATCGGGATAACAAAGGAAAGCAGGCTATGGTGGCCGACACAGCATAAAAACCTGAGCCGAAGCCAGCAGACAAACAATGGCTGCAAATCACTTACTCCTTCGAAGACGGTCACGTCAAGCCCATCTTGGACATGCTCATACAGGGGGACCGAATTCAGCTTCCTCCACCAAGACGGGAACCGTTGCCGGCAGAGATGGAGAATCCAAAGTACTGCCATTATCATCGCTATGTCCATCATGCTACACACGATTGCTACCAGCTGAAATGGTACATCCAAAATCTCATCGATTCGAATGCTCTGGCCATCGATTTCGAAGAGGTAACCGTGACAGCCAATATGGTGTCTGTATAATTCGGCAGCTTTCTTCCGACGAAAACTCAGAACGGGGTGGTCCCCATCCCTTTAGCGACAATGGAGATTACTAATCTTCCACCTCCCCAAAATCAGGCTGCCGGTCTAGTACCCCTCACCACGTCACGAGGGTAGGTCATGTGGATCCATCCAGACTTGGTGTCAGAAGTGACTCGGCCCACACCATCTTCCACCGACAAAAAGAAAAGTAGAAAAGTCAGGACCTGCCACACAATCTCGACAGACAACGAGGAAGCTACAGCCGTCGTCACGCGGTCCGGCACGCAATCCCAACCTGTGGTTGACAATCCAGCTTAAAATCATTAACCCACTACAACTGATGCTCCGGGACCGGCTCAGCCTTCGACGACCGACAAGCCTAGGCCGAAGGAGACTCGCTTCAACAAATCTCTCCGAAAAGTGGCAGCCCAAGGGCTAGAGATACCCTACAACTTTGACATCTTAGCACAATTAGCTAACACACCAGCCAAGTTGTCACTGTACGAACTCCTAAGGCTCTCCAAGGACGTTCGTATTGTATTAAGAGAAGCACTCCAAAATGCCGATGTCTATCTGGCTCAATCCAACCTCACCGGGGAGGACTCACCCGTGGATCTCCAAGACAGTGCCTGCACGGGAGCAATGCCCAACATCGTCTTAACTCCGCAGGACATGCTCATCAAAACCAACCTACACGATCGTCCGCTATACTATACTAGATACATCGGCGACGTAAAGGTGGATCGGATGCACATTGATCCTGGCTCTTCCATAAGCATCATTCCGAAGGGTCTGCTACATCATCTCCGCATCTCAATGCATCGCCTGACACCAACAAACACCGCCATCAGCGAATTCAATTCGGGCATGAGCTACCCTATCGGGAAGATTCGCCTGAATTGTCAAATTGGCGATCTCCAATCCGAAGTCACCTTCTACGTCATAGATGCAGACACTTCTTACAACATCCTCTTGGGGCGCCCATGGATACACGATTACATGATCGTGCCTTTCACGTTGCACCAGTGCTTCAAATACGTCGACAAATACGGCTTTGTGAAGACGGAAGTTGCTGACATCGATCCCTTCAAAGGGGTCAAATCTTACTACTCGGACTCCTGCCTATATGAAAAGTCTAAGAGGCACCTTGATGAAGGAAATGAACAAGCTGGTACCGAAACAGCCACGGGATCAGAAGGACCCCTAACGATCCACCTCTAAGCTCGCAAACCGGGCAAGTCCGCACCCCTTACTGCCACTCTGCGGAAGGACACGATCAGCCTCTCGGCGCAAGAAGAGCAGATGATAATCCGGCTGCCAAGGTCCGGCCAAGTGCCGAAACCCATAATGGGGCCATTAACAATCAGACTGCCGAGAGTCGGTCAACCCCAAACGGAGAAGCTCAATCCCTCGGATAGGCCACTGACGATACGACTTCCCAAGAAGGGTCGTCACTCCGGTGCAAGATCTAACACTTCTAGCGAACTAGCCACTCCTCGCTCCACATCAAGTGCCAAACTGGGGGTCTCTAGTCTGCCAATAACTCCACGCTCTGCTTCATCAGCCGAACCTTTGACAATCAAGCTGCCCAGGGCGTCCTCTCAGTCTTCATTTACACAGGGGGTAGCCGAAGAGGAACCGGAGCTAGCCAAGTATGTGGCTACCCACACTAATGTCCCCTATGCTGATGATGAAATCCCTCTAGAAAAGATACCTTACTTTATCAATAAAGGGTTATCTTTGAACTACACCGAGCTCAATAAGCTATGTACAATGTATGCTATGGAACACGGTATAGGCACTCACCTACACACACAGGTGACGAATGTGTACACTGCAATCCAGCTTACTCCAGCAGAAGACGCTTACCGAATAATCGAGGGAGGGGACCATCCAATCATCTTCGACCGGAAGGACGACTCGCATTCCTTCACCATAGAGGAAGCCGACCTCGGGTCAGATGCCGGAAGATTGCCTCTGTATCTCTATAGCCCTTAATCCAAATATCTCATACAGAAACAAGGGTATGATATGGAGACAACGCCAGGTTTGAACTACGGTACTGGACGACGATTACCTTTGAAGCCGCCAGTCCCGACGGGCAAACCACGAGACTACTATAGCAAAACTCGAGGCGGGTTAGGGTATGTAACTCCTACTACGACCCCTGAGAGTTCAGATAAAGAATGCGACTGGCAGTCATATTCAACCGGGTTACCAACTTCTGACTCGGATACTAGCATCGGAGACGTGTTCAGACAAGTCTTGTCAGTCAACATGGCATTCGCCGACGCTTACGAAGAAGACGAAGACATCCCCGAAATCCTCGAGCTAGAGCCGTGGGCCCAGCAATTGGATGCACAATGGGAGAAGCGGTTCGAACAGAGAGAACCTCCTACCGAAGATGAGGTCATACAAGTGGATCTCGGCAGCGAATCTTCTCCAAAACCAATTTTCGTCAGTAAGAGCCTAGTAGACAAAGAACGGGAGTCGCTGCTAGAACTTGTCAGAGAATACATTGATGTGTTCGCCTGGAGCTACGAAGACATGCCAGGGTTAAATCCCGACATTGCTCTTCACAAACTCAACATTCGGCCAGATGCGAAGCCAGTCAAGCAACAACAGCGACGCTTCCGCCCAGGCATCATGGACGCCATCGAAGCCGAAGTCAACAAACTGATAGCCAGTAATTTCATTCGTGAGGAGTAACATCCCGATTGGGTCGCCAATATAGTACCCGTCCTCAAGAAGAATGGGAAGATTCGAATCTGCATCAACTTTCGCAACCTGAACGAGGCGTGCCCCAAAGATGAATTCCCCCTTCCTATTACAGACATCATGATCGACAATACCTACGGCTTTGAACGTATGTCATTCATGGATGGCTTCTAGGGGTACAACCAAATCAAGATGTCTCCTGATGACGAAAAGCATACATCATTCCGAACACCGATTGGCACATACTGCTACACAGTTATGCCTTTCGATTTAAAGAATGCTAGCGCCACTTATCAAAGAGCCATGAGCATTATCTTCAGAGACCACTTACGCAAGATAGTGGAGTGCTATGTTGACGATATAACCGTTAAGAGTCGCAGCAAGGGAGACCATCTGCAGGATCTAAGGACGGTATTCGACCTAATACGAGCGCACAATTTGAAAATGAACCCTACGAAGTCCTTTCTGGGCGTATCCAGCGGAAAGTTCTTGGGCTTCATCATCACGGCACAAGGTATCCATGTAGACCCTGAGAAGACAAAAGCACTCAAGGAGATGGGTCCCCCGAGAAATCTCTGCGAACTCAGAGGCCTCCAAGGGAGGCTAGCTTACATCAGGAGATTCATTTCTAACCACTCCGGGCGATGCCGACCGTTCACGCACCTCATGAAGAAAGGAGTCTCATTCGTATGGGACGAGGAATGCCAGCGTGCTTTCGACAGCATCAAAGAATATTTGTCAAATCCTCCAGTTTTGGTGGCCCCGGTTCCTGGAAAACCATTCCTGCTCTATGTACGAGCAATGGAACACTCCCTCGAGGCTCTGCTGGCACAAAACAATGACGCAGGCCATGAGCAAGCCATATATTACCTCAGTCGAATGATGATTGGGCCAGAGCACCGATACACCACTGTGGAGAAGGAATGCCTTGCCCTGGTATTCGCCATTCAGAAAACGCAGCAACTATGTCACGGGGCAAACAATACATGTGATTTTATGAGTCAACCCTCTCAGGGTCCTCATGACTAAACCAGGGGCGCTCAGTTCTCGCCTCGCTACATGGGCAATATTGCTGTCCCCTTATCACATGATCTTCGTCCCACAAAAGGCAGTCAAAGGTCAAGCCCTGGCGGACTTCTTAGCAGTCCACCCAGGCTCGGAGTCCTCCAGGATATATGAAGAGATCCCAGATGAGGTCGCCGACTCATATACAACCTCTCACGATAATATATGGCGAATGTTCTTCGACGGTGCTTCAAGGACCGGACCTAAAGGCAATATAGTCATCGGAGTCAGGGTAGTACTGGTCTCCCCTTTCGGATTGGTGATTAACCGCGCTTATTTCCCCACAAAGCCCTGCTCTAACAATGTGGCTGAGTACAACGCTCTGGTCATTGGCCTCCAACTCGCAAGAGAGCTGGGGGTAGAATACCTTGAAGCATACGACGATTCCCAACTAATCGTCAATCAGATACAGGGCTCATATGAGGTCCGCCATGAAGACATGATCCCTTATCACCAAATAGCGATTGACATCATCTCGTCGTTCGAGGGGTTCTTCATCGAGCATGTCCCCAGACTCCGAAATATCGAAGCTGATGCCTTAGCCGGTCTTGCTGCTTCCCTAGCAGTTCTGAACCATGATCGCCAATCAGTGGATGTGATAGGCCACGAACTGGTCTGTCCCAAGAACAATGTGCAATTCGTGGCGAGTTATTCCGCACAGATGATCGATGATGCCCCAGATTGGAGATAACCATTCATCGACTTTGTCGTCTACGACATCCTGCCCGAGAACCCAAAGGAAGCCACCTCCATTAGACGGCATTCTCTCAGATTCTTCTACGATACAGAGATGAAAATGCTGTATCGCCGCTCCTACGACGGATTACTGCTTCGGTGTCTGTCAAATACAGAAGCCAAAGAAGCCGTACGAGAAGCTCATGACGGTGTCTGCGGGCCCACCAGCCCGGCCCAAAACTACAAGATCGCCTTCGCCGAATGGGCTACTATTGGCCCACAATGGTGGCAGAGGCGATAGATTATGCTAGAAAATGGAAAGCCTGCCAAGTCCACGCGGACTTAATTCACCAACCGTCTAAATTTCTACATCCGACAGTGGCGTCCTGGCCATTCGAAGCATGGGGAATGGATATCATTGGTCCAATCACCCCACCTTCCTTCCGAGGACATCGCTTCATACTTGCGATCACTGATTACTTCTCCAAATGGGCGGAAGCTGTCACACTCGCAGAAGTTAAGACTTCAAACGTGATTAGCTTCCTTAAGCATCACATCATCTACCGCTTTGGACTGCCCCGAAGGATCATCCATGATAATGGTCCGCAGTTTGTAAGCCACGTATTTCATCGGTTCTGTGATAAGCACCGTATTCAGAATATCGCTTCGACACCATACAACCCGACAACAAACGGGTTGGCAGAGGCATTCAACAAAACAATCATCAAACTCCTCCAGAAGTTTGTCTCCTCCAACAAACGTGACTGGAACGATAAGCTCGACGAGTGTTTATGGGCGTACCGTACTACAGTTCGAACAGCTACCGGGAATACACCATTCTTCCTAGTGTACGGGAGTGAGGCAGTTCTTCCATTGGAGACTCAAATACCCTCACTCCGCGTTGCCCTCACGTATCAATTGATAATGGATGACAACTACCAACGCCGACTACAAGAGTTGGAGGCCTTAGATGAAAAGTGCCTCCTAGATCAGCAAAGGATCGAGCTATACCAAGCACGCATATCTAGAGCCTTCAACAAGAAGGTCAAAATCAGAACATTCCAGGTGGGCGATCTCGTTCTGGCAGTCCGGAGGCCAATGGTCATGACTCACAAGACCGCCGGCAAATTCCAGCCAAAATGGGAAGGCCCATTTATTATTGAGGCAGTGTTCTCCAACGGTGCTTACCGCCTCACAAAACAAAACGGAGACTTGCTCATGTTGCCCGTCAACAGCAAGTTCCTGAAGAAATATTATGTCTAAACGACATCCTCTTCAGATTATTAAGTCATGTACCGGCTGGTGCCGCTGAACTCACCTCCACATTCCCTTCAGATTATCGAGTCATGTACCCGCTGGTACCGCTGAACTCACACCTTCTCAAATATTCTAAATTACCGAGTTATGTACCCGCTGGTGCCTCTGAACTCACATTCTGGTCACTCTTTCAGATAGTAAGTCACGTATGATTATACCTCTGAACTTTCTTCCTAGAAGAGATCCTCCCTCATGATCCACTACCCGCACTCCCAGTGCACAAAAAGGGTAATCGATCCACAAATTTTTGAAACGGCCATGTCCTCATTACCTCTGAGTCGTTTTCACTTCCACCAAAAAAAAACTGCCCCCTCGCATAGAACTTCCACGTTCTCCTACCTCTGAGTCGTTCTATGTACCCCCTCTTCATTGAGCCCACTCCTGCCATGTCCTCATTACCTCTTTGTGGGAAGGCTCCGTCGAAGAAACCTTCATGCTTGCCATGTCCACATTACCTCTGAGCAAGTATGTCGGTTCCCTTTCAACCTATTATCTGTACCCACAACCGGAGTACGACAAAGATAATAGGTCCACAAATGTCCTCTGTTGACCACAAATGTCCTCTGTTGACCACAAATGTCCTCTGTTGACCACAAACGTCCTCTGTTGATCACAAATGTCCGCTGTTGACCACAAATATCTTCCGTGAAGTCTCTCCTGCCATGTCTCTATTACCTCTGAGCAGGAAGATTCCATGGTAAAACCCCCATGCTTGCCATGTCCTCATAACCTCTGAGCAAATATGTTGGTTTCCTTTCATCCCATCATCCGTATCCTGAACCAGGGTACGTCAAGGATGGTCCACAAATATCCCTTGCTAAGCTTCTTAGCATAAATCTACCATCTCACCATGCCCCGGGAGCCCAGCTGCTCTACGGCATTCTTTTTCCCAAATACCGAGAGCACCCATGACCACTTTGCCATGGCTGTTCCGGATATCCTGACCAAACTTGTTATCCGTACCTAAAACCAAGGTACACCCAGGGTAACAGGTCCACAAATAATCCTCCAATAAGTCCAGATTCATGGACACCGTAAGTACAAGAAAGAGAAGATGATTTGAAACATGCTCATTCATTCAAAATTCAAGGTGCTACATTATTTAGGATCGCATCCTTTACAAAATCAAAACAAAAAGACAAAAAAAAGAAGAAAAAAACAACAGCAAAAGAAAAACAGAAAGCCGATCACTACTCCGGGGCACATAACACCCTGAGACGGTCTGTCAGCAGGGCAACCGACCGCTCGAACCTCTGGGTAGCTCGACGCTCCGCCTCTCGAGTCAGCACCGCCTCGTCCTCCAGTTGAGCATGGGCTTGCCAGTTATCCTCGAATCTCTTAAAGGCCCGCTCTAGGTTGACAGAAGAGCGGGAAACCCTCTCGGCCTCCCGGGCAATTGACTCCTGCTCTGCACGAGCAGCTTCCAGCACCGACTCTAAGAAAGTTAACTCCCTCTGGAGTGCGAGAATTTGCTCCTTCGTATCAGCGATCCTACGAGAAGTAGACTCTTCTCGAGCCCGATAAGCCTGACTTCGACGACCCAGCCTGTCGTACGAAGCGGAGAACTTGTCAAGGTCTCCCTGCACAACTGGCCCGGGAGTATCTCGAGCGAGCTTGATCCTATCCCGAGCAGCAATGAGGAAGCCCCGCTCCCGATCAATCGCAGCAGGCAAGCCCGCCAGCCGTATCGCCAGCAATTGGGTCACAAGCTGATCAGCCTCTGCCAACTTAGGCTCCAGGAGTGCCGCCAATCCCACCCCGCCAGGAAGAGACTTCAAAGTGGCAACCTGGCCCCGAGCACACCGCAGAGACAGAGTAAAAGGGGTCCCCTGTTCTACAGCAGCGTCTACACCCCTCTTTAAGTGGCGATAGAAGCTGTCGACCACATCCTGCGTCACCTCGTCCAGAGCCTCCGAGGAAGCCGGTGTCAACGGGAGTGTGGGTGGCAATACTGAAGAAGACGCAACAGAGTCTTCCGCTCCTGCCACAAAAGAAACGAACTTCGTACAGAAGGACGCATGAACAGCGGCCAACTCCTCCTTAGCGGCCTGCAGAACTTGAATGCTCGAAAGGGTCGAGAGGTCAATCTCCGGAGCCGTATGATCAGCAGAGGATGAGGTGGAGACCATCGCCAGCTCCATTCCCATCTGCCCGGGGCTGGCGGGAGACCCCTCGACATGAGACGGGGAAGGAGAGGAAACGCTCCTTTCTTCCAGATCACGGTAGGCCGAGCCTTCCCCAAGAACATCCGCGGTAGGAAGTAGAGGGTCAGGACTTGTAGGGCCAAGGCAACCATGAATCGATTTGACCCGGTGGATATGTTGATAGAGCAAATAAGCACCCTCACTAGTCAATATTTGGCTTATCTTACCAGTGGAGGAGTATGGAGGCTGAGGTTCACCTACAGCCACCGCAGCCTCTTCACCAACAGTCTCCGAGTCAGGTATAATAGACTCCTCCGCCCCTGCACCCTCGGGAGGGGATGCAACGAGATCAGCGTCGTCTTGCTGAAGTTCAGCGGTCTCGGAGACGGGCCCGAGGAAACCTTCGTCGCTCCGGGCCGAAGCCTCAGCAACCTGGGAGCTTCCAGCCGCAGCTGAGAGAGCCCCCGCAGAAAGGACCGCGGCACACATGTCGCTAATCAAAGCAACAAGGGCCGGATCAACGCCAGGGGCAGTAGATGGTTCAGGAGAGCCTGGTTCGTCAGACGCCTACAAAAAAAAATGGTCAGGTCATATCTCCAAGAAAAAGAAAACCACAACAAAGAGATGGCTCCGACTTGGTCTTACCTCCGAAACATTGTCTGCACCTTCACCCCTCTCGGTAATAAGTAATCCACGAGACCGAACGGCAGCTCTCTTCACAGAAAAGGTCGCTCTGCTGTCAGAAGACTCGCGTCTGACTCGTTTACGTGAGGGACCAGACACAGCTGGAGGCCGTTCTTCCCTCACTACTTCCTCTTGTGTAGTAAGCAACGGATCCTCCGCCAGTTCATCGGGTGTGGGAAGCGGCTGATCCGTTACTTCTTCACCCCTACCAGAAAGGGAGTCTTCGCTATCATGATCATCCTCCTCCTCAGCCGACTCGGAACGTTCTGATTCAGGGAGGGGAGTCTGGAGCGCTAGTTGCTTTCTAGCCTTAGCCCCCTTGGCTTCTCCTCTAAACCGGTACCCACGACAAAACTGCTACTCGGATCAAAATTAACAGGAGGCTTGTTCGCCATAACATGATACAAAGCAGCCACGTACAAAATTTCCTTCGGCACCTTAGCATCGGGGACCGAAAAGCTGGCCCGAGTATGATAAGCGTCATAATTATTCCATGCCCTGACACCATCAAGAACGATGCCTTCAAAGCCCAAACAAGGGTTGGGACAATCAAGGAATAACTGGCTATAACCGAATTGGCGGGAAAACCTACTAGGTAGGTAAGGCTCCAAGTACACATTATCGCGGTTGCGATAAACCAGATGCACGGGGCGGATGTTGCGCAACCAGGTGAGCATATTCGGAGACAGAAAGTTAGAAGGTCCGGTACCATCAAGGTATACCTTCCTCACTTCCTCATCAGAAAAATGAGGAACAGACACAAAAAAGTCACACCCATCCACCCTCGCCAGCGCCCTCCGACAAGCTGGCATAGTATTGTATTCCCAAGACCGGCGATGGCATTTGAAAAGGAAAGCGTCTTCATCTGTAGCATCTTCCGCTATTCCAGGTCCCATCAAAGACTTGTAGTGCATCGCCAACCACCCCATCAAATAGTGGAAAGGCAGTTCTATGCGCTCAAAATCCAGCGTCTTATTGCGCACAATAACCTTGGACGAGAATGTTCGATGACCATGGTGTATGCTACACACCATAGCAGGAAGAAGGGCCAGTCTAACTCCAAATACTAGTTTAACGGCAGGAAGAATGAAGTGGCGACCGATCCTCTCGATAGAACCTGCTCCTCCCGAGACTACGCAGTTCCGTAGCCATATCATTAAAAATCCAGCCAGGAGCGCCTTCTCTGACATCTGTGTGGTTTCGTAGTAAAAATAGCTAAGAGAGTCAGTTTGACTCCCGAATATGTCGCTCTTGGACCGCGACTTCTTGATACTTGACATCAGGTCCTTTATCTCTCCATGCGTTCGAGGGGTTCGAGGAGTAACTTCGCTAGAAAGGTCAACTTTAAAAAGATAATTAACCCAGGATTTGGTGTAGGGAGCGGTCCCTTCGGAGCTATCCACCGTTTTTATAGCCATCTAGTGACAAGCACTATGATGGCACAACAACTCCTGATACACCGCAACAAAACCTGGGAGTCGTCGGTTCAAGTCCTCGAACTCCTCATTCGACGGGGTATACACCTCGAAAGGCTCATTCTCCCATGGAAGTTTAGAGACAGTATACATCTCATGAAGAGCAAGCCCCAACTCCCCTCCGGGTGCAAAGAACGTCCCCGTTTGCCGGTTATACATCTCCAAGAGCGCCACGAACAATGGTTTATTGATAGAAAGCCCGTGACAAGTACCCCAAATGGCATGGTAAAGTCCTACCTCCCGCAGGAATGTTCCGTAGGTCTGTAGAACCCAAGTGGTCAACTGGACCCACGTAGAAGTGGGGTTTATCCAGTTCAGCAATGACAGTCTGCCGACGGGATAAGATTTTTTGTGAACGAGTCGATTCAGGAATGTATCAGCTTGAGTTAGCATGAAGTTGGGACCATATACATTCATGAAAGAGCCTGGGGCCAGACCCATCATGTACCGGAGGACGGAATCCTTAACCGCGTACGCTGACCGTATGTTCGGGTAATAATGGATGTTGCCCATCAACATCCCTGATTGAGTAGGAGTCAAGTTACACACCATCTTCCTATCCAACAACACCATATTGAACCACGACAGAGGATAATGACGTTCCATGAGAGGAATATGGATCGTCATCCCATCCAAAGAAAAATCCCAGTTCTCAGAAATCTTCAATACTCGGGGATTCTTTATGATTAAGGCGTCTCCAAAGAGGAATGAAGGCTTCAGATATAATGCATCCAGCTTCCCAGTAGTCATCATGGCACGGAGATAATGGAGGGTCTGATTCTCGATGGCGTTCAACCTCTTCGAAGTCTCATTAGCAGGAAATTGATTCAGTACATGCTTAATTAAGTCGTCAAGACGCACGCCCAAGGCGAACTGATTTGAGCCCACTATAAGTTCCCCCGCAGGATTTACTGGCAGATTTACTAAAGAAAGACAAAAGAAACAAGTCAAAAAGATAGCTGAAACACAAACTACGTGACGCTTATGCGGCTTAGCTCAGCATAACTTCATGCGGCTCAGTTTGAAAGAGCTCATATGAATGAGCTTATGCGGTTCGGTTCGAAATAAGCTTATACGGTTCAGGGTGGATGAGCTTATGCGGTTCGGTTCGAAAGGAGCATATACGGTTCAGTTCGGATGAGCCCATACGGTCTAATTCGAATAAACTTATATGGTGCGGCCCGAAATAGGCTTATGCGGTTCAGTGCGGATGAGCTTATGTGGTCTAGTTCAAGCGATCTTATGTGGACCAGTTCAAAATAGGCTTATGCGGCTCAGTTTGAAAGAGCTCATGCGGTGCAAGTACAGATGAGCTTATGCGGCCCTGAGGATGAAGTAGTTATGCGGCTGCAAACAACAACTTTTATGCGGCTCAGACCTAGGTCATACCCCATGCGGCTCGAACTTGAGTCGAACACGCAACATGCTTGGAAATACAGGCTCGTGCATAAAATATGCGACGTAGTCGTGACAGTTCATGTTGATGGTCCTACCAGCAATAGGTGGGTGAACGTCGGAGTGAAAAATAGGCACGTCAGCCGACGGAGGAACCGCCACGTTCGCCGTCGTCGATGAAGACGCGGCCCTTTTGCCCTTCGCTGCCGTAGACGACGACGCGGCCTTCTTGCCCGTAGCAGCGGGAGTCTTCTTGCGAGCCAACGAAGAGGAAGTCGGCAACAAGGAGTCCGAGCAAAAGAGAGAAGGTAAAGAAACCCTCAAAGAATAAAATTACTCCTATTTATAGGCGAAGGAGGCTCGAAAAATCAAACAAATGCCTCGATCCACGCGCCGCCCAAAAAGAATAAAGGAAAAACGCTTTGGTCAACACAAAACTGACCCTTGGGATCCTCCCCTAAGAGGCGGCATTAATTCAAAAAATGAATCAAGGGCATTTAATACAGAAGATTTGCACACATGGTTGGGACACATGGCAAAAAGTATATGCGGCCTAGCAGCTCACGCGGCCAGATAAATCCATACGGCTGAATCATCTATGCGGTCAACAAAGGCCATACTTCTTATTCAAAGTATTTCAATTTTGCAAATTGAAAACTTTGAAGGGGGTCTTGTAGAAGCATGGAAAAATATCAGAAAAAAATGATCTATGCGGCTCGGAACAGGAGAACCCCATGCGGCTCATACAGGAGCAGTCCCATGCGGTTCAGAGAGACTCTTAGTCTCATGCGGCTCGGGGCAGGAGAGTCCATGCAGATTACATAGGGACAGTCATATGCGGTTCAAAGAGCCCCCCAGCCGCATGCGGTTCAGAAGTACATGCGGCTCACATACGACCAACAGAGACCCCTTCACATAGCTGGCCATCGAGTAATGGCCCTATTCAATGCTCTGCCATGATTTGACAGTTGACGGCTCTGACACGAAGTATCATAATAGTCCTGTCATAATGACAAACTCTTTGGGAATAGGAGAAAATCTCTGACACGATCCGAGATTGACACGTGGCTACTCCCATGCGGCTCAATAGAAGAACAGTTTCATACGGCCGACAAGAATCATCTCCCTATGACTCACCAAGAAGCCATCCCATGCGGCTCCATTGAGGAACAGCTTCATGCGGCTGGCGAGAATCATCTTCCTGCGGCTCACCAAGAAGCCATCCCATGCGGCTCGCAAGTATTACACCTATGCGGCTCACTGAAAAACTACCCCATGTGGCTCGCAAGTACTATACCTATGTGGCTCACTGAGACGATGTCTCATGCGGTTTATGGATATCATGCGGTTCTGACAGGGTTCACCATTAAAGATACGTGGCCGAGATTCAATGGTCCCCACGACTTAGCAAGGATGATTATGGGATGCAGATCAATCAGAGATTTACCAGATCCCAATGACCATATTTAACGTTATCCTCATAATTAATGAGATCAGGTCATATCATTCATGATCAAGTCAATGGGACACGTGGTGAGAAAATCAAGCTTGACACAACCAATCAAGAAAATTTAAAGCAATCAGCATTAATCAGTCGCAGGATTCAATACTATCCCCATTTATGGCTCAGATCCTTCACACCTTAAACGAATGGTCCAGATTGATTATACATTAGGCCGCCGCCACTTTGAGAATGGGTAATCATCCAAACCCTAATGATGCCCCACTATTATAAATAGTAAGGTGCCATTTCCTTGCAAAAATATACACGATCAGAAAAAAAAAAGATACAGGGAGACTCCTCCAGTAATTAGAGAGAAAAAAAATACACAGAGAGAGAGAGAAAAGCCAGAAGAGTAATAGAGGGAGAGCAAGAAGAGCATTTCTTCATCAACGCCAACCATCTCTTCACAGGAGCCAAGGCTGCATACCGATCGTCCAAGGAGTAAGGCAGGGCTGCCATCGCCTTCCCGAGCCTCTATCGTCACCCCCCAGAATCTAAAATAAACAATTATACTTAGACTGCTATACCTAGGTTTTCGTTCCTAGGCTTTCTTTGTACAAGCGAGTTTGTAACGTAAAGTAAAAGTCCGATCCTCCGATAATTGTTCTGTTCTTTTATATTTCATAGCAAACAGATATGAGCCTAGGAATATGACCAAACCATAATAATCTCAATCCACATTGCCTTGAAAATTCACTACAAAAATCTGCTCCATTGGCGACATAAATTTAGCGATGCTAATATAACGTCGCTAAATTGTGCACATTAGCGACGTTTAATATAAACGTCGCTAATAGTCGCTACTAGCGACGAAAATAGCGACGCGACAATGATGTATATTAGTTACATGAGCTAGTCGTCATGAAACGTTGCTATGACGTCACTAATAGCGACTAATTTAGTGTAACGCCCCAATCCCAAAATACGTAGGACTAGGAACGTAGCATGCCAGCTGCATATATACGAGATATACTCCAATATATGGAAATCTCGAATATACACATAAGCTGTATTGTGAATAATATTAATAACAGACAGTCACAGGTAAAAGCTATATCTCATCTACAGTAAATATAAAGATAATGGTAACTCACGAATCAAAGTAAATGTCAAAATATAGCTGTTGACCGGGCGGAGGCAAATCCACTACCGACACTAGAATAAACTGAAAAAAATAGAGTCCATCCTCTAAGATAAATAGAATAAGAAATGATGACTAAATAGGCTCCTCGACCCAATAGGGACAGTTGTGATCAGAAGGTACGACTCGCTCGAACATGAAGGATGAGTCTATAGTGGAGCCATACTCCTGCGGAAAATCCTGCACTCCTATACGTGGAGAGATCACCAGGTCCTCAGAGGGACGTAACAAGATACAAAAAGAACATGCCACATAAACTAAATAAATAATGCTCAATAAGAATAAGTAAGATCAGATCATAACATGGTCCAATACCTCACCTTTTGGAGTAGCGTACCATCTCTCCAACCAAACAAGGACAGGAGATGGTACACTAACCCACGATGAAGTATCTTTCCAAATCATAAATCCAATATGGTATCCGGACCCCAACAAGGTTTAATACATTCTCATTGGAGCATTAAGCCACACCTACAACCAAACAAGGACAAGATGTGGCAAACTAGTCTGCGACAAGTTATTGTTCTAAGCCACGGTCAGATACAAGTACTCAAACCAAAAGTACTTATACCTAACGGATAAATGTGCCTAACCAATCTAAGTGAATGCAGTTTTAAGAACATCCTTCAACGCATGGGCCTTGGCTAAAATAGGATCGGCATGGTTCCCCCTTGGGGCACCAGAGGCCCAATCAATAAGAGCATGACGTTCCGCAGAACGCCAGTAGCCGTCAGTAATCATGGGTAATCTCAACCGCGTCTCCAGCGGAGCTCACGGGTTACAAAAGGGAAAGTGCATAGTAGCCCATACGCTAAGGTATTGTCCTTTCCGACCAATGCCTACTATGTTGTATCCACAACACAAAACCTCTATTAACCGCTAAGTCAAACTAAGCATGCAACATCTATTAGCGGTTATTCCTATCGAACGGCTTATACGTACCGGTGGCCAGCCAATCACGCATATCCGAGTTCTATATGTGACTCACAACTTCGTGGTACAAATGTGTCAAGGCCTATGAATGTAACACACACAGGGTGGTACCTTAACTCTAAGTTTAATGTGTAAAAATAATATATAGCAGAAAATATAACTGAACAGTAAGTTCTAACAAGTTGTGCCATGTAACGCAGTTTATTTTGCATAAAGAAAATAATGAATAATGCATGAAATATGAGCTAAAATAAATAAACATCTGGTGGCAAGGTATCTTGTCTGGAGGTAGTGTGCTAAATGGCGACGCCTGATGACTCAAATCGTTAGAATAGGGAAGCACTGAAAGCCAACTTTTACGAACGACCTCGGATGCAGAAATAAATATCACGAACAGATTTGGCATAAAAGAAATACCTAGGAAATGCCTGTCCAAAAGTCTAATTCTGGATCAGGGGCAAAATCGTAATTTCGGGTCAAACGATGTCCGTCGTTGGACTCGTTTTGTACCAAAACGTGTGAAGGAACCTACGGTCTCTAAAGTCATCAAACTATATGTTTACGGGTCCGGTTTGAGGAGACAAATCCAACCGTATGTCCAAACTTGGATTCTGGTGGGTCGTGCACAAATTCGCTCGTTAGAGCGGGTCACGGGCCCGCCAAATTGGCGTTCCGATCAATCTTCTCAGAATCAGACAAAACTTGGCATACAGGACCAAAAAATCGATACGGTCCTGTTGGCGTAAGTTTTGCGTCGATTCGACGAACGTGTACGAAGTTATGGTCAAGTTTGCAAAACGTCGATACGGGGGTATCTCGACGGATACGTACTGATTTTGTCGCACATGCGCAACGAAATCGATTTCTGTCAGTTTCCACACGTCGACAACATCCATATGCGCCTTTCAATGCATATAGTGCGCAAACACGTCGCCCGATTTGTGGTGGCACACGTCGTATCGGGAAATTTTTCCTAAATTTTTAGTTTAAAAACTAGTTTTTATCCAAACTTTGAAACTTAATTAACAACAGTATAAATATGAAAAATAATTCTAAAAACTAGGTTTCTATCTCGTTTATGTTGTGAATGAATCTGTTGAAACAGGTTTTCAAAATTGTCGAGGAATCGACGGGATTTTGCCTTCCTAATCGGGTCTGTGAGGACTTATTCTGTTATTCGAATTTCAGAAATCCAAGTGTTTTCTTGGTTTTCGATCGAATTTTTGATGGGTTTCTACATGAATTTATTTAGAACTAATCAATGGGGATCCTAGGTGGTTATGTAGGCTTGGGATAGGAGTTTACAGAATAGAAGTTTGAGGAGTATACAAGGAAAAAACTAGGTTTGAAGAGGGTAACCTCAACTGAAACAAAACATGGGATGTTCCGTTATCCTGGCGGTTTGTGGTGGTCGACGGCGGTCCGATGGCCGTGGTGGCGGAGCAGAGGTCGGAGGAGACACGCCTGGGGTCAGGGGGTACTGTTTGCGTGCGCAAGTGCTTGAGGAGGCTGCGTGGTGAATCGAGAAGGGAAGTAGTTCCCAGGTTTAAAGATATTTATATAGAGTTTATATTTGATCTAAAATCAAATCTAAAATTTGATTTTGTATCTAAATCTAGGGTGATCAGGAAGAGATTAGATTAGGAATACTTAGAAAAAATTAGCGAGAGATTTAATTGAAAGATTCGAAAAAAAAAAATACATAGCAGCTGAGCTGCTTGCTGGGGTCGGGGTGTTCCCAACGCACTGTTCAATGAACAGTGCAACACATTTTTTAAACTATGGATGTAATCTAATATTTATATATGTATATATATACACAATAAAAATCTAATTAAATCTATAAAAATTCCTAATTTCCCCAAGATATTAAATAAATTATTAAATAGATTACAAAGCTTATTAAAAATCTTCATACTGTAATTTAAAATAAACATAATAATAACTATAATAATATAAAAATAATAATAACAATAAAAACAACAACGAATTAATCGGGGTATGAATATTAGGGGAGTGTAAATAATAATATTACTTTAGCCAAGAATATAAATTTTCAAGTCGCATAAATACATAAATAATTTAAATAAATATTAAAATAAAAAGATAGTCATAATTTGTTTTTATAATTTAAACAACTAACTAATCCCAATGAAATAAATCTATTAGCACCCACCGCTAACATGCTAGTCAAGGCACTTAGCTGTAGTGGTCGCGCCATATTGTCTAGTCAGTGTGTAACCCAAAACTGAGCATGACTAAGATAATATTTATAGATTTATTAATGAAACAATTTAAAAACAAAATATTTATGTAATAAAATATAAACAAAAATCCTCCAAAATTTTGGGGGATTACATCCTACCCATCTTATAAAAAATTTGTACTCGAAATTAATATAAAACTTAATATAAAAATATAACAACAAATCTTAATGGAAGAATATAGTGAGACTGCATACGTAGGGAGAGCAGGTAGTCATTCCGTAACCCGGTTTTCAAAAAGATGGAGGAGTTTTAAACTAGCACCATATTCTATATGACAAGATGTTCTTGGTCTTGCCTGAATCATGGATATTCAGTTCGTCTCATGGAATGGCTCGATATTGCATTGTTAACATCAGATGGGACAAAAATAGGCATTAGTGGTTTTTATAATGAAAATGTGTCATACATATTGTGTAGTTGAAATAGAGAATAGGATGGTAGGTTTGTGTGGGATACGTATGTCATGTGTGTAGAGTGGCTGATCTAGTCTATGTAGGTGTAGGTTGTTGGAAGTAAATGGCTAATGTTGTGCTTCAATGATCAAAGTCACGATAAGGTATCTAAATGATATGCGTAGAGATTGGGTGATTTCCTCACATCTAAAGCATACGAGTGTTGTTGACGGAGGCACAGGTTTTAAGGCACGTCATTCAAGAATTCTAACAAAGAAGCCAAGAGTTCTATTTATAAGCTTGCTAAACCATAGTCATGATATTTCTAAGGGTATCGAAGATACTGCTCATGCATGCTGACCAAGCTGATGAATGTATTGCTCAAATGCTATGCCATGACTTAAATAAAGAATAATGGTATAAGTAGAATTAATACCTGCCACATCTCTAATCTCAGGATGGGGGTCTATCACAGCCATGGTAAATGCTTGTCCTTGCCTCTGCGGCTCGGAACAATCGATAATCCTGTGTTGTTCCGATCCGCACCTCAAGCATAAGCCGAGACGAATCCGACATCCATCTCGAATTTGACCCTTCTTCCCGCAGTAGTTGCAGGTGGACTTCTGATAGGGTGTGGGCCTCTGCTAGTACTGTCCTATTGGCCCCCTGATGGGTCCACCTTGAGTCATCCTAACTAGTGCAGCTACCGGTGTGGGGTGCCTCTGTGCCTGCTGTTCCTTGCGAAGAAGCTCCTGGGTACGTGCTTCCACCAGGACAGCTGCATGAGAGACTCGAGACTGTGTAGTAGTGAAAGTCTTAAGTTCTGGTGCGAGCCCCTGGTAGAATCTCCTTGCCTTCTTCAGCTCTATCGGGATTAATGTCTCATCAAATCTACTTAAATGGCTGAACTCTGCATCGTACTCATCTACTGACATGTTCCCTTGCTTCAGATGAAGGAACTGGTCATAGAGAGCATCTCGAACGTGGATGGGGAAAACCTCTCATAGAATAGGTCATAGAACTGCTTCCATGTGATTCAAGTGCCCAGTCGCCTCTCTTCAGCCTTCCACTAGTGATGAGCATTATCTTCTAAGAGTAAGTCGACTGCTGTCATCCAATCATATGCTGGCAACTGGGATGCCTTCAAGAATTTTTCTGTGCTGATAAGCCATACAGAAACTTCTAAAGGACTCTCGGTACCCTTAAAATTCTTAGGGCCTATATTGATAAAGTCTGCAATGGAGCCCAGATATGGTTGTGGAGCTAGAGTTGGATCTAGTACCGGGGCTGGTGGTGGAGGTCTAGCTAAATAGGTCATCATACTCTGCCTCAACAGTCCCATTTGTTGCCACTGAGATTGTAGCATAGCATACATAAACTGGGTGGTCGGGTCCGCATCAGTCGGTAGTGGAGACAGTTGGGGTCCGGGTTGAGGTAAAAACTGCTCAGGAAAATGTGATGGCACATTCTCTTCTGAGGGTACTGCAGTAGTTTGCTCAACCTAGCTGACTGGGGTCACTTGGGCTTCCTGCTGCACCGTCGATGGGTTCGTGATATTCTGCTGTGGCTCTAGCTGATATGGAGTCACCGGGGTCATTGGGGAAACTTGTTCTCCCTGCAAAGTTGCATCACTAGATGTAATGGCTAGGGTAGAGGTGGGTCCGCTGTGTAGAGTCATATTGCTGGCACGAAGATAAGGGAAATGTTAGAATAGATTCAGATAGGTTTTGAGTCAAGCAATTGAAAGAGAGTTTAATAAAGAATTCAAAATGTCAACAACTCGTGGATAAGATCCTAGAGGGCAAATATGTTAATCTAACCATATCTCAATCCACGTAAATCGTACGAAAGGCGAACCAAATGCACTATGGTTGATCAGACCACAATAGACAGGTTCTGATAAGACAATGTATCAGTGGGCGCCCACAATAAAATATATGTCCTGAACAAGCTCGATGAGAGAATAAGCTCGCAAAACTAGGCTATAATAGCAACATTAGTCAAGGTAGTCCAATTTTAAATACGCGAGATAATTATGAAAGAAAAATATAAATAGCTTAAGCTACTTAAGAATCTAAGTTGTGTCCGGTATTCGTGCCTATGCAGTCGTCCAACTGTCTTCTTGTCTAAGGCCTTGGTTAAAGTCAAGGAAGTTAGGTTTTGAGGCTTCCTACCCAACTTATAAGAGTTGAACTAGTATTGCGATTGAATGGCGGAACATGACGACCTAGTACGCACGAAAGAGGGATAAGGGTTTACGGAAGAATAATTCAAGCAAGAAGCAATCAAGATAGACAGTTGGGAGTTCGAAATAAAAGCGAGATAGAATGTCATATATGTGGATGAGATCCTAAATTTCTAATCCTATACGCAGGCTTGTTTGGTACGGTAAAGTAACCAAACAATTTATCTTGACCTGTATGGGCCACCACAAAAATATGTAACGCCCCAATCCCAAAATACGTAGGACTAAGAACGTAGCATGCCAGCTGCATATATACGAGATATACTCCAATATATGGAAATCTCGAATATACACATAAGACGTATTGTGAATAATAATAACAGACAGTCACAGGTAAAAGCTATATCTCATCTACAGTAAATATAAAGATAATGGTAACTCACAAATCAAAGTAAATGTCAAAATATAGCTGTTGACCGGGCGGAGGCAAATCCACTATCGACACTAGAATAAACTGAAAGAAAATAGAGTTCATCCTCTAAGATAAATAGAATAAGAAACGATGACTAAATAGGCTCCTCGATCCAATAGGGACAGCTGTGATTAGAAGGTACGACTCTCTCGAACGTGAAGGATGAGTCTATAGTAGAGCCATACTCCTGTGGAAAGCCCTGCACACCTATACCTAGAGAGATCACAAGGTCCTTAAAGGGACGTAACAAGATACAAAAAGAACATGCCACATAAACTGAATAAATACTGCTCAATAAGAATAAGTAAGATCAGATCATAACATGGTCCAATACCTCACCCTTTGGAGTAGCATACCATCCCCCCAACCAAACAAGGACAAGAGATGGTACACTAACCCATGGTGAAGGATCTTTTCAAGTCATAAATCTAATATGGTATCCGGACCCCAACAAGGTTCAATACCTTCTCATTGGAGCAGTAAGCCACACCTATAACCAAACAAGGATAAGATGTGGCAAACTAGTCTGTGATAAGTTATTGTTCCAAGCCACGGTCAGATACAAGTACTCAAACCAAAATTACTTATACCTAACGGATAAAGATGCCTAACCAATCTAAGTGAATGCAGTTTTAAGAACATCCTTCAACGCATGGGCCCTGGCTAAAATGGGATCGGCATGGTTCCCCCTTGGGGCACTAGAGGCCCAATCAATAAGAGCATGACGTTCCACAGAACGCCAATGGCCTTCAGTAATCATGGGTAATCTCACCCGCGTCTCCAGCGGAGCTCACGGGTTACAAAAGGGAAAGTGCATAGTATCCCATACGCTAAGGTATTGTCCTCCCCGCCCAATGCCTAATATGTTGTATCCACAACACAAAACCTCTATTAATTGCTAAGTCAAACTAAGCATGCAACATCTATTAGCGGTTATTCCTATCGCACGGCTTATACGTACCGGTTGCCAGCCAATCACGCATGTCCAAGTTCTATATGTGACTCACAACTTCGTGGTACAAATGTGTCAAGGCCTATGAATGCAACACACACCGGGTGGTCCCTTAACTCTAAGTTTAATGTGTAAAAAAATAATACATAGCAGGAAATATAACTGAACAGTAAGTTCTAACAAGTTGTGCCATGTACCGCAGTTTATTTTGCATAAAGAAAATAATGAATAATGCATGAAATATGAGCTAAAATAAATAAACAGCTGGTGGCAAGGTATCTTACCTGGAGGTAGTGTGCAAAATGGCGACGCCTGATGACTCAAATTGTCAGAATAGGAAAGCACTGAAAGCCAACTTTTATGAACAACCTCGGATGCTGAAATAAACATCACGAACAGATTTGGCATAAAATAAATACCTAAAAAATGCCTGTCCAAAAGTCTAATTCCGGATCAGCGGCAAAATCGTAATTTTGGGTCAAAATGATGTCCGCCGTTGGACCCGTTTTGCACCGAAACGTGTGCCAGAATCTACCGTCTCTAAAGTCGTCAAACTATATGTCTATAGGTCCGGTTTGAGGAGACAAATCCAATCGTATGTCCAAAGTTGCATTTCGGTGGGTCGTGCACAAATTCGTCCGTTAGAGTGGGTCGCGGGCCCGCCAAATTGGCGTTCTTATCAACCTTCTCAGAATCAAACCAAACTTGGCATATAGGACCAAAAAATCGATACGGTCCTGATGACACAAGTTTTACATCGATTCAACGAACGTGCACGAAGTTATGGTCAAGTTTACAAAGCATCGATACGGGGGTATCTCGACGGATACGTACTGATTTCGTCGCGCATACACAACGAAATTGAGTTCCGTCAGTTCCCACATGTCAGCAACATCCATATGAGCCTTTCGATACATATAGTGTGCGACCACGTCGCCCGGTTTGTCGGGGCACACGTCGTATCGGGAAATTTTTCCTAAAATTTTAGTTTAAACACTAGTTTTTATCCAAATTTTGAAACTTAATTACCAACAGTATAAAGAATAAAAAATAATTCTAAAAACTAGGTTTCCATTTCATTTATGTTGTGAATGAATCTGTTGAAACAGGTTTTCAAAACTGTCGAGGAATCGACGGGATTTTGCCTTCCTAATCGGGTCTGTGAGGACTTATTATGTTATTCGAATTTCAGAAATCCAAGTGTTTTCTTGGTTTTCGATCGAATTTTTGAAGGTTTTATACACGAATTTATTTAGAACTAATCAATGGGGATCCTAGGTGGTTATGTAGGCTCGGGATAGGAGTTTACGGAATAGATGTTGGAGGAGTATACAAGGAGAAAACTGGGTTTGAAGAGGGTTACCTTAACTGAAACAAAACAGGGGATGTTCTGTTATCCTGGCGGTTTGTGGTGGTCGACGGCGGTCCGATGGCCGTGGCGGCGTAGCAGGGGTCGGAGGAGACATGCCTGGGGTCAGGGGGTACTGTTTGCGTGCGCAAGGGCTTGAGGAAGCTGCATTGTGAGTCGAGAAGGGAAGTAGTTCCTAGGTTTAAAGATATTTATATAGAGTTTAGATTTGATCTAAAATCAAATCTAAAATTTGATTTTGTATCTAAATCTAGGGTGATCAGGAAGAGATTAGATTAGGAATACTTAGGAAAAATTAGCGAGATATTTAATTGAAAGATTAGAAAAAGAAAAAAAATACAAAGCAGCTGAGCTGCTTGCTGGGGTCGGGGTGTTCCCATGGGTTCATGGGCGGGGGAGCAACGCACTGTTCAATGAACTGTGCAGCACATTTTTTTTTAAATTATGGATGTAATCTAATATTTATATATGTATATATATACACAATAAAAATTTAATTAAATCTATAAAAATTCCTAATTTCCCCAAGATATTACTACCATACTCAGAATAAATAATTTGTATAAATTTTACCTGTTATAATAATATGTCTATTAAATAAATTATTAAATAGAGTACAAAGCTTATTAAAAATCTTCATACTGTAATTTAAAATAAACATAATAATAACAATAATAATAATAATAATAATATAATAATAATAATAATAATAATAATAATAATAATAAAAATAATAACAACAACAACAACGAATTAACAGGCGTATGAATATTAGGGGAGTGTAAATAATAATATTTCTTTTGCCAAGAATATAAATTTTCAAGTCCCCTAAATAATAAATAATTTAACTAAACATTAAAATAAAAAGATAGTCATAATTTGTTTTCATAATTTAAACGACTAACTAATCCCAATGAAATAAATCTATTAGCACCCACCGCTAACTTGCT
This sequence comes from Iris pallida, assembly GCA_029216955.1. Lineage (NCBI taxonomy): Eukaryota > Viridiplantae > Streptophyta > Magnoliopsida > Asparagales > Iridaceae > Iris > Iris pallida. The sequence continues at coordinate 7,269,693 of JANAVB010043219.1, forward strand.
AGTCAAGGCAGTTAGCTGTAGTGGCCATGCCATATTGTCTAGTCAGTGTGTAACCCAAAACTGAGCATGACTAAGATAATATTTATAGATTTATTAATGAAATTATTTTAAAACAAAATATTTATGTAATAAAATATAAACAAAAATCCTCCAAAATTTTGGAGGATTACATTTAGGGACGTTAGGATGAACGTCGCTAAATTATAATTAAATTCCCCACAATGATTTATTTTCCATATTTTACTCTCTCACTCTCTCTCCTTCCCCCTCCGGCGCTCTGACTTTCTCCGATGCTCTCACTCTCTCCGGCGACTCTCACTCTCTCCGACGACTCTCCTCCCTCTCCGGTACATGACTCTCCCCCTCTCTCTCTCTCTCTCTATTTTGGTTGTTGGTGGTTGGGGGGATGCGGGTGGACAGAGGGGATACGGATGGTTAGGGGGTGAGTGGGGGTGGCTGGGGGGGTAGGGCGGGGGGGTGAGGACGGCTGGGGGTGAGGATGGCGGCTGGGGGTGAGGAGGGGACCTGGAGGGAGGGGAGCTAGGGTTACGGTTCGGGTTAGGGGGGGTGTGTGTGGAGGGGGGAGGGGCGGGGGGGGAGGGGTGAGGGCGGCTGGAGGAGGGGAGCAAGGGGGTGGGGACGGGGGTGTGAGGGAGACAGTGGGGGTGGGGGCGGCTGGAGGAGGGGAGCAGGGGGGATGGGAGGGTTAGGGTTCGGGTTAGGGGTGGGGGTGAGGAGGGGGGCTGTAGGGAGGGGAGGGTTAGGGTTAGGGTTCGGGTTAGGGTTCGGGTGGTGGGGGGGAGGGGGGCTGGTGAGGGAGGGGGGCTGGTGGAATAGGGGTTAGGGATAGGGTTCGGGTTAGGGTTAGGGGTGGTCTAGGGGGGAGGGGTGCGGGAGGGCTTGGTCAGGGACACCAATAGTGCCGAAAAATATGATAATTTAGTAATAATTATTTGTTTTCCGACACTGAAAAATGTGATACTCCAATTTGAAAGCACCGATAGTGCCAATATTTGTAACAAATACTTTTGTTGGTTGGTTAATTGGTAACATGGTGATCAGGACATATAGTCCCTGCAGTCATTCAACTCGCGAGGGAGAAACTATGTAGCCGTAGATAAAGTTGACTGTCCTCCGACCCTCATCCATCGGCAATGATGATACGACAACCTATCACTATATCTTTTAGTAGTAGATGATGTCTTAGTATTACATTATGTGGGTTCATCTTGATTCTATTATATCCTTCAGATACTATATTCTATAAGAATATATACTACACCATATGTACAGAACATAGATGATTCACACTAATGTATGCTAGAATGAATTTGGGGTTATGTTCTGAGCCATCCTTTCTCACACTTGGAAAAAAATTGAATATTTTGTATTTTATCTGCTTTCAAAAATATACTCAAACGAGATGATGGTTCATTTAGTTAGCTTGCTTATGTTACAATTATATTCTTTGTGAATATCGATCTTACCAGATAGCACCCATGACCTGAGCAGCAGCACGTCGTTTGAGGGAAACACCGAATGCTGAGGTGGCTCCTCCTACTGTTAAGGAGGAAGTGGCACCGGTAGCTAGTGAGACCGGGAGTTCTATTCAACCAGCACCTGCAGTGGACTGCATCTCTCCTGGCGCCGTCAATCCCACTTATTCGAAGTGGTTGCGTGATCGTATCACTGAGCGTTTGCGTGAGCTGTATGGTTTTTATTAGCTATTAGTACTTATTTGTAATGGACTATTTGTATTGGGTTGTGTTTGTATTGGACTACATATATGAATTAGTACTTTGTCAATCTCTGGATTGTATCTCCAGCTCCAGCTCCAGCTCCATTTGCATTCTGAATTATGTATTTTGTATTTTAGATTCTGTATTTTGGCTCCATCTCCAGCTCTATTTGCATTAATCTGTGGTACGACATGGTGATCAGGACATAGTCCCTACAGCCATTCGACTGGCGAGGCAGAAGAAACTATGTAGCTATAGATAAAGTTGACTGTCCTCCGACCCTCATCCTTCGGCAATGATGATACGACAACCGATCTGTAGCTCCCCTTCCCGAAAATTTTGAATTTTTTTATTATTTATTTTATTTAAATGGTGATTTTTAGATTTTTATAAATAATTATTTAGTTAATTATTACGGTAAATGATTTTAGCCATGGTTAGGAATTGGAGTACAAGATGACTAGAAATCGTGGTACGGATAGTGCAGTGACGTACTTTGACTAGTGTATTAGCCATGCCAGGGAAGGCCGAGCCATAGTGATGTCCTAACTAGGAAAAACTAAGCTAAGTTGTGACATGACCATTATAAATAGTTTAATTATGCATTATTAATATTATTTGACGTTTAGGAGACCCGGTTGTTCCAAACCAGCCCGGACTGGACCTGTATCAAGTCATGCCCATGTAGTGATGTAGTGTGATAAAAGGCGTTCGTGTAGATATATTTTAAGGGGTATTTGTTTTAGTGACATAGTAGCAATTTTATAAAAGTTGGTTATATATATACATACATATATATATATATATATATATATATATATATATATATATATATATATATATATATATATATATATATATAAATATATATATATATATATATATATATATATATATATATATTTATATATAAAAAAAATATATATATATATTTTATATATATAAAAAAAAAATATATATATATATATATATATATTTATATATATATATCCTTAATATTTTAAATAATATTTGATTTTGAAGTACGTCAAATGATTTCCTTAAAAATATCCTAGTCGACTTTTGGGGATACTGGGCTATATATATTTGAGTGTAAATATATTCGTAATGATCCGACACAGTGTTTTGTTTTGTACACCCAGAGTTTGTTATTTACAAATTTTAGTATTTAGGATTTAATAAAAAATATTAATTAATCATTGTTTATATTATTTTGTAAATATGGCTTATATATTTATATGTGTACGTGTATGTATATATAAATAAATATTAAATACGTGTATATGTAAGAATATATAAATAAATATTAGATATGTTTATGTGTATGAATATATAAATATATATTAAATATATGTGTATGTTTATGTAAATATAAATATACATATATAAGTGGGTGTATATAATACATATGTATATGTGTGTGTGTGTGTATATATATATATATATATATATATATATATATATATATATATATATATATATATATATATATATATATGATATAGAAAAAGAAAAGAAAAAGAAATAAAAAAACAAAACACAGCAGCGGCTCAGCCCATCTCAGCCAGGCTGCACAGTGCCAACCCAACAAATCCCCCACAGCAGTCAAAAACCCAAACCCAGCCGAGGGGGAGCCAGGCCCAAGCCAGGCCAGCACTAGTGCTAAGCCGAGCGGGCATCCCCCTCAACTCCCAGACCCGTCCGAAGTCCTAGTTCCGAGTATACATTTCACGAGTCCTAAACTCGAAAACTCCAAACCCTAGATTCTGACGCGCCACCCCGACCTCGCCTGGGTCTGGCGACCCAACCCCAACCTCCGCGCGCGCGCACGAAGAGCGGGACACAGAAGCAGCGGCTGCAAACGCGCCAGTTCAAGACGTGATTTCTTCGTCGCTACTCTGCCGTTTTACGAACCGATTGGTCAGGTACGTCGACATCCCTACCCACTACAACCTCCTTCAAATAGTTTGAATGAATTTGCTTTGTACGCGATTGAAAACGAGTTCCAAAACCGAGAAAAATCTCGATTTTTGGGATTTAGAAACTGTCCCGAAACCCAAAGTTGACGGTCGATTTACGACCAGGATATCATGAAAGATGGAAAACTGCTTGAACAGCCTTGTAGACAACATAACCGAGATTGAGACCCTATTTTTAGTTTAATTTCTAGTTGGTTATTTTTTTGTTTAAAACCGATTTGAAAATCAGGAAAAAACGGAGAAAATTGTTTTCGAAAACTTAGAAATCCTTCGATACGACGTGCGTCCTGCCAATCCGGGCAATGTGGTCACGAACTAAAAGCATCGAAAGGTGCGTAACGGCTTCATGGAAGTGTGGTCTTTGACAGAATTCAAATTGGTCGCGTGTGCACGACGAATTTGATGTGTATCCGTCGAAATTCACCGTATCGGCCTCTGTGCAAGCTCCCTAATTACTTTGTGCACGCTCGTCAGATCGAGACAAAACTTGTGCCAACAGGATCGTATCATTTTTTTGGTCCTGTATGCCAAGTTTGGTCCAATTCTGGAACAGTTGAATTGAACCGTCGTTTTACGGGCCCCACGGTCCGACTCAATAGGCAATTTTGTGCACAGCTCGCCAGAATCCAACTTTGGACACACGGTTGGGTTCGTATCGGAAAACCGAACCTGTTGACATATAGTTTGAGGACTTTAGAGACCGTTGACTCTGGCACACTTTTCGGTGCAAAACGGGTCCAACGGCGGACACCATTTTGGCCCAAAATTACCGTTTTTCTCCTGTATCCAGAATTGGACTTAAGGACAGGCAATTCTAGCTAATTTGACTATTCTGAGAATGTTGATAATATTTATTTCAGCATCTGGAGACTTTTTGCATATGTTGACTTTAGTGACTCATCTGATGTGGTTGTACTATCGGTTTCTCCAGCTAAGGACCTCAGGCAAGTGCACTTTCTGATTGCTTTTGATTTATAGTAGTATTTTTATTTCATGTTTATATATATGTCTTGCTGCTTGTTGACACGCTCGTCACACGGAGTAGTCGGGAGAGGAAATATCTTAGTAGATATGTGGGTACTACCCAGAACTATCCCAATATGTCTCATCTTGACTGATAGCAGCTGCACACGACACGTACAGGGTGTTGTATTTACCCTCTAGCCGTTCACATGTCGAAAAGGATATTTCACACAACATAGATAGTTGTCTTTTATTTGCTTTACTTGTCTTCTTCACAACTTGTCATGTCATCAGTTACTTTCTAGTTTTCATTTCTCATATGTTATTTTTATGTCTTGTTAATTCTATTATGTTTTCGCATTGTCGTCGGTTTGTGTACTTGTTCCATTCCTGACTGGAAACCAATATTTTTCAGGTTAGCTGCGGCTTCACTTTGCTTGGAAGATTCGGGTGTACTTGCAGACAGAAACCTAGAAATAGATAGCAGTTGTATCATTTTCATTAATCGTGAGAACTTTGTATTTTCTTTAAATGTAAATGTTATAAATGTTGTATTAAATTTAAAAATGTGAATGAGCAGAAAATATGTACATTTTATGATTTTGAGCATCTTGGCCGTGACAGCATTCTACCGCCGATTCCACGACGTAGGCTGGCTTGGACACATCTCGTTTCCGAAAAGCGGGTGCGGGTCATGAAAAGTTTTTGTGGTGGCCCATGCAGGTCAATTTTCATAAAAGATTGTGAACTAGTGATGGTACATAAGTTAGTCGTACCATTGCGAGCCTGCGACTAGAAAATGCTCATTCAAAACTTAGGTTAAATTGATTTAAGAGAATGACTAGGACTAGGAATCCCTTGTTCAAATTGACCATTGGGTAGTTAAGGTTGTTAGATAGGCCATGCAATTTCGATAAGGAATTATTGAATTTAGATAGCTTGCCAGATCTCTATAGATACACTATGACTTTTGATATAACGATATAATCCAACGTGGGTATTCTACTCACTTGGTTAGTTAGGCTTTCCTAGAATTAAGGCTATAATCTTGATAACCTGTTCGATTTTCTTTTGCTCTATTAGATATAAACATCATATCATGAGTTAGAATTGTCTATTTTAAGTTCTATTTTGCTGTAAGGAACTGGTTTATAATTTCTGATTCTGCTATTCATATACGAATCTCGAGTTAGATTTGATTCAAAGTTTCCCTCAGCCATTTGAATTGTATATGAAATAAATATTAGGATGTTCTTACTTCTATTGTCTTCAATTATTTCCTTCTCGACCAATCTTTTACCCTAAGGATTGAGACTTATAGGTAGATGTTTATGCTTTCTATCATAGTCAATTAGTTTGAATCTCTAGCAACACCTTAAAGTTCTCAGGAATATTGTTGGAGTAATTTTAACGACTGCAATGGCCAGCCAGCAGCGTACTGGCGAGGCGCGACCCATAGAGTTGAAATTATTTCAAAAAATTTTAGGTTATGGAATATTGCAAAAAACTATATCTTTGTTGACCCCTTTAGGCCCTTGTGTCAATATAAGGTAGAGTTCCTGATAGCCTATCACATTTGAATCACAGAACCAAGGGTTTGCCACAACCAGAGTATACGGATGAGGCATAATTCTCGGTGAAATAACTTCAGGCGTGATTACCAGTTTATGATACTATAGAGGATAGAAAAATGCCCTATGTGTCCCATAAGATCCAAAGCCAAAACTAGTGAAAGCTCTGTAAGTTGGGTAGATCAATCTAGCATTCCGTGGTCCTCGTGATCTATTAACGAGGTAATTGACTGACACTAATAGGTTTACCTAGAATATAGAATTTAGAGGTCCATAACCCATTAGTCGACCAAGGACTTAGGAATAAGAAGATAGTAGGTTGACTGTGTAAGCAAGAACACCAGGTAAGATTTTGATTCTCTCAAAACTCGAACTACTTATTCCTCTTTTCAAAATCTCCTATACTTGTATTTTGACTATCTTGACCAATGTTGCTATTACCACCTAGTTTTGCAAGCTTGCTCTTTTATCGAGCTTGATTCAAGACATATGTTTATTGGGGACGACCATTAACGTATTGTCTAATCGGGATTGATGTACTACGGTCTGATCAACCTTAGTATACTCGGTTCGCTCTCCCTCAGGTTAACCTACGTGGATTGAGAAGTAGATGTCTCTAGGATCTCATCTGCAACTACTTTGACAATTTTTCTTAAATTATGCAATCGCCTTTGAATCACGTAATTGTATTCAGTGACATCTCTCTTGAACTCTTTATTGTTTTTGTCTTTCACTGATTGGAAAGACGAAAGCTCGTAATTGATAGATAGATACAGAGTATCCCCCATGGCCATGATAGTTGTAAACACAAGTGCAGCTACCATCGACCAGCCATGTGACTAGAACCTTGTCTTGATTTACTCGTTCTCCTCTCGACCCTTAAACTACTATTGGGACCCTCTAACCATATGAATTTGAGAATGACTTGGGTTTTACCCTTAGTCGAAATGCCAACCTAGGAGACTACCTATTCTCAAGAGACCAAATGTTGTGAGCCTCTAATTATTTGTTGAAGCTTGCTTTAACTAGAACCCTTGTGACAATAGTCTGGCAGGTTTGACATAAATAAAAATTTATGACTCAGTTGTTAGAAATCTCTTCATATGATGTGCCTTAGAGTTGGTTACCCAGCCGATAACTCTTGTATATTATGTACGAGTAGATCATTCTATTTTATCGACCGTGTTTCATTGTACACACTCGTTTTCCATTTATCGAGGAACGTCCCTTGACTTGACTTATATCTACCGTATCCTGTTACGCCGTGCCTTATTCTTTATTAACAAGAGACGATGTATAATATCCGGACTTTGGAATTCTTCTAACCTCATTATTCCTAAAATTATGTCCCAGCTTCTAAGGTGGGTAGACTGTAAGCCTTCTAAAATTTTAGGATATACGAGGATTACCGATTGATTAGAATAATTCCATTAGGATGATAATTAGTGCCCATGGACTCCCACTTTCCATTTAGATCATTTTGTGTCCCCGGTCGTGTCATTAATATTCGGAGCACGAGACCAGCAGTTACCTCCTAACAAATTTTATATGCAAGATCTAGACGAGTCCACCATCATCTAGGTATATCATGTCCCACTCAATGTAACACCCAGTTTTCCAAATGAGGGCAATTTTGAAATTTTATAATTATAATCAATTAATAGTGATATTTAAATCATATTGTGATTTTTGGTGATTTTTAATTAATTTAAAACTATTTAAAATATTGATTGGTGATTTTGATGGTTAACTAGCTAAACCCTAGTTTTGCTAAGCCTACAGACTAACCATGACCAAAGGAGCCTAGCCACGTGATTAGAATTTCATATTCCCAATTTTTAGCCTAAGGGTATTTTGGTCATTTTGACAATTTTATGAATTTGTGATTTATATTAATTAAATATTGTGCTAGCCTTTTTGTGAAGACTTAACCTAGAAGTTAACCTAACCTAGATTAGCCATGAGGTTAAAATTAGGGTTAGAACATTCATACTAAGTGCCAAGGTTAGTAATATCTAGATATTATTAGGATGAGATATTTTTTTTAAGATATTTGTGAAAAGAAGCCTTAACCAATAGGAATCCTTGGAAATTGTTGGAGCAACCTCAACCACTCATCTAAAACCCTAACCCTAATGATTTCAACTGCCACACAAGACCCCCCTCCTCCTATAAAGTCACATTAACAAAGCCTTGGCCTCTTTTACAAACCCTAGAAAAAGCCCTACTTGTTCTTCCCTAAAACTCTTCCCATTAATCCAAATTGAGCCCAAATTGAGTCAAATCAATTGCACCATCATCCCCAACAGTAGAGGATACTTGTGGGTGCTTGCTAGCATGGTTCGAGGACGATTGAACCGGAGAAAAATCGAAGAAGACATCGAATCGAGGCTTTTTACATTGAGATTCTAGCTCCCAATAGGTAAACCTATCTACACCCATTGAAATTCTGATTTCTTCCCATAGATGCATTCATTTAGGGTTCCCCTAGGTGTAGCCCAAGTTTGGTAGGAGTTCGTGTCCATTTTGTGTCCGTATCGGACACGTATCGGTATAATTGAATGGGTGTTTGATGAAATGCTTGAATGAAATAAATGTTGTTAATTTTCAAAACTAATTACATGATTTTGTAGCCCTTGACATGCTGATCACAAAACCCTAGGACTGGACATGAAACTGTGTCGTATCCGTGTCCAAATTGGATACGAACACGCTGTGTACACCCACACACACGTGTCCTGCTACCTGTGTCTGAGTTCTCCCTGGACACAGCACGAGAGGACACCAAATTTTGCGTGCACATATAGGACATGACTAACATTGACCCTATAAAATTTCATGAAGTTTTATGGAATGGTTTGGGAGAAATTGAGCACGCACTGATTTCCTCACTGTGTACACGCGCAGGAAATCGATACTGATACGCTGTAAAAACTTTGGACACGAGTCACTTGGACACGTTTCAGGCACTTGAGTGTGTAGCCCTACTCTGGGAGAACACAGGGACACGTGCACGAGGACACTGGTGTCGTGTGTCGTGTCCTGGGTCGATCGACACCCGTGCACGATGATTTTTCTGTGTTGCACAATTTTTTTGTGCACTGTTTTATATTTTAATTCATATGGACACGTTTGTGTCTACTTTGGGGACACAAACCACTTGTGTAACATGTATGTAAATGCTTTACCAACCTTAAAATTTGTGTTTTAATTTAAATTCGCTGTTTAATTCCTAATTCCCTATTTTTTTCTGAACTTAGTATCAGCCTATTTTCTGAAACCTGCCCAGTTTTCTAAATCCGATTTTTGCAGTCATTATATCCTATTAAACATTGTTAATTACTTGTAATTAAGGCTCATATATGTGCACCTATGTGTTTCCTATGTGTGTGTCAAAATTGGATTGATTTGGATGAGTTTTGGGGCTCAATTCTGAGAATTTCGATTAGGGTCCTGATTGGACTGTTTTAACTGGTTTGGGTTCTTTTATGTGATGTAAACTGAGTTCAAACTGTTTTAAATCTGAGTTTATATCTGGGTATTTATGTGAGAACTGTTTAGATTCAATGTTAGGAATCTGATAATGATATGTTAGCTTGGGTTTTATGGGAACCTGACAAAATATGAAATCCTGAGAACCTATCTGGAATATCGATTGTTTCCACTGATTTTCCCCTGTTTAAATCACCATGTATTAATGCCATTATATGTTTAGTAGGTTACTACTATGAGGGGTTATGTTTGTGGTTGAAATAGGAAATTCGATTTGGCTTAGGATGATGGAAACTGAACCCTGTGTTGTCCTGCAAAATGAGAGCTATCACACCCACACCCTCTATTGTCAATCACTAAACACAAAACTGAAATGGGAAATAAATTCCTGAGCTATAGGTTAGTGTTATTTCTGAATGTTGCAAACTGAGATAACAATTGGTGAGTTTCTGAGTTTTCAAAGGGAATGAAGGGTTGGTTCATTGTAATAAAATCCTGAGTTCTCAATGAACACTGAGACTTAATACCTGAGAATAACAACCCCATGACACCTACTGAAATCTGATTTTAGTTTACATTTGAATCTATTGGATAGATGTGTAGAGTAGAGGAGAGTTAGAATAGAGGGAATGATGGGTTTGGTTCATTGTAGATGAATCCTGAGATTCAATCCTTAGGAAACCTGAGAATGTATAGGTTAACCTGAGATGAGAGTTCAAGATTTTGAACCTGAGAGTTGGTTGAGTCCTATAGGTTTTAGTTTTTATTGATTTTGTATTTTGATTTGAAATGCTTATTATCACAAGTTAACTAGTTGAAACTGAGATGGGGTTAACTGAAATCTAAGATTAATTGATTCCTGAAACTTCATCACATTAGTATACACTAATTAGAGTTAAACACACATTCCATCATTGCCATGGTTCCATGAACCCTCACACTACACACACCCGATTAGCTAGTGTATCCCATATACCCATACCCCTGTTTAAAACTGATTTTGACACCAATCACATTCCTGAGTTTTTGCTCACTGTTAGAAAATATCGATACACCACCAATGCCTCAATCCCATTTATAATATCTTAAATAAATCCCATTTAGTATGTGTAATTGAGAACCATTCTAAATCCCATTTAGTATAGGCATATGGTTCAGTCCTATTGGACTGTATTTTCTGTCCAGTAGGAGGTTTAGCCACATTGCTTGATTCCAGTTTTCATGAGAACCTCTTCCTCAAGCTTAGACCTTACATCCTCATGGTATCTTGGTTCAGATTAGTAGCATTGTATATACACACACAAACATATATATATATATATATATATATATATATATATATATATATATATATATATATATATATATATATGATGTGTAATGTATATATTAGATGTGGGATATTATATATATATCTATATATTGGGTATATGAGTTAGGTTTGAGGGTAAGGTTATATGGGATAAGGTGATGTTATACTATATAGGCATATATGTGATGTACCTTGTATGGTGATGTGGTTTGGGTTAGAATTTATGTGTTTAGTTTAATGTAAGTTTGACTTGGACCTAGTTTGACCTAGACAGTTGACCAAGGTTGACCAAAGTTTGACTTTGACCTAGATTTGACTTGGAATCATGTAGATTGCATCGTAGACTTTATTTACCTTATTTGAAACACATTATAACCCATACTGCTCTATTTAGGACATTGTGACTCCGGTACAGACATCTGATATTTTATTACTCTTTTCAGAGTATCAGGCGAGTACATTCTTTGATAGTTCTTTCATTTACTTGTCAATTACTATACTTCAGTTCTAGTTAGTTTTATGTGATTCTTACAACACGTATGGATATTTCTGGATTTATGTATGTGACACACATACCATCTGTCTGGCCTCTATTTCTGGAACTACTACTGGCATCACCTTCTGGAACCACTACTGGAACCACCTACTGGAATCACTACTGGAACCACCCTCTGGAATTACTATTGGAACCACCTACTGGAATCACTCTGGAATCTTTTGCTGGTATCATTATGTTTGGCTGGACTCATCTCTACTTCTCGTGTCGTTTTCTGGATTCACTTGTACTTGTGGGCGGGGAAATATTGGAGTAGACATGTGAACATTCCCAAATACTGGAACCACTCCCTTGGAATTATTCTGGAACGATAGCCATTCCAAACTTGGCCAAGTGTGCGGTGTGCCGTATTACCTACAGCCGTTCACATGTCGATCCCGATATTTTAAAATACACTATTAGAGTATAGGCTGGACTCACCCTGGAACCTTTGATCACTAACTGGACTCACCTTATACTGGACTCATCTTGTACTGGAATCACCTGGTATCAGATTCATGTTATCTGGATTTACTTGAGTTTTGCACTTGTTATATTTACATTCTGGACTTATATCATGTTGCTCTAGTTCAATTAGTTTCTATTTACAGTCTTATTTGCTATGATTCTTCTCTTGTTTTACTTGCCTTACTTTCCTTGTATCTTAACTATTTCTCTATACCATCACCTGTATACAAACTACCATATTCATCAATAAAACTGTCTATAACTGCTTTATAGTTCTCTGTCATTTACTTAGAATTTCTTGATGATTTGTACTCGTTTCTGTCCTGACTGGACCTGTTGAAAATATTACAGATGACTGCCCTGAGGATGTTTGCCCTACTTGCCTTGGAGTAGGAGATGGCTTAGCTACCTATGGCCCCGACACTCAGGAGTGATCGGGAGACTAGCTAGTAGACTTGGTTTAGTTTTTATGTTTTAGAATTTGAATTGTAATAACTTGAGATACGAGTTTGTATTTGAGTTTGTTTGAGATATTATTATTTAGTAGTTTATAAATGTTGTTGTTAGTCTTTAGTTATAAACTTTTGTGTTATCTTATCGTTCTTAGACTGTGATTGAGATTCATTATATCTATACTTGTCCTCCGTTCGGAGTTGAGATTTGACAAGTACATTATATAATTGTATGAGTTGTTGATTAGATAATAACCTAGGACAACGTTCTACCGCCGACACTGCGGCGTAGGCTGGACGTACCCACTTCTCGTGCCCTTACTCTAGGGTGCGGGTCGTGACACATTTTTAGTGGTGGCCCATGCAGGTCTAGTTTATGTAGTGGTATTCAAACTAGAGTATCACTACGGCCTGCGATAGGATTGAGAAATAGGTTTAAACGGAGAGGTACTCAATCACAGTTAGGAAAAATTCTGCTTCAATTTATGCCATCTGTATATCTTACTGACTTGTCTTCTTTGCAATAAACTGTCCTCCTTTGATTTATCGATTCCTACTCAGTATTGACTTTCTTTTCGATTTGTCTTCAGGATGGTGGAGACACGATCACATCACTCTGGTACAGTAGCCGCTGGAGAGGGGTCTGCCACCTCACGTCCGTTGCAGCAGGCTGTTGAGACTGTAGCACCTTCTGTTCCTGATCAGACAGGAGATGCTGTAGCCATTGGAGGTATGCCTCCACTTGTTCAGAGGACGACCCCAGTCATTCCTGAGATGTTTCAGTAGCAGCATCAGCAGCCACCTGCAGGATTGGTTGACGCTGCACACCTGTTTTCATTTGTGGAGAAGATCTTGGAGTCCCACCACCAGCAGCAGCAGCGGCAGACTGCCGATTATCGTCAGGGGATTGACGAGGCCCACCAGCTGGTTCGTACTATAGTAGAGATGGTGACTGCTCGGGGGGAGCATCAGCAGCCTTACCGGAAGGAGAAGGATATCCAAGATTTTCAGAAGATCCATCCTAGAGAGTTCCTGGGCACAGAGGGCATCCATTTTACAGACGATTGGATCGAGCACATCGAGGAGATATTCCGACTGGCGGAGATAACAGCTCGACTCCATATCGAGACGGCGGGCAGTCAGATGTAGGACTTAGCCCGTGCGTGGTATCAGACGGATCCCAGGGTGGGTATTGAGGGCCAGACTTGGGTCCAGTTCAAGGAGCTGTTTAAGAAGCAGTTCTTTCCTGATGTGGCCTTGGGAGGTATCGAGGCACAGTTTGAGAGCCTGGTTCAGAGGAACCAGTCAGTAGCTGAGTACGCCGGGGAGTTTTGCCGGTTGTCCCGGTTCATTGATGACTTGACTGAGAAGACAAAGGCGAGGAAGTTCCGCCGAGGCTTGATTAGGAAGGTTCGGTCGCTGACTAAGAGCGACCGGAACGCTACCTACGCGGAGATATTTTCTGGGGCTATGGCAGTGGAGTACGACCTGGGGTTGAAGTTGAAGAGGGGTCGGGACTTCCAGGGTGGTAGCAGCTGTGGGGGTCAGGCCAAGAGGCCCCATATGCAGGCTCAGCAGGCACAGGCACCAGTGAGAGTACAGCCGGCATAGCATCAGCATAGAGGACAGGACCGTAGGGTGCTAACTTGTGCCTACTGCAAGAAGGCAGGGCATGTTTGGGAGTATTGTAGGAGGAGACTGAAGGTTTATCTATTTTGTGGGTCTGGTGTTCACAAGATGATAGATTGTCCCGTTGCACCTCCTCTTGGGGGAGCTAGGCCACCTGCAGCTCAGCACCAGAGGGGTGGAGCTTTTGCTATGGCAGTCGAGGAGACTGACGTTGCAGGTGACGGATTAGCAGGTTTGACCTCCTTGTTCTTCTCTTCCACCTTCATGTGTGATTTCTATTAGTACCTACCAGGATATGTTTGTGATATGCTAGATAGCGTAGTTGTCCTGTTCGAGACTGTGGAATCACGACCAGTAGGACTATGATTGCATGTTATCTTTCGACCTTGTTTGATTGGGGTTTTGACCTAGGAGGAGTACGATCATCTTAATTTCGAGGACGAAATTCTTCTAAGGGGGGTAGACTTGTAACACCCAGTTTTCCAAATGAGGGTAATTTTGAAATTTTATAATAATAGTCATTTAATAGTGATATTTAAATCATATTGTGATTTTTGGTGATTTTTAATTAATTTAAAACTATTTAAAATGTTGATTGGTGATTTTGATGGTTAACTAGCTAAACCCTAGTTTTGCTAAGCCTAGAGACTAACCATGACCAAAGGAGCCTAGTCACGTGATTAAAATTTCATATTCCCAATTTTTAGCCTAAGGATATTTTGGTCGTTTTGACAATTTTGTGAATTTGTAATTTATATTAATTAAATATTGTGCTAGCCATTTTGTGAAGACTTAACCTAGAAGTTAACCTAACCTAGATTAGTCATGAGGTTAAAATTAGGGTTAGAACATTCCTACTAAGTGCCAAGGTTAGTAATATCTAGATATTATTAGGATGAGATATTTCTTTTTAAGATATTTGTGAAAAGAAGCCTTAACCAATAGGAAGCCTTGGAAATTGTTGGAGCAACCTCAACCACTCATCTAAAACTCTAACCCTAATGATTTCAACAGCCACACAAGACCCCCCCCCCTCCTATAAAATCACATTAACAAAGCCTTGGCCTCTTTTACAAACCCTAGAAAAAGCCCTACTTGTTCTTTCCTAAAACTCTCCCCATTAATCCAAATTGAGCCCAAATTGAGTCAAATCAATTGCACCATCATCCCCAACAGTAGAGGATACTTGTGGGTGCTTGCTAGCAAGGTTCGAGGACGATTGAACCAGAGAAAATGGAAGAAGACATCGAATCGAGGCTTTTTACATTGAGATTCTAGCTCTCAATAGGTAAACCTATCTACACCCATTGAAATTCTGATTTCTTCCCATAGATGCATTCATTTAGGGTTCCCCTAGGTGTAGCCCAAGTTTGGTAGGAGTTCGTGTCCATTTTGTGTCCGTATCGGACACGTATCGGTGTAATTGAATGGGTGTTTGATGAAATGCTTGAATGAAATGAATGCTGTTAATTTTCAAAACTAATTACATGATTTTGTAGCCCTTGACATGCTAATGACAAAACCTTAGGACTGAGCACGAATCTGTGTCGTGTCCGTGTCCAAATTGGACACGAACACGCTGTGCACACCTACACACACGTGACCTGCTACCTGTGTCGACTTCTCCCTGGACACAGTACAAGAGGACACCAAATTTTGCGTGCACATATAGGACATGACTGAAATTGACCCTATAAAATTTTGTGAAGTTTTATGGAATGGTTTGGGAGAAATCGAGCACGCACTAATTTTCTCACTGTGTACACGCGCAGGAAATCGATACTGATACGCTGTAAAAACTTTAGACACGAGTCACTTGGACACGTTTCAGGCACTTGAGTATGTAGCCCTACTCTGGGCGAACACAGGGACACGTACACGAGGACACTAGTGTCGTGTGTCGTGTCCTGGGTCGACCGACACCCGTGCACGATGATTGTTCTGTGTTGCACAGTTTTTTTGTGCACTGTTTTGTTTTTTAATTCGTATGGACATGTTTGTGTCCACTTTGTGGACAAAAACCACTTGTGTAACATGTACACATTATGTAAATACTTTACCAACCTTAAAATTTGTGTTTTAATTTAAATTCACAGTTTAATTCCTAATTCCCTATTTTTTTCTGAACTTAGTATCAGCCTATTTTCTGAAACCTGCCCAGTTTTCTAAATCCGATTTTTACAGTCATTTTATCCTATTAAACATTGTTAATTACTTGTAATTAAGGCTCATATATGTGCACCTATGTGTTTCCTATGTGTGTGTCAAAATTGGATTGATTTGGATGAGTTTTGGGGCTCAATTCTGAGAATTTCGATTAGGGTCCTAATTGGACTGTTTTAACTGGTTTGGGTTCTTTTATGTGATGTAAACTGAGTTCAAACTATTTTAAATCTGAGTTTATATCTGGGTATTTAAGTGAGAACTGTTTAGATTTAATGTTAGGAATCTGATAATGATATGTTAGCTTGGGTTTTATGGGAACCTGACAAAATGTGAAATCCAGAGAACCTATCTGGAATATGGATTATTTCTACTGATTTTCCCCTGTTTAAATCACCATGTATTAATGCCATTATATGTGTAGTAGGTTACTGCTATGAGGGGTTATGTTTGTGGTTGAAATAGAAAATTCGATTTGGCTTGGGATGATGGAAACTGAACCCTGTGATGTCCTGCAAAATGAGAGCTATCACACCCACACCCTCTACTGTCAATTACTAAACACAAAACTGAAATAGGAAATAAATTCCTGAGCTATAGGTTAGTGTTATTTCTGAATGTTGCAAACTAAGATAACAATTGGTGAGTTCCTGAGTTTTCAAAGGGAATGAAGGGTTGGTTCATTGTAATGAAATCCTGAGTTATCAATGAACACTGAGACTTAATACCTGAGAATATCAACCCCATGCCACCTACTGAAATCTGATTTCAGTTTACATTTAAATCTATTGGATAGATGTGTAGAGGAGAGTTAGAGTAGAGGGAATGATCGGTTTGGTTCATATTAGTAGATGTCCTGCAAAATGAGAGCTATCACACCCACACCCTCTACTGTCAATCACTAAACACATCCTCATGGTATCTTGGTTCAGATTAGTAGCATTGTATATACATATATATATATATATATATATATATATATATATATATATATATATATATATATATATATGATGTGTAGTGTATATATATTAGATGTGGGATATTATATATATATCTATATGTTAGGTATATGAGTTAGGTTTGAGGGTAAGGTTATATGGGATAAGGTGATGTTAAACTATATAGGCATATATGTGATGTACCTTGTATGGTGATGTGCTTTGGGTTAGAATTTATGTGTTTAGTTTAACGTAAGTTTGACTTGGACCTAGTTTGACCTAGACAGTTGACCAAGGTTGACCAAAGTTTGACTTTGACCTAGATTTGACTTGGAATCATGTAGATTGCATCGTAGACTTTATTTACCTTGTTTTAAACACATTATAACCCATACTGCTCTATTTAGGACGTTATGACTCCGGTGCAGACATCTGATATTTCATTACTATTTTTAGAGTATCAGGCGAGTACATTCTCTGACTGATAGTTCTTTCATTTACTTGTCAATTACTGTACTTCAGTTCTAGTTTGTTTTATGTGATTCTTACAACACGTATGGATATTTCTGGATTCATGTATGCGACACACATACCATCTGTCTGGCCTCTATTTCTGGAACCACTACTGGAACCACCTACTGTAATCACTACTGGAACCACCCTCTGGAATCACTACTGGAACCACCTACTGGAATCACTCTGGAATCTTTTGCTGGTATCATTATGTTTGGCTGGACTCATCTCTATTTCTCGTGTCATTTTCTTGATTCACTTGTACTTATGGGCGGGAAAATATTGGAGTAGACATGTGAACATTCCCAAATACTGGAACCACTCCCTTAGAATTATTCTGGAACGATAGCCATCCCACACTTGGCCAAGTATGCGGCATGCCGTATTACCTACAGCCGTTCACATGTCGATCCCGATATTTTAAAATACACTATTAGAGTATAGGCTGGACTCACCCTGGAACCTTTGATCACCAACTGGACTCACCTTATACCGGACTCATCTTGTACTGGAATCACCTGATATCAGATTCATGTTGTCTGGATTTACTTGAGTTTTGCACTTATTACATTTACATTCTGGACTTATATCATGTTGCTCTAGTTCAGCTAGTTTCTATTTACAGTCTTATTTGCTATGATTCTTCTCTTGTTTTACTTGCCTTACTTTCCTTGTATCTTAACTATTTCTCTATACCATCACCTGTGTACAAACTACCATATTCATCAATAAAACTGTCTATAACTACTTTATAGTTCTCTATCATTTACTTGGAATTTCTTGATGATTTGTACTCGTTCCTGTCCTGACTGGACCTTTTGAAAATATTACAGATGACTGCCCTAAGGACGTTTGCCCTACTTGCCTTGGAGCAAGAGATGGCTTAGCTACCTATGGCTCCGACACTCAGGAGTGATCGGGAGACTAGCTAGTAGACTTGGTTTAGTTTTCATGTTTTAGAATTTGAATTGTAATAACTTGAGATATGAGTTTGTATTTGAGTTTGTTTGAGATATTATTATTTAGTAGTTTATAAATGTTGTTGTTAGTCTTTAGTTATAAACTTCTGTGTTATCTTATCGTTCTTAGACTGTGATTGAGATTCATTATATCTATACTTGTCCTCCGTTCGAAGTTGAGATTTGACAAGTACATTATATAATTGCGTGAGTTATTGATTAGATAGTAACCTAGGACAGCGTTCTACCGCCGATACTGCGGCGTAGGCTGGACGTACCCACTTCTTGTGCCCTTACTCTAGGGTGCGGGTCGTGAAACTCAAATATGTCCCTTTGTACTTTATTTTTGTGGTACGACTTTCAGGTCAAAAGGACTAGCTATAACGCTTACCATAGTACCGGTATACTTTTTGACTTCCATTAGAGCCCCAACTCAATTCCTTCGACCCAATATATAGTTGTGATCTACTCGAAGCCCACTACGCAAATGCCACTAGTGTGCCATCCAATTGAGGTCTCATGTGCTACTTAAATACAAAAGTCACTGAAGGCACATTTTGGACTTTAGGAACCTAGCTAACCAACCTGACTGGCAACTAGCTCAACCACTTGGGTTAAAACTTATTCCAGGTCACCCTAGCCTAGTATAAATAGTTTTGTCATTGGGATCTTGCCCCGTCAATATAGATTAAAATCCAAGGTTCATCCAACAAACAAGTGATGTCCAATCAAGAAGCCCCTTTAAGATCCAGTAAAACCCATCCATGCATACCACCATTTTCGGACTAGAAAATCGAACTATTTGAGATAGGTCCTTATACCTATTATATAGTCTCTATCTCTTAGAATGTGAAGTCATTTGTAACCCTTATTCCATCTACCGAAAAGTCGCGATACGATCTTGTATTGCATTCATATCCCTTGCTCGTGTGTATTAAACAACCACGAAAAAAGATCACAAGCTTGATTTCTTAAATTTCTGTTCTGTTTTGGAATCATGTTTAGATTAATTTCGAGAATAGAACTTCTATATTACACGAATTGCAAGCCCCTCTAAGGAACAAGGGTTCTTCGGCGTAGCTAGTGACTGGACTAGAGTAGCACATCTAGCAGATAAGTCAATGGTTCATAAACATTCTTTCTATCTGTATCATTGGATACGCTCTACCGCTCTGAAACTTCATAATTGCTCTCGACTACTCTTTCTTATCTTCCTGTCCTTCCTATTTCAGAGCAATGAATGGTCATGCTTATTAGCATTTATCAATATTTCTTAGCTACTCGTGTAAATTTGTTGCATGTTAAATTTTGGGTTGCTTGATAGATTGGAGAGGATTATAAATGCCATATGCAGTACATATCTATTGGTAGGATTGTTGACAACTAGTTAGAAGATTATAAGATTTTAGTTTTGTGGAGTAATATGACCAAAGGTGGGTAGAAGTCGTCAAGTATTCGGAGTTATAAATGGCTAGAGAAGGTTATCAACTATTTTGAGGAGATTAAGGGTAAGGTAGACCTTATTTTGAATTTTAGGGAATAGTTATGAATTAGAATTTTGAGGACGAAATTATTTTTAAGGTGGGTAGATTTGTAGCTCCCCTTCCCGAAAATTTTAAAATATTTTTATTATTATTTATTTTATTTAAATGGTGATTTTTAGATGTTATAAATAATTATTTAGTTAATTATTACGGTAAATAATTTTAGCCATGGTTAGGAATTGGAGTACAAGGTGACTAGAAATCGTGGCACGGATAGTGCAGTCGTGTGCTTTGACTAGTGTATTAGCCATGCTAGGGAAGGTCGAGCCATAGTGATGTCCTAACTAGGAAAACCAAGCTAAGTTGTGACATGACCATTATAAATAGTTTAATTATGCATTATTAATATTATTTGGCGTTTAGGAGACCCGGTTGTACTAAACCAGCCCAAACTGGACCCGTACCAAGTCAAGCCCAAGTAGTGATGCAGTGTGAGAAAAGACGTTCGTGTGGATATATTTTAAGGGGTATTTGTTTTAGTGATATAGTAGCAATTTTATAAAAGTTGGTTATATATATATATATATATATATATAATATTTTAACTAATATTTGATTTTGAATTATGTCAAATGATTTTCTTAAAAATATCTTAGTCAACTTTTAGGGATATTGGGCTATATATATTTGAGTGTAAATATATTCGTAATGAGCAGACACAGTATTTTGTGTGTACACCCAGAGTTTGTTATTTATAAATTTTAGTATTTAGGAATTAATAAAAAAATATTAATTAATCATTGTTTATATTATTTTGTAAATATGGCTTATATATTTATATTTGTACGTGTATGTATATATAAATAAATATTAAATATGTGTATGTGTAAGAATATACAAAAAAACATGAAATATGTGTATGTTTATGAATATATAAATATATATTAAATATATGTGTATGTTTATGTAAATATAAATAAACACATATAAGTGGGTGCATATAATAGAAAAAGAAAAGAAAAAGAAAAAGAAATAAAAAATAAAACATAGCAACGGCTCAGCCCATCTCAGCCAGGCCGCACAGTGCCAACCCAACAAATCCTCCATAGCAGTCAAAAACCAAAACCCAGCAAAGGGGGAGCCAGGCCCAAGCCAGGCCAGCACCCAGTGCTAAGCTGAGCGGGCATCCCCCCAACTTCCAGACGCGCCCAAAGTCCTAGTTCCGAGTATACATTTCGCGAGTCCTGAACTCGAAATCTCCAAACCCTAGATTTTGACGCGCCGCCCCAACCTCTCCTGGGTCTGGCGACCCTGCCCCAGCCTCTGCGCGCCGCCTCGAGGCCGTCGCCGGCGGACAGGGCCGCACGCGCGTGCGCGCACGAACAGCGGGACCCAGCAGTAGCGGCTGCAGATGCGCCAGTTCGAGATATGATTTCTCCATCGCTACTCCGCCGTTTTACGAACCGATTGGTCAGGTACGTCGACAACCCTACCCTCTACAAACCACTTCAAATAGTTTGAATGAATTCTTTTTGTACGCGATGGAAAACGAGTTCCAAAACCGAGAAAAATATCGATTTTCGGGATTTAGAAACTGTCCCGAAATCCAAAGTTGACAGTCGATTTACGACTAGGATATCATGAAACTTGGAAAACCGCTTGAATAGCCTTGTAGACAATATAACCGAGATTGAGACCCTATTTTTAGTTTAATTTATAGTTGGTTATTTTCTGTTTAAAACCGATTTGAAAATCAAGAAAAAATTGAGAAAATTGTTTTCGAAATCTTAGAAATCCTTCGATACGACGTGCGTCCCGCCAATCCGGGCGACGTGGTCACGAACTGAAAGCATCGAAAGGTGCCTAACGGCTTCGTGGATGTGTGGGCTTTGACGAAATTCAAATTGGTCGTGTGTGCGTGACCAATATGATGCGTATCCGTCGAAATTTACCGTATCGACCTCTGTGCAAGTTCCCTAATTACTTTGTTCACGCTCGTCAGATCGAGACGAAACTTGTGCCAATAGGACCGTATCATTTTTTTGGTCCTGTATGCCAAGTTTGGTCCAATCCTGAGATAGTTGAATCGGACCGCCGTTTTGCGGGCCCCACGGTCCGACTCAACGGGCGATTTTGTGCACGTCCCGCCGAAATACAACTTTGGACATATGGTTGGGTTTATATCGAAAAACCGAACCTTGTGAAATATAGTTTGATGACTTTAGAGACCGTTGAGTCTGACACACTTTTCGGTGCAATGCGGGTCCAACGACGGACACCATTTTGACCCAAAATTACCTGTAACCAGAATTGGACTTAAGGACAGGCGATTCTAGCTAATTTGACTATTCTGAGAATGTTGGTAATATTTATTTCAGTATCTGGAGACTTTTTGCATGTGTTGACTTTAGTGACTCATCTGATGTGGTTGTACTATCGGTTTCTCCAGCTAAGGACCTTAGGAAAGTGTACTTTCTGATTGCTTTCGATTTATAGTAGTCTTTTTATTTCATGTTTATATATATGTTTTGCTGCTTGTCTACACGCTCGTCACAAGGAGTAGTCGGGAAGAAAATATCTTAGTAGACATGTGGACTACCCAGAACTATCCCAATATATCTAATTTTGACTGATAGCAGCTACAAATGACACATGCAGGGTGCCGTATTTACCCCTAGCCATTCACATGTCGAAAATGATATTTCATACCACATAGATAGTTGTCTTTTATTTGCTCTGCTTGTCTTCTTCACAACTTGTCATGTCATCAGTTACTTTCTAGTTTTTATTTCTCATATGTTATTTTCATGTCTTGTTAATTCTATTATGTTTTTGCATTGCCGTCAGTTTGTGTACTTGTTCCATTCCTGACTGAAAACCAATATTTTTTAGGTTTGCTGTGGCTTCACTTAGCTTGGGAGATTCGGGTGTACTTGCAGACAGAAACCTAGAAATAGATAGTCGTTGTATCATTTTCATTAATCGTAAGGACTTTGTATTTTATTTAAATGTAAATGTTATAAATGTTGTATTAAATTTAAAAATGTGAATGAGCAAAAAATATGTACATTTTTTGATTTTGAACATCTTGGTTGTGACAGCATTCTACCGTCGAATCCGCGGCGTAGGCTGGCTTGGACACGTCTCGTATCCGAAAAGCGGGTGCGGATCGTGACACTATCACTATATTTTTTTAGTAGTAGATGATGTCTTAGTATTACATTATGTGGGTTTATCTTGATTCTGTTATATCCTTTAGATACTAGATTCGATAAGAATATATACTACACCATATGTATAGAACATAGATGATTCACACTAATGTATACTAGAATGAATTTTGGATTGTGTTTTGAGCCATCCGTTCTCACACTTGGCAAAAAATCAAACTTTTAGTATTTTATCTGCTTTCGAAAATGTACTCAAACGAGGTGGCACCCGTTCTCACAGATGGCACCTAAGACCCGAGGATCTCGCTTGAAGGAGGCACAGATGGCTTCTCTAGAGAGCAGTTCCACCGAGAGAGCTGCTCCAGAAGTAATTCCTAAAGCCGAGAGAGCTGTAAAAGAGGAGGTGACACCAGAAGGCAGTTCCATCGGGAGTTTCAGTCATCCATCTCCTCTGGATATTGATCTGGCTGCCGTGGATCCTACTTATGCGCGCTGGCTTAGGGAGTTCTATCTGCCCTAGCATAGATGACAGTAAATATATATTGACTGGATTTGTTTCCAGAAGACTTATTTCTGACAACCGATATTTAATGGATATTTGTTTTGATGGATATATCTCCTCTGGATATTGTGATGGATATTTATTTTGATGGATACATCTCCTTTGGATATTGTGATGGATATTTGTTTTTTGGTGTGTGATGTATATTGGTTTGTGTGATGTGTGATGCATATTATGATGTATATTGGTTTGTGTGATGTATATTGTGATGTTCTGAGAGGCTTGAGGAGACGACCAATTATTTTTGGTCTATTCTGGATTTTATTATGCGTGGCGGTGTTGAGTGTTCCACCGAAGGGGTCGGCGAACCCAGGGATTAGATTCTGTATTTTTGATTGGATTGGATTCTGTATTTTGGATTGTACATTTGCATTATGGATTATTTTTTTATTTTTTTTTCAATTTAGCGACGTTTATATTTGTCGCTAACTGTTAGCGACGTATATAAAGGTCGCTAGAATCGTTGCTAAATTATTGACGTGTCAAACAATCTGATGCCACCACATCATCGCAAAAACGTCACTAATGTGTCGCTAATTGGCGACCACAAGAAAACGTCACAAATAATGTCGCTGTTTAGCGATGTTATTAGCGTCGCTAACTAACGTCGCCATAGCGATGTTTTGGAACGTTTTCTTGATTAGCGACACGTTTTTTTGGTCGTTTCCAAAATTTTGCTGAAAACATCGCTAATTTAAGTTAGCGACGTTTTGGCGCTGAAAACGTTGCTAATTTAAGTTAGCGACGCTTTGGCCGAGATTAGCGACGTTTTGGAACGTCGCTAATCTGACAAATTTTTGTAGTGGTTCTCCTAGAAATTCCTATATGTCCTTGAAATTTCATATTTGTTCTCGATTATTCTTCCTTGCCTTCTGAACCATTGATTTTCGTCTCTTCCTATTCCGGGGTGGCAAACGATGGTGCTGTCTAGAATTTATCAGAAATTCTTAAGTTATAGTATAATATTGCTTGATTATTTAATTTTTGGTTGTTTGATAGATATGGAAGATTATAGATGACATATGTCTTAGATATCTATTGGTAGTAATTTTAGCAACTAGCTAGAAAGTTATAATATTTTAACGACATGTGTTTTGCGGGATTAGTGTGACCAAAGGTGGGTAGAAGTCCTCGAGGATTTGTAGCTTCGGAATGACCATAAGAGTAATTGATAGCTAGTGGGACCCGTCTTCTACCATTATCGTTAGATTTTTCCTTAAATTTCGAGGGCAAAATTATTTTAAGGTGGGTAGATTTGTAACTCCGCTTCCCGAAAATTGTTGAAATATTTTTTTGATTTAAATGGTGATTTTAGAAGGTTATAAATAATTAATTAGTTCATTTTTACGGTAGATGACTTTAACCATGGTTGAGGTTTGGAGTACAAGACGACTAGAAATCATGACACAGTTAGTACGGCCGTGTGACTTGACTAGTATTTTAGCCATACCAGAGAAGGCCCAACCAAAAGTGTGTCCTAACTATGAAAGCCAGACCAAGTTGTGACCTGACTTCCATATACAAATTAATTAGTTATTTATTAATATTATGACATATAGGAAACCCGGTAGTGTCGAATTAGCTCGGACTGGACCCGAACCGAAAACGAGGCTATGTAGTCTTTTAGTGAGACCAAAGACGTCCATGTAGACGTCTATATTGCATTTATTAATTTTGATTCTCCAAATAGGTATTTCATATATAAAGGATTTATATATATATATATATATATATATATATATATATATATATATATATATATATATATATAAAATATATGTTATTGTTATTGAATTGATATTCTATTTTTAGAAATAAGATAAAAAACCATACTTTGCTATCCTTATACATTTGGCGATATTTAGGCTATACTTACAATTTCAAGTACGTCTAGCATTGATTTACTGTATTTGTTTCTCCTACATTTTGCTATTATTATCATTATGGTAATTGAGTTGTATATAAACATATATAATTATTATTGATTATTTCCTATTTTTGAAAATAAATATATATTATATCTGTGTACATATTGTTATAATAACCCTATTCTAGGAAGATTTGATATTATGATTTTTTTTTAGAAATTTGAAGTATATATATATATATATATATATATATATATATATATATATATATATATATATATATATATATATATATATATATATAGGGAGCGGATCAAAAATATATATAGGGAGCGGATCAAAGCCCCCCTTAGAAAACCCCCTAAAAACCGCCCTCACTCTCGACCGTAATTTAATGTTAATATTAATGTTAATATTAATATTAATATTAACAATAATATTAATGTTAATACCAATTTTTATTTTTATTTTTATATTAATGTTAATGTTAATGTTAATATTAATGTTAATGTTAATGTTAATATTAATTTTAATGTTAACTTTAGTATTTAATGTTAATATTAACGTTAATATTAACATTAACATTAACATTAACATTAATATTAACATTAATATTACGGCCGAGAGCGAGGGGGATTTTTAGGGGGTTTTCTATGGGGGGCTTTTGATCCGCTTGTATATATATATATATATATATATATATATATATATATATATATATATATAAAGAAAGAAAGAAAATAAAAAACAAAACAAAAATACCACTTAAACCGCCACCCCACAAAAATCAGCCCGATCCTTCACACAGCAGGACCAAGTCCAGCCAAGGTTTCCCCAAACCCGACCCCAATATATATATATATATATATCGTGAAACCGAAAACCTAACCTACATCTCCGCCATGCCACCCCGACCTTGGGCGACCACTCGCTACCAGCACAGTCGCCGTGCACGGCCAGAGCCGCCGGAGGCCGCGCACGCGATAGAACAGTAAAGAAACGGCAACAGCAGCGACAACAACCCCCTATCTTCACGGTATGTGTTCTCCCTGATCCTTCAATGAAAATGGTTTCGTAAATTGTCATGTGTAGCCTACTAGACCCTCTTCAAACCCCTTCAGGTGGATTTTATTCTATCACAGTAGAAACCCCAGAAAATTGACACGAAGTTGATCAAATAACTGATCGAAAATAAAACATATAGGACAGTCCAACTCCTCGTTTGGAAGGCAGTTTATAAACCAAACAAAAGAAATTTTTGAAAACTAATTAAAGGCAGTCCTAGACAACCTATAGGGCTCTGCAACCTAATTTACAGAACTCAATTTTATTGACTACGTGTCGAGAAATCGGATTCCAAAGATTGGCAAAAAATAGTTTTAAAATATTAAAAATCTAGGAAATTTCTCTGATACGATGTGTGTCCCACCAAACCGGACGACATGGTCGCGAGCCGAAAGCATCGAAAGGTGCGTATCGACTTTGCGGATGTGTGAGCTTTAACGGAATTCAAATTGGTCGCGTGTGCGCTAAGAATTTGTTGCGTATCCGTCGAAATTTACTGTATCGGCCTCTTTGCAAATTTCCCAATTACTTTGTGCACATTCGTCAGAATGGTACGAAACTTGCACCAACAAGACCG
The DNA here is from genome assembly GCA_029216955.1 of Iris pallida. Taxonomy (NCBI): domain Eukaryota; kingdom Viridiplantae; phylum Streptophyta; class Magnoliopsida; order Asparagales; family Iridaceae; genus Iris; species Iris pallida. The sequence goes on from JANAVB010043219.1 coordinate 7,297,135, forward strand.
TATCATTTTTTTGGTTCTGTATGCCAAGTTTGGTTTGATTCTGAGACAGTTGATCAAATTGCCGTTTTGCGGGCCCTACGATCCGACTCAACAGGCGATTTCGTGCACGGCCCACTGGAAGACAAAGTTGGACATACCATTGGGTTCATATCATTAAAATAAATTCGTAGACATGTAGTTTGATGACTTTAGAGACTATTGGCTCTGATATGCTTTTCGGTGCAAAGCGGGTCCAACGGCGGACATTATTTTGGCCCAAAATTACCGTTTTGCCCTTGTGTCCAGAATTGGACTTAAGGACAGGCAATCCTAGCTAATTTGACTATTCTGAGAATGTTGGTAATGTCTATTGCAACTTTCGGAGACATTTGTGAGGTTTGGACTTTATGGCTTACCAGTTGACGGTATATTATTGGTTCTTCGTTCTACCACCAGGCAAGATACCTTGCCTCCCTCTATAGTTTATTTTCATGCTTATAGTTCATCTTTTATTATTATGTTATCTTTAGTTACTCTAGTTACTATGGATTTATATGTTCATCATACCGTGTATACTAGTTTATTTGTCATGCTTGTATATCATCTTTCATGACTTGATAGTGTAGTTATGCAAGGTTTGCTCACATTATAGTTCATACTAGAATTGTCCTTACCTGTTTCATGATTGAGTTGCACCGAGTCATCATCCGTATCTTGACTGATTCGTGTCTTCAAGTATGTGTAACAGAACTACTACTCCTTATTCGTTTTCTTAACCCGTGAGTCCACACTCGGGACGAGGGTTGACCATTTGCACCAAAGAGTCCACACACGGGACGAGGGTGATTATCTTGAACTAACCTACGAGTCCACACTCGGGACGAGGGTTAGTGATTTGTTTGCACCTGCGAGTCTAAATTTGGTGCGAGGGAGTTTATCGTGAACTAACCTGCGAGTCTACGCTCGGGACGAGGGTTAGTGATTAGTTCAAACCCGTGAGTCCACACTCGGGACGAGGGTTTGGTATTCCATTGATCTCTTGTTTACTTATTCTCCCAGCAGTTCATTTATGCGTAGTTGTTCTAGTGTGTCACGACCCGCACCCTAGAGTAAGGGCACGAGATGTGGGTACGTCCAGCCTACGCCGCAGTGTCGGCGGTAGAACGTTGTCCTAGGTCTCATGCATCTAACAGTATAAGGCTAAGCAGTTTATACTCCCCGAATGGGGGTGACATAGCAGAATGTAAACTCAATCACATCTAAGGTAGAGCATAATAGAAGATAGATAAAACATGAAATCCAAAAGAGATACATCGGATAGAAGTCTAAGTGTCTAAGATACACAAACCCAGAAATATATCTCAAAGCTCAAATACAGTAATCCATAAATACAACTCAAGACAACTGAAAATAAGCTATAAGCAAAATCCTAGCTATCTATACAACCTCTACTGTGTCTCCTCTAGGCTAGCAGGCAACCTCCAGGCTATCTGTAAAATTTATCAACAGGTCCAGTCAGGACAGGAGCGAGCACAATACATCTCAACAGTTCATAGCAGGTTAGAAAATATAATCATGCTGTAAAGTAAGATACAGGTACTGAAGGAAATACAGTATGTAAACAGAGAGAGAACTGTAATAGAAATATCTACTATACAATAGAGAACTAACAGTGGCTAGTGAGTCAGAGTACAATATAGACATGTAAAAGGCATAGGAGATTCTGATGCTACACTACGGAAAGATTCTGATGCTACACTACTTGGATAATATTCACATGTCCACTTCTACTCCCCCGTAACCCCAATCAATACACAAGGATCCAGCCAGGTTATGTTATGATTCCATGCAATGGCCCACAAGGGGTAATACATGGATGCCCATAAATGGGTGATTCTAGGAATGCCCATAAATGGAAGATTCAAGGAGACTCTGTGATCATGAGAGTACATGTCACAAGTGATCAATGAACCAAGAAGCATAGTGATACACAATGTAAGTGAAACGCACAGAACATGTAATATTCGATGCTCCGGAAGGATAACATCTCAAGAAGGGATCCATATAGTACCAATCCGTGTTACCAACGTGACAGTATCAAGTAAAGTAATTTAAAGCAAAAAAAATAATTCTAAGCAGGATATGAAATGATCAGAGAATGTACGCCTGATAACCTGAACATCGGATAGGTATAGGGGTCCAACTGAAGCCACAGAGTCCTAATTAAAGCAACACGGGTTACAAGGTGTTCAAGTTCTAATAAATGAATCTCTACAAGCAATCTATATTATCCTAGGTTCTTCTAAGTCAAATCAACTCTAGGTCAACTCTGGTCAATGATCTAGTCAAACTAGGTCAAGTGTTGACTTACAGTTGACTTTGGTATACTGGTCAACTCTGGTCAAACAGGGTCGATTCTAGTCTAATTATTAAAGATATAGAGTGTACTTCGTTATTCGTACGTCGAAACTTACGACACGCAAATCGAGATAAGAAGATCAATGGTAAAGTTAATAACCTTATTATAGTGATTAACGTGTCCATCTTGTCAATTTCAGCGATATGAGATCACTGGAACTGACTGATCTCAGTTTCGTTGTACTAATCCCGAAATACGAACATTATAAGAATTAATTATTAATTATTTATAGAAAGGTTAAACTCAGAGAAATTATCAAAAAACATTGTCGGACGATGAAATAAACATTGCCAACGTGTCCAGAATGGTCAAATTAGCTAGGATAGCCTACCCATCGGTCCAATTTGGACACAAAGGCAAAAAGGTAATTTTGGGTCAAAATGGTGTTCGTGTCGGAGCCGTTTTGCACCGAAAAACGTACAAGAAAATAAGTCTACAAAATATAACAAATTATATGTCCACGAAACTAGAATGACGATACGAACCCAACGGTATATCCAGAATTGGATTCCGTTGACCCGATCTTAATTTGGCCCGTTGACCAGAACTTGGAATTCCGGTTTGTACGGAAATGCGTGCCGGAGCCAATGTTCTCAAAACTCAGCAAACTACATGTCAACGAGTCCAGAATAATGATACGAACTCAATGGTATATCCAGAATTGGATTCCGATGAGCCGATCTCAAAATGATCTGTTGACCAGGATATTGGTATCCGACTTGCACCGAAATGCGTGCCGGATCCAATATCTACCAAAATCTAGCAAATTATATGTCAACAAGTCTAGAATGACGATACGAACTCAACGGTATATCCAGAATTGGATTCTGATGAGCCGGCATCAAAAAGTCCTGTTGATCCGGACTGTAGGACCCACTTGCACCGAAATGCGTGCCAGGGCCCACGTCCTCCAAATATAACAAATTTTATATGTAAACATGCCAGAACGACGCCACGAGTCTACTGGTGGTGTCAAAAATGAAATATGGAGTCCCGTGTTCAAAAATAGAATTTTACAAGTTGGAAATTACGAATTCGGACGGCCAACTTGGTATTGAATTCAACCAATCAAACAAGCTCAAAATGAAACAAAACTGGAGGGGTAGTAAGAGGGTTATACCAGCTTTGCACAGGAACTGGTAGCACGCCAAACGGAGCTGCGGTGGAGGAGGTACAAGCTGACGAAGTTGACTCCGCGAAACTGTCCAAAATTTATACAATTTAAACGGTCAACTTGGTGGCCGGTTTTGAGACATCAAACGATAAAATCAACGGATAAAAATTAACAGGAGTGAAGGTGGATATACTGTCACGACCCGCACCCACTGTAAGGGCACGTGTGCATAACAATGCCCAGCCCACACCGTAAAAACAACGTGGAACGCTGTAGGTTTACTACTCTAACAACAGTTTATATAATATCAAAAACCTGTCGAGAATGTGGTCAACTCCGAACGGAGGACAAGCAATGATAATATATGAGTACTCAATCACAATTCTAAGATGACAAAGTAAATACTGAAAGATAAAGACAATACGACAATAAAATATAACATGTCAAGTCCAAACACAAAGAATATACAAGTCTAAGTCCAAAGTCTCTAATACAAGCCAAAATAATAACAGTCCCCAGAGTGACTGGAGACAAGTTCCAGTACAAAAACCTACTCTATCTACAGGATAGGCGGTATCTCGCCCTGCGGTACTGCACGCTGCGGATCTAGGGTATCTGCCTCTAAACCTACTACGTCCGGTGGGCCGTAGTAAGTGCAATAATAGTCCTCCTCTGCATCTGTAAACATTGTCAGTATATCTGGTCAGGATGGAATGAGTACATATATCTCATAACAGATCTCAAGATAGAATAAAAGCCATAAGACTGTAAATAGAGCGTACACAATGAAATCATGGAGTGTACATATATGTATCATGGCATGGTAAGCTGTAGAGCTAGAGCTAGAACAGAAAAGTAGAACTGATCAAGGTATATACACAAATCAGGGTAAGCCA
>JANAVB010043219.1:7306542-7334042 GCA_029216955.1 Iris pallida
CCACCACGAACTTGTCAAGGTACTGATGGAATACCTTGTTCATCAAGTTCATGAATACCGTCGGGGCATTGGTCAACCCAAACGGCATGACGGTATACTCATACTGGCCATAACGGGTCCAAAATATAGTATTCGAAATGTCACCCCACTTTACCTTCAGCTGATGGTACCCGGTACGCAAGTCAATCTTCGAGAACACCCTCGCGTCGCTCAACTGGTCGAACAAGTCATCAATCCTTGGCAAAGGATACTTATTCTTGATGGTAAGGTTGTTGAGCACCCTGTAATCAATGCATATACGTACCGTACCATCCTTCTTCGGGACAAAAAGAACTGGCGCTCTCCAAGGTGAAGAACTAGATCGAATAAAGCCCTTGTCCTCCAGCTCATCGACCTGTTTCTTCAGCTCCGCTAACTCACTGTTGTTGATTCTATAGACGTGCTGTGAGATAGGCTCAGCGCCCGGTACTAGGTCTATAAAAAACTCAACATCGCAATCTGCCGGCATCCCAGGCAACTCCTCGGGAAAAATATCCAAAAACTCAGCAATAAGTGGATGTGGCAACACCGGCCCCGCCAACGACGCTCCGCAGAATCCATCTCCTGGCTCTGCTGCACCCCTGGTGAACTCAAACTCCGGCTCTCCCGACGTCCTGAACAGAATCCTGCCTCTCCTACAATCTATGCTAGCATGTTGCATGCTCAGCCAGTCTATACCGAGTACCACATCGTAACTCGGAAGTGGCGTTACGAGCAAACACGCACTCAGCTCTCGGCCTCTCAAAGAAACTCTCTGCCCCTTACAAATATTATTAACTAGGATGATGCCATTCCCAGTTATATTCTTGCAAGTCCTACCAAGATAATCAACAATGATATTGTGCCTAAGAGCAAAAGAAACAGACACAAAACTGTGCGTAGCACCAGAATCAAACAAGGCTAAGGCAGGAAAAGAATCGAACAGAACAGAACCTGCGATAACATCTGCTATAGGCTCCATCTCCTTGGTTACAAGGGGAAAAGCTCTACCCTGAACACCCTTCTGCTGGCGGTGCTGGACAAACTACTGCTGCTGGATCGGAAGTGGACCCCGCTGCTGAACTACAGGCACACTAGCTGGTGCCCTCTGAACAGGTGCCCTCTGAGCTGCTCCAGCAACAGGAGAGTTCTTAGGACACTCCCGCATCTGATGCCCAGCGGCACCGCAAAAGAGGCACAACCCCAGCCTCCTCCTGCAAAACTCAAAGAGGTGACCGGGCTTCTTGCAGTAGTGGCACGGAGGATCATCCTACCCCTGACGCTGCTGAACCCTCTGGACAGGTGCCCTGGCCTGCACCTGCTGCTGATGATGCTGGAATGGCTGATGCTGAAGCTGAGGGTGCTTAGCAGCCCCCGTGCTGCTACTGGCCCACAAAAACAACTCACGATCCCTCTTCGACTTCAAGCCCCACTCTCTCTCCACCTTTCGAGCCTCCGTATAGACCTCTGCATATGTCGCATAGAAGGAAGGGATCAGGATCTTGATATCCCATGACAATCCCTCCCGGAAGCGCTCTGCTCGGATCACTGGGTCACTCACCATTACACGGCGTATCGGCTCAGCCGGCCGAACTCCGCCGTATACTCCTCCACAGTCATACTGCCCTGCTGCAGGTTCTGAAACTGCTGTACTAGGCCGATCTTGTCTGTGGGGTAAAAGAACTTCTCTCTGAACAGGGCCTAAAACTCAGCCCAAGTGTGACCCTCTCCTGCATGAGCCGGCTCGTTCCGGAACCATGTCCGGGCAACATCTAATAACTGCAAGCCAACCGCCTCGACCTTCAGGTCGTCTGCCAGGCGGGAGGCCCTCATCTGACGCTCGATATCCTCGAGCCAGTTATCAGCATAAAAAATGCCCTCGGTCCCTCTGAAATCCCTCGAACCCATCTTCTTGAAAGCCTGGATGTCTCCGGGCTTCTGCTGCACCTCCCGCTGTGGTATCCCACGCTCCACCGTAGCCAGAGCCAACCTATGGGCATCCTCCATGCCCTGGCACATGGCCTCAATCTGTCTCATCTGTGCCTCGTGCTGGGCCCGCTGGGACTACAACACCTGCTGAAAGAATGCGAGCATCTCCCCATGTCTGTAGGCAGAGGAGGCAACGGAAGAACATCTCCCACCACCATCGGAGGAGTCCCCTGCTGAGAAGGAGGAGTAGGAATGCCCCCGACAGCTCCCGTTGTAGCCCCCGGCACTGCAGGAAGAGCACCCGCAGTGACCCCAGGGACAGTCATTGAGAGTGCTGGAGGAGTACCGCCGAGAGCCCCTACTGAAGTTGCAACTGCAGGGAAAGTGACTGGAGACTGTCCGCCAGAGGTAGCAGACCTCTCCGTCTCCCCGTGCTCCTCACCGAGAGAATGAGTCATAACCATCCTGGAGACAGATTGAAAAAAAGATATCAATATGGCACAAGAAGGACTATATCAAAGGAGGACAGCTAGAATGCATTAAATCAATATCATAGACGGCAAGCAAGATAAGCAAGGAAAGATCCTACTGTGATTGAGTACTCTAGCCTACCACCTCCTATATGTAACACAGGCTCGTAGTCAACACTCTAAGACGAGTGCTGCTACGACATCGCACTAATTGCGACTTTAGGACCTACGTGGGCCACCACTAAAAATATGTCACGACCCGCACCCGCTGTAAGGGAACGTGTGCGTAACAACGCCCAGCCCACACCGTAAAAATGGCGTGGAATGCTGTAGGTTTACTACTCTAACAACAGTTTATATAATATCAAAAATCTATCGAGAATATGGTCAACTCCGAACGGAGGACAAGCAATGATAATATATGAGTACTCAATCACAATTCTAAGATGATAAAGTAAATACTGAAAGATAAAGACAACACGACAATAAAATATAACCTGTCAAGTCCAAACACAAAGAATATACAAGTCTAAGTCCAAAGTCTCTAATACAAGACAAAATAATAACAGTTCCAAGAGTGACTGGAGACAAGGTCCAATACAAAAACCTACTCTATCTACAGGATAGGCGGTATCTCGTCCTGCGGTACTGCACCCTGCGGATCTAGGGTATCTGTCTCTAAACCTACTACGTCCGGTGGGCCGTAGTAAGTGCAATAATAGTCCTCCTCTGCATCTGTAAACATTGTCAACATATCCGGTCAGGATGGAACGAGTACATATATCTCATAACAGATCTCAAGATAGAATAAAAGCCATAAGACTGTAAATAGAGCATATACAATAAAATCATGGAGTGTACATATATGTATAATGGCATGGTAAGCTGTAGAGCTAGAGCTAGAACAGAAAAGTAGAACTGATCATGGTATGTACACAAATCAGGGTAAGCCATCTATCCAATGTGTGTGAGTAGTAGTTTCAGCTTGTGACCGGCTTGGGAACCTGGAAAGAACTGGCCTGGCTAGTCATAAGTGCGGTATATGACTAACACTGTTCAAAAATACAAGATGGATTTGATCACAGGCATACGCTACTACTCCCCCACCCCCAACTGGTAGAATGGATCCAAATAGGACACGTCACTTCACGGGATTCTATGAGAAGGGAGCAAGTCTTCTCTAGAATCAGTGACCATATATTGTGCAAGAGCTACAAGGGAGCTTGCACAATACATCCCAAGCTAACAAGGAGGAACATCTCTCGTCGAGATCCAGGAATACCAATCCATGAGAACCATGTGTCAGGAATGAGCATATCTACACTAAGTACATGAATCATAACAGTTATCATAAATTGGAAAAAGTTATCAAAGAATGTACTCGCCTGTTGTATGATATAATATGTCAACTGGATCCAATGCAGCGCCTCGAGGACCTATAGAGAACAAGACGTATCAATACTATGTTTAGGAAGTAAAGTCAAATCAAATTAAATCCTATTCTTTCATTCTATGTCAAGACAAGTCTAGTTAGGTCAACCTTGGTCATAGGAGAACATTGGAAGCCAACCCATATCCGAGTCCATCTTGAACTCCGAAACCCATATCTTGGTCGTAGGCCAATATCTTAATTTACCCTTTCACTAAATTCGACTCACTCACAAGCCCTCTCTAATTTGATTTTCTACATTCCCTTCTCCTTCTCCTTCTCCTTCTCCTTGTCCTTCTCTTATTTCCTTCCCTTCTCGTTATTCTTATTCTCCGTCTTATTCTTCTTCTTATTCTCCTTCTCCTTATTCTTCTTCTTATTCTTCTTCTCCTTATTCTCTTTCTCATTCTTCTTATTCTCCGTCTCCTTCTTCTTATTCTTCGTCTTATTCTTCTTCTCCTTATTCTCCGTCTCCTTCTCCTTATTCTCCGTCTTATTCTTCTTCTTATTCTCCTTCTCCTTCTCCTTATTCTTCGTCTTATTCTTCTGCTTATTCTTCTTCTCCTTATTCTCCATCTTATTCTTCTTCTCCTTATTCTCCTTCTCCTTCTCCTTATTCTCCGTCTCCTTCTCCTTATTCTCTGTCTTATTCTTCGTCTCTTTCTCCTTATTCTCCGTTTTATTCTTCGTCTCCTTCTCCTTATTCTCCGTCTCCTTCTCCTTATTCTCCGTATACTGCTACTCCTACTGCTAATCCTGCTAACTGCTGCTGCTGCCAGTGCTATGGCTAATGCTGCTGCTATGGCTAATGCTGCTGCTGCTGCTGCTCCTGCTTCCTACTGCTATTGCTGCTACTTCTTATTCTCTTCATTCCCCTCCCTCTGTATATATATATATATATATATATATATATATATATATATATATATATATATATATATATAGACACTCACACACACACTCCTACCTATATATATAAATACATGCACACACACACATATATATATATATATATATATATATATATATATATAAATACATACACACACACACATGTAAATATGTATAGACACACACACTCTAAAACACACTATATATATATATATATATATATATATATATATAAAGATGATATATATTTCAATGATGGAGGGGTTCTGGGCATGGGTTCCGCTGTACGAGGCTCGCCCTTCCCCCGCGTGCCTCTCTCCGGCACCCAGGCAGTGGCCGGTCTCCCGCCGGCGACCCCCGTCTCGCCGAGAGGCCCACTCCTCGGCCGGCCTTCCCGGCATCCTCGGCGTCAGGCCGGGTCTCCCTACGCATCCCCTTCAGTGGGGATCCCCTCCCCTGGACGGCTGCCCGTGGTGCGGCAGACTTCCCCCCCTCCTTCCCCGCCAGCGGAGCCGTCGACGCCCTCGGTATCGACGTCGTCGCCGGCCACGGCTTCCTCGAGCTGCGTCATCGGCACCCTCCCTCCTTGGCCCTGAGCCGGCACCCTCCGCCGGAGCCGCCGCCGTCTCCGCCGCGGCGAAGCCCCATCCCTCGGTCGCAGCCCGTCCCTCCTCTTCCCCCAGCGCAGAGCCCCCATCTCCTTCCCGGGCGCTCGCCATCGCGGAACCTTCCCCCGCACCCCCATCGGCGAGGCCTCCCTCCGGTCCTCCGGCAGACTTCGCCCCGTCAGGCCCTCCGCCTCCGAACCCCCCTCCCCCGCAGCGAGCCTCCCCGGCTGAAGGCTCTCTCCCGGATTTCCCTCCCGCCGCGCCCCTTCCCGATTCGGCCGCGGACTCCCTCCCCCCGCCTTCCCCCTCCGCTCTTCCCCCCGCCGTTGCTGAGCCCTCCGCCTCGCTCGGCGCTTACTGGCAAGTTCCTGGCCACGAACAGTGGTTCTGGCTCCCCTCCCACCCGCAGGCGGATGCGGTCCTCCACGCCCTGGGCGTGAGGCGCTACCCCTAGCACGTCGTCGGCGGCTCTCCCGCCTCCGGGCCGCTCCCCCTCCCCTGCGCCTGGACGCGCGGCCCCCCCTTCCGCCTGGGTCCTCGTTCCCCCTCTCTCGCCCCCGGGTCGTTCCCCCTCATCTCCGTCTGGTCGCGCTGACCTCCCCGGAGCTGACCCCCCTTGCGCCGTTGCTTCAGTCCCTCCGGCGCCGGCCATCTCCTCCGCGTCGGGTCTCGCCGTGGACTCCCGGATCTCCCCCTCCGTCGAAGCCCCTCCCCGGGTTAGGCGCCGTACTTCCTCGGTCCGAGCACCGTCCTCCTCGGGTAACCCCCGTCCCTGTGGATCGCCGCGGCAACCCCGTCCCAGTGGCTCGCCGAGGAGTCCCCGTCCCTGCGGCTCGTCCCGGATGACTCCCCGCGGTCCGCCGGTTCCCCGGTCCTCCGCGGCCGCACCTCTTCCCTGCGGGTGCCCCCCTAGATCTCCCTCCCCCTGCCGTCGTGGCGTTGTCCTGCGCCACCGTCGCGGCATTCTTCGGCGTCCTCCCGGCGTAGTAGCCCCGGCGTCGTGGTTTCCCCGGTGGCGCCACCTCCTCCCCTCTCCCTCTGTGGAGTCGCCCCCCGGCGCCGCTCCCGCCGCTCCCCGGCCCCCGCCGTGCTGCGGCGTCGTGCCCCCTCGGGGTCCCCTCGGACGCCGCGCCCCTGGCGCAGGCCTAGTCCCTTCAGGTCCTCGGGCAGGGTTCCCTGTCGCTTCGGGACCAGCGCTCGCTGGACACGTGCCACCCCCCCCGGGGACTCGCGCTGGCCGTTGGCTCTCTCGGGCCACGTGTGGGACCGCCACGTGCCCCCCCTGTGCTGCTTTTCCTTGTTCCTTTTTGTTTTTCGAAATTTCGAAATTTCGTTTTCGAAATTTTGAATTTCGGTTTTAGGTTTCTGTCGCTTTTGCTTTCCTTGTTTCCCGGGCCAGGCTTTTGGTTTCCCCTGGCTAGGACCCTATGTTCTGCTCTCTTTGAGCTTACCTTTGCATTCAATAAAGTTGTTGTTTAAAAAAAAAAAAAAAAAAAAAAAAAAAAAAAAATTATATATATATATATATATATATATATATATATATAAATACATACAAAAAAAAAAATATATATATATATAAATACATACACACACACACATGTAAATATGTATAGACACACACACACTAAAACACACTATATATATATATATATATATATATATATATATATATATATATATATATAAAATATATATATATATATATATATATATATATATATATATATATATATATATATGTTCCTCTCTAAAAAGGAAAACCCCTAATAAATCCTTAAACTAGGTTTTTAGGAAAACCTATAAAAGCTATGGTCATAATGTGGAGAATGATCTCCTCTACACTTATTGTGAAGGAATAAATGCAAGAGAGGAAATTAATGGGGGTTAATGAGCATACATAGAATTGGTTTCCTTGAGGAAGAAGAAGGTTCAAAAGAAAAGATTGAAATGAAGAGAGAGAGATTACTTTGTGGTGAAGGAAAGAGAGGGGGGGTTGCCTATACATGGCCGGCCAAGGAGGGAGGTTTAATGGGTTTGTGTGGAGACCCATTAGGCCTCTACACCCAATAGACATAGTTTGGTTCGATTTGAATTTGGTTTGGTTCGGTTTGTTTTGGTTTAACTCCAAATTGACTAATTAAGTCTCTAAATGGCTAGTTAAGCCATGGGAGTATGGTTTATTGGTTTCTAGCCTAGTTAGGATGGCATGTGGGCCAAGCCCAGCTAGTATGTGGGTCCTACTAGTGTCCAGGCTACCCGGGTCTCCAACTTAAGTCCAAAGTGGATAAAATTCAAACTAAATCAAACAAATCCCTAAAAATCCTATAAAATCAAATAAAATTCGAAAAAATTTATAAAACTTGGAAAATGATGAAAATACCCCTAATTCGAAAATTGGAGGTGACATATACCGAGATTGTGATGGAACAAAGAAATTGCCGATCCAACGATCGGATTTCTCAGAAATCGCGCGCGAAGTTGCTGCGACGGGGCGCCAAAACGGACTTGATTCAGCGTGCTTCACGGTGGGAATTCGTGCGAAATGCATGAATCGCCTATACGTCATGCCGGAGAAGAAGCAAAGGCCACTGGCCTGCCCCGGGGTGTTCACCCGGTCAAGAGGGGGTCGGCCATGCTGGCTACGGCGGCCACGTCACCGACGGTGGCGCCTGCGTGGCCGGCCAAGGGGGCGCACGGCTGTCATTGCTGCAGCTGCAACTGCTGCTGCTGGCCGCGTTGGCTTGTGCGGCCTGGCCTGGCCTAGCCCGGCGACGGCGGGGGCTGCCATGACGAGGGTGGTGGTCACGGTGGTGACGGAGGTGGTGGTTCGGTGTGGGTTAATGATGTGAGGAGGAAGAAAGGTGATGATGGTGGAGATGATGTGTGTGATTAGAGAAGAGGAGGGGAGGCTGGTCGAGCTCGGACTGCTATGGTGGCCGACGGCTCGGCCAGGGCGGAGGTCGACCATGGGAGGCTGAGCTCGGGATGGGCTGTGAAGAGGAAATAAGTGAGAGAGAGAGAATAGGTGGGGAATAATTGTGAGTGGGAAAATTAATGAGAGAGGAAGAGATAGAGAAAAAAAGTGACTCCCTAAATGTTAGGGCCGGCCACTTGGCTAGGGTGTGTTGATGTTGGATGTGGGAAATTGGATGGCTAAGATTAATTAGGACAATCAAAAGGCTAGGGTTTAATATGGGAAAAATTGGTCATTCTAGGGATTAAAATCATTGGAATTTTCTATAAATATAAAAAAATAGGTAGAATGAGTATTTAGTATTTTTCAATGGTAAGGAGGCTGAGGATGATGGTGATGGAGAGTAACATGGAGCTGGGATTGGGTTCAGCGGAGCCGGGTTGGATCAAAATCGGACATGGCAAAATAATTGAATCAAAATAGGTGTTGATGATCATGAGTAATAAGTAGCATGTGGGAATTCCAATAAATGGGACACAAGTGGCATGCAGATAGTAGGCTCAATGTGGGCCATGTCCATATTTGGGGCTGACAGGTTTTGGTCGACAGGGTACCCACAAATCAAGTTGAAAAATAAACGTGACACCGTGGGGTGAAATAAAATCGGGTCACGTGTCAGGAAAGTTGTGTGAAGCAAATAGAGCACAAAATGGTGTGTTTGAGTGGGACACAAAGGTCATGGGTGAAGAGCGTCTCGTGTAGATCATGCATGATAAGTTGGTTTCAAGAAAATGACTGGTCTTGTGCTCCCAATTCAAAAGTCACGGTAACGTACTAATAATGATCAAGGAAAAGAGTGGGAAAATTAATTAATGATCAAATGGTCTAATTCGACCCGAAGTTGTGCGAAGCAAAAAGAGTACAAGGAAACAAGTTTGGATAGGACATTATATACCATCATGAAGGTAATCCTGTACACTACAGAACTCGTGATGAAAGTTTCCAGAGTTGAACATCCCTGACACTCCAAATATTAAAGGCACGGGAAAGTACACTTAAAGATAATTAAACAGAATAATTATTTATCGAAACTAATCAATCAGAAAATTAAAAAAAAAAATTAACCCGAAATTCAGGGTGCTCACATCCTACCCACCTTATAAAAATTTCGTCCTCGAAATTAAAATGTTCGTACTCGTTCTAGGTCAAACCCTTACAATCAAGTCCCAGAACTTAAACATATCATACCATCAAAAAGGACGACATACAGGATCATGGCATATAGTGGCAGTGAAAGTCTCATCTAGGTAACTAGTCATGCTAACCGAAACGGTTATAGGGTATCAAACACAAGCAATCTAGGGTGCTAAACTAGAAAAGTTATAGAAATAACAATCATCAAAACTGTAAGGTAGTCTACCATCCTACATAAAAACTGGTACTTATCAAAAAATAAAATAAAGATAACTACCAATTATCTATAAAGGAGTACTATTCAAAAAAAATCAAAATCAGAAGTTAAAGAATGAAAGTCAATTGCATGAAAATCCAATCACAATATATATTAAGAATATTTAGTCTCGATACGATCTAAGTTGATCAAATTGGGGAAATCAAGATTTGGGCAATATGGAGGACAGGTTCAACAAAGTCTGAGAATAAGCATACAAGGATAGAGATTCAGGTCACAATCAAATTTAATTCAATTGAGTACAACCCAAGATATTAATATGATAAGAAAAGATAATCGAAGTCGATTTGGTCGTGATTAAGAAAACTAGGATTCAATGGTATTGAAAAACCCTTTTAGGGAAGAACAAGAAAGATTTCATACGAAAGTCAGTTAATTATCTCTCTATAATACCATCAAGTTTATCATTTGCCAATCATATTTTTATCTAACAAATCCCAATATAAAAAAATCAACCGTTATATGACTACCCTCAAAATTTTATAACTTCAGTCATCTAACCCTTTACCACGATCACCATAGACAAAATTCTAAACTTCTAAAACATTTTCCATGAAGCATACCCCTCTTATTTAGGAATCAACACTTATTCATTTAATCAAATTTTCAAATCCCTTCACCTCGTTCTAAATTAGATCCGAAACCTCTGAATCCAGTTTATGAAATCCTTGTACTTGTTTCAATCAAGTCTCCTATTTACTCAACTCTAATACCACTATGTCATACAAATTTATTCTTGTTTATAAATCAACCTTCATATTTTTTTCAACGTTCACCTTCAAATATTATCCTTTTGAATTCTACAATTTTCTCCCAATCATCTAAAATAATTCCTATAACTTAAAATCCTTGTGTTCTCGTTGTCTCTAGTCACCCTCTTACAATATCTAGTTCAATTTCGCAAGATCATCGAATACAATTAAATTCTCTTTTCTATTACTAAATTTTTACATAGTCTTAGAGTAGAAGTTCCCAAGAATTAATAACCAAGATTTTCTAAGTTCTCAAAACTAGGTTGACCTCAAATATCCTCATTAGTATTTTTTTGAAATACATCCATGAATTACTCATAACCAAATTTTCTGTGATTATTTCTGAATTGATAAAATATATCACTCGATTCCATTCTAAACCTTTCCCACATCTCCCTCTCAATTTTTTTATATATTAGACATCCAACATTCTGATTCCTACAAAATCATCCTATGATAACCAATTACGTCATTTCTGAACTAGATGATTTACGTCACTTCCTCAACATTTCTCAGGTAAAAATGATATGAAGATTCAAGGGTTCAAAGTACAACTGGCAGAATTTGATACGAGACGAAATTGATGTAATCATGATAGTTATATAAGACAAAGATTGATGGAAATAAAATTATTGGCAGGAAAAGAAATGATAATAGAATCTGTTCTGCTTTTCTGTTTAAAAGAGGGAACCATTTTGAAACCAGAACTATAATATCAAATCAAAAATAAGGTCTAGCAAAAATCCTTGATTCATTGTATTATGAAGAAACTCATAGCAAGAAGTTACACAAAGGTTTATAAAAAAAATAGCTAAAGCTACTCCAAAGTTAAATAATGAGAAGCAAAACAAAACAAAATAAATAGTAATTCTTTTTTTGAAGGACTGAAACAAAAGTAGAGAAAACATGTTCAAAAACATTTAAGGTACAATCTGATAATCATATGCGTCTATCCAAAATCATGGTGCTCTAAATCCTCGTCATACTAGTAAGCAAGGCTACGATAATCACAGAGTCCTCGACTAAGGCACATACCTCTTAATCGTGGTATTTAACATTTTTGCGACGCCGCTAGCTTGGCTGCGAAAACCTTAAGTTCCCACCCCCGAGAAATATATCCAAGTCAGACTATATGTCCTCACCATGCTGGCTAATGTGACTGTAGAAGACTAGATTCCATAACTTAGATGACCTAGCCCATATAATTTTATCTTGACAAAAATTAAATTAAATCAACAATGGACACCCAAAAATCAAATTTATCAACGAACATCAAGATTCAAAAATGAACAAAAATCCATCAAATCATATAAATACAAACTCGGATGCCACAACTAACATCAAGATTCAAAATTCAACAATCATCCATCAAAATCTATAAATACAAACTCAAATTCAACAATAATCCATCAAAATCAAATTCAACAACAGAAAGTAAAGATAAATCAAATCAAGGGAAGAAGAGTTTTCAAATCGAAGTTAAAATAAGATTCTCAAGGGTCGTCCCAGGAATCTCTCAAGGGATCCTAACTGTGATTGAGCACCTTCAAAAAAATATCCTATTCCTACTGCAGACTGTAGTGGTACTCTAGTTCGAATACCACTATTTAAACTCGACCTGCATGGGCCACTACTAAAAACGTGTCACGACCCGCACCCTAGAGTAAGGGCACGAGACGTGGGTACGTCCAGCCTACGCCGTAGTGTCGGCGGTAGAACGCTGTCCTAGGTCTCATGCATCTAACAGTATAAGGCTAAGCAGTTTATACTCCCCGAATGGGGGTGACATAGCAGAATGTAAACTCAATCACATCTAAGGTAGAGCATAATGGAAGATAGATAAAACATAAAATCCAAAAGAGATACAGCGGATAGAAGTCTAAGTGTCTAAGATACACAAACCCAAAAATATATCTCAAAGCCCAAATACAGTAATCCATAAATACAACTCAAGACAACTGAAAATAAGCTATAAGCAAAAACCTAGCTATCTATACAACCTCTACTGTGTATCCTCTAGGCTAGCAGGCAACCTCCAGGCTATCTGTAAAATTTATCAACAGGTCCAGTCAGGACAGGAGCGAGCACAATACATCTCAACAGTTCATAGCAGGTTAGAAAATATAATCATGCAGTAAAGTAAGATACAGGTACTGAAGAAAATACAGTATGTAAATAGAGAGAGAGAACTGTAATAGAAATATCTACTATACAATAGAGAACTAACAGTGGCTAGTGAGTCAAAGTACAATATAGATATGTAAATGGCATAAGAGATTCTGATGCTACACTACGGAAAGATTCTGATGCTACACTACTTGGATAATATTCACATGTTCACTTCTACTCCACCGTACCCCCAATCAATACACAAGGATCCAGCCAGGTTATATTTTGATTCCATGCAATGGCCCACAAGGGGTGATACATGGATGCCCATAAATGGGTGATTCTAGGAATGCCCATAAATAGGAGATTCAAGGAGACTCTGTGATCATGAGAGTACATGTCACAAGTGATCAATGAACCAAAAAGCATAGTGATACACAATATAAGTGAAACGCACAGAACATGTAATATCCGATGCTCCTGAAGGATAACATCTCAAGAAGGGATCCATATAGTACCAATCCGTGTTACCAACGTGACAGTATCAAGTAAAGTAATTTAAAGCAGAAAAATAATTCTAAGCAAGATATGAAATGATCAAAGAATGTACTCGTCTGATAACCTGAACAGCTGATAGGTATAGGGGTCCAACTGAAGCCACAGAGTCCTAATTACAGCAACATGGGTTATAAGGTGTTCAAGTTGTAATAAATGAATCTCTACAAGCAATCTATATTATCCTAGGTTCTTCTAAGTCAAATCAACTCTAGGTTAACTCCGAACAATAATCTAGTCAAACTAGGTCAAGTGTTGACTTACAGTTGACTTTGGTCAACTGGTCAACTCTGGTCAAACAGGGTCGATTCTAGTCTAATTATTAAATATATAAAGTGTATTTCGTTATTCGTACATCGAAACTTACGACATGCAAATCGAGATAAGAAGACCAACGGTAAAGTTAATAATCTTATTATAGTGATCCACGTGTCCGTCTTGTCAATTTCAGCGATATGAGATCATTGGAATTGACTGATCTCAGTTTCGTTGTACTAATTCCGAAATACGAACATTATAAGAATTAATTATAAAAAGGTTAAACTCAGAGAAATTATCAACAAACATTGTCGGACGATGAAATAAACATCGCCAACGTGTCCAGAATGGTCAAATTAGCTAGGATAGCCTACCTATCGGTCCAATTTGGACACAAGGGCAAAAAGGTAATTTTGGGTTAAAACGGTGTTCTTGTCGGAGCCGTTTTGCACCGAAAAATGTGCAAGAAAAAAATTCTATAAAACATAACAAATTATATGTCCATGAAACCAGAATGACGATACGAACCCAACGGTATATCCAGAATTGGATTCCGTTGACCAGATCTCAATTTGGCCCGTTGACCAGAACTTGGAATTCCGGTTTGCACGAAAATGCGTGCCAGAGCTAATGTTCTCAAAACTCAGCAAACTACATGTCAACGAGTCCAGAATGACGATACGAACTCAACAGTATATCCGGAATTGGATTTCGATGAGCCGATCTCAAAATGACCTGTTGACCCGGATATTGGTATCCGACTTGCACCGAAATGCGTGCCGGATCTAATGTCCACCGAAACCTAGTAAATTATATGTCAATGAGTCTAGAATGACGATACGAACTCAACGGTATATCCGGAATTGGATTTCGATGAGCTGGCGTCAAAAAGTCCCGTTGATCCGGACTGTGGGACCCACTTTGCACCGAAATGCGTGCCAGGGCCCACGTCCTCCAAATCTAACAAATTTTATATGAAAACATGCCAGAACGATGCCACGAGTCTACTGGTGGTGTCAGAAATGAAATATGGAGTCCCGTGTTCAAAAATAGAATTTTACAAGTTGGAAATTACGAATTCGGACGGCCAACTTTGGCGTCGAATTCAACCAATCAAACAAGCTCACAATAAAACGAAACTGGAGGGATAGTAAGAGGGTTATACCAGCTTCGCACAGGAACTGGTAGCATGCCAAACAGAGCTGCAGTGGAGGAGGTAAAAGCTGACGA
This sequence comes from Iris pallida, assembly GCA_029216955.1. Taxonomy (NCBI): domain Eukaryota; kingdom Viridiplantae; phylum Streptophyta; class Magnoliopsida; order Asparagales; family Iridaceae; genus Iris; species Iris pallida. The sequence continues at coordinate 7,321,180 of JANAVB010043219.1, forward strand.
AGTTGACTCCGTAAAACTGCCCAAAATTTATACAATTTAAACGGTCAACTTGGTGGCCGGTTTTGAGACATCAAACGATAAAATCAACGAATAAAAATTGATAGGAGTGAAGATGGATATACCGTGACGGAGTGAATAAATTGCCGATCCAACGGTCACATTTCTCGGAAATTGCGTACGAAGTTGCTGCGATGGGGGACCAAAACGGACGTGATTCTGCGCGCGTCACGGTGGGAATTCGTACGAAATACACGAATCGCCTATACGTCGCGCCAGAGAAGAAGCAAAGGCCACTAGCCTGCCCCGGGGTATGCGCCCATCCAAGAGGGGGTCGTCCATGCCGGCCACGACGGCCACGTCGTCGGCGGTGGCGCCTGCGCGGCCGACCAAGAGGGCACGCGACTGTCATTGCTGCAGTTGCAGCTACTGCTGCTGGCCGCATTGGCTTGTGCAGCCTGGCCTGGCCTAGCCCGGCGACGGTGGGGGCTGTGCGGCCATGACGAGGGTGGTGGTCACGGTGGTGACGGAGGTGGTGGTTCGGTGTGGGTTAATGATGTGAGGAGGAAGGAAGGTGATGATGGTGGAGATGAGTATGTGATTAGAGAAGAGGAGGGGAGGCTGGTCGAGCTCGGCCTGCTGTGGTGGCCGGCGGCTCGACCAGGGCAGAGGTCGGCCATGGGATGCTGAGCTCGGGATGGGCTGTGAAGAGGAAATAAGTGACAGAGAGAGAATAGGTGAGGAATAATTGTGAGTGGAAAAATTAATGAGAGAGGAAGAGAGAGGAAAAAAGTGACTCCCTAAATGTTAGGGTCGGCCACTTGGCTAGGGGTGTGTTGATGTTGGATGTGGGAAATTGGATGGCTAAGATTAATTAGGAGAATCAAAAGGCTATGGTTTAATATGGGAAAAATTGGTCATTCTAGGGATTAAAATTAATAGAATTTTCTATAAATATAAAAAAATAGGTAGGATGAGTATTTAGTATTTTTTAAGGGTAATGAGGCTGAGGGTGATGGTGATGGAGAGTAACATGGAGCTGGGGTTGGGTTCAGCAGAGCCGGGTTGGATCAAAATTGGATATGGCGAAATAACCGAATAAAAATAGGTGTTGATGATCATGAGTAATAAGTAGCATGTGAGAATTCCAATAAATGGGACACAAGTGGCATACGGATAGTAGGCTCAATGTGGGCCATGTCCATATTTGGGGCTGATAGGTTTTGGTCGACAGGGTACCCACAAATCAAGTTGGAAAATGAATGTGACACCGTGGGGTGAAATAAATCGGATCACATTTCAGAAAAGTTGTGTGAAGCAAATGGAGCACAAAATGGTGTGTCTGAGTGGGACACGAAGGTCATGGATGAAGTACGTCTCGAGTAGATCATGTATGATGAGTTGGTTTCAAGAAAATGACTGGTCTTGTGCTCCAAATTCAAAAGTCACGGTAATGTGCCAATAATGATCAAGGAAAAGAGTGAGAAAATTAATTATTGATCAAATGGTCTAATTCGACCCGAAGTTGTACGAAGCAAAAAGAGTACAAAGGAACAAGTTTGGATGGGACATTATATACTATCCTGAAGGTAATCCTGTCCACTACAAACTCGTGAAGAAAGTTTCCAGAGTTGAACATCCCTGACACTCCAAATATCAAAGGCACGGAAAAGTACACTCACTACCAAAATTTGTCGATTTAGCGACGGCCAGATCCGTCGCCCGTCCTACGGGAATTTGTATTAGCGACCGATCACTGACGGGTCATGGCCAAAATAATCCGTCGGCAATCAGCTCATCGCTAATAAAGGTCCGTCGCTACGTAGTCGTCCAGCGACGGATTAGCGACGGCTTGTCGACTTCACAATACGAAGCATGAGCGACTACTTTTCGACGGACTTTCGTCCATTACAATTATTAAATACTGAACTGTGTAGCCAATAGCGACGTAATGGTCCGTCGGTAAATCGTCGTAATATCGTATCAGAGTGTATCATTCCGTCGTTATTTCGTCGATCGCCGTCGATAACAAGGGTTGGCTTAGCGACGGCTAACTTACGGATTATCCGTCGACCGTATTCTGGAAATGCTTAGCATTTCCAGTACCATGGCGACGGATAAGCCGTCGCCACTCCGTCGACCACCGTCGCTAACAAAGGACGAACTAGCGACGAACTATGGACGGATTATCCATCGCCATGGTTCTGGAAATGCGTGCTACTTCAAGAACAATGGCGACGGATAAGTCGTCGCCATGCCGTCGAACTATATACCACCAGATCGTTTCCGACGGATATGCCGTCGAACATCCGTCGCTACCTGCAAACATTTTCAAATCTCCAGTTAGCGACGGATATGCCGTCGAACAGTAGTCAGAAACTGAAAATATCCGTCGCTAAACGGTCACTAGTCCGTCACTAAGTGAGATTTTTTTAAAAAAAATTACAGCACTTTTCCTGTTCGCAAAAATAAGCATAAACCAAACCAATATATAATGTACACCAATTATCCAACAATCACATAGACCAAATATATAATGCAGACCAATTATCCAAGAATCACATAGACCAAATATGCACGTACGAATTTAATGCACACCAATTATCCAAGAATCATATAGACCAAACCAAATTAATATAAAATAGACATCAATTATCCTGAAGAGTAACCTAATATCCGTCGTTATAATCCGATCATAGCACAAAATGTTCCAAAATTTTCACAAATATTCCAAAATTTCCACAAATATTCCAAAATTCCAAAACACATAGGAAAATCGACTTTGGCCTCAGCAAAGACCGCAAGTCAGACGATGAATTCTCAAAGCCAGGGATCATAGTTGCGTTGAGGCATGTACCATTCTATCAGCCACCTTGCATACGAAGGCTCAATCTGGTTGAGGTCTTCTGTATGGACAGGAGGGTCGGTCCCGATGCTAGTACTCTCTGACGGTGGCTCCTCCTTAACTTTAACCTTCGGAGCAATCTTTTCCCTGATGGTCATCGATTCTTCCTTGACCTCGACCTTTGGTAACACCTCCTCCTTAACAGTCACCGGCTCTTATTTGACGATGGAAACTTCCTCCGTGTCGACCTCCAAGGGTTTCTTGCCTCGGCCCCTTCCTCGACTAGCATCACCACCTCGGCGAGTCCTAGGAGCCATATCTCTGATAATAGAAATTTTTATATAGGGTAAAGAAATTTACTCAAATTATAAAAGTTGTGACGTTGGTTTTTTTGTTCATCATCATTAGAGGGAGCAGCACTGGAAAAGTTGTGACGTTGGTAGCATGAGAGAGTAAAAATCTGTATCACAAGACTAAACAGAATTACTATGTAATCATGTACTCACCAATAACCGGATGTAACTGGAGTCGTTGGGCCTATCGTACAGTAATTGGTGGATCCCCTGGTATAGGCCGGATGTACTTAGTATCTAGTGTATCAGATTAGTATCGATCTATCGGTTTGGTATAGGACGTATCATATTGGTATTGGCCTTAACAAATTGGTATCGTCCTATATCCGATATGTACATGTATTGGCCGTATAGCTAGGATTCATATTGGCCTTATTGATTTTGTATCGGTCATATCCGATAGGTATCGGCCGTGTTGGATTAGTATAAACCATTTCGGATTAGTATCGTGAAAGGTTTAGTAACAACTGTACTTGGATGTTCTGTAACTGGCCAGCTACGCTCTCGTGACTCTCTTGTAATGGTAATCTAGCTCTAGAAGAGAGAAATCCAAGTATAGTTGTTACTAAACCTTCCACGATACTAATCCAAAATGGTCTACACTAATCCAACACGGCCGATACCTATCGGATATGACCGATACCAAATCGATAAGGCCAATATGAATCCTAGCTATACGGTCGATACATATCGGATAGGACGATACCAATTCACTAAGACCAATACCAACCGATACGGCCCATACCAAAATGATAGAACGATACTAATTCGATACGGTCAATACTTATAAGTACCTACGGTCCAGGAGGTTGAGCTGCTAGTACATCCATGTACGATCAACGAAGTAACGATCCATTTCAATTTGGATGTGAAAATCTGTATCATAAGACAAAATAAACATAATCAGTTCTATTTCACATGCTTAATTGCCAAGTATGGGAACGAATGGCTCAGAACACAACCTAAAATTCATTCTAGCATACATTAGTGTGAATCATCTATATTCTGTACATATGGTGTAGTATATGTTCTTATCGTATCTAGTATCTGAAGAATGTAACAGAATCAAGATGAACTCACATAATATAATACTAAGACATCATCTACTACTATATAAGATATAGTGATAGGTTGTCATATCATCATTGCCGAGGGATGATGGTCGGAGGACAAATACCGCTCGAGTGAGCCAAAGGCATGCAGCCACTTCCTTCCCTCCATTCACCCTCTCCCTCTCTCATGCTATCAACGTCACAACTTTTCCACCTCAAGTTCTGATCAAGCATCTTCCTTCTCCTCTCCTCCAACATTGCCCTGGACCCATCTGCTCCTACCTACTTCCCTTCTTCTTATTTGACTCTCCCAGCCACATATGAAATCCACCTCAAATGTAGAGTCGGGGGAGAAGAAGTGGACAGGAAGAGGAGGGGGAAGCAGCACAGCCGGCGGTATGACCCGGAGGAAGTACAAAGGTTTTCTTCAACATCCGTAGGAGAACTATAAGGATATATCTTTTCACAACATATCACCTTGTCAAGGACCTTAATGTGACAACCATGTTACCGTGGTGTCGAAAGACTAACATGTCATAATTTTCTAAGCCGTGTGTTTTGACATAATCCTCCAAACTCTTTTCTGCTATGTAGTAATGCAAGATTACTACATCGGAGGAAAGAGTTGGGAGGATCATGTCAAAAAACACGGCTTAAAAAATTATGACATGTTAGTCTTCCGACACCACGGTAACATGATATTCACATTAAGGGACTTTGACAAGGTGACATGTAGTAAAAAGATATATCCTTATAGTTCTCCTACAGATGTTGAAGAAAATATCTGTACTTCTTCCGGGTCATGCCGCCGGCTGTGCTGCTTCCCCCTCCTCTTCCTGCCCACTTCTTCTTCCTTGACTCTACACTTGAGGTGGATATCATATGTGGCTGAGAGAGTCAAATAAGAAAAAGAAAAGTAGGGAGGTGCAGATGGGTCCAGAGCCATGGTGGAGGAGAGGAGAAGGAAGATGCCTGACCAGAACGGATGGCTCAAAACACAACCCAAAATTCATTCTAGCATACATTAGTGTGAATCATCTATGTTCTGTACATATGGTGTGGTATATGTTCTTATCGTATCTAGTATTTGAAGGATATAACAGAATCAAGATGAACTCACATAATGTAATACTAAAACATCATCTACTACTGTATAAGATATAGTGATAGGTTGTCGTATCATCATTGCCGAGGGATGAGGGTCGGAGGACAGTCAACTTTATCTACGGCTACATAGTTCTTCTGCCTCGCCAGTCGAATGGCTGCATGGACTATGTCCTGATCATAATATCGTACCGTAGATTAATGCAAATGGAGCTGGAAATATCCGTTGCTAACCCGTCACTAGTCCGTCGCTAACTGAGATTTTTTAGGAAAAAAATTACAGCACTTTCCCTGTTCACAAAAATATGCATAAACTACACCAATATATACTATCCAACAATCACATAGACCAAATATATAATGAACACCAATTATCCAAGAATCACATAGACCAAATATGCACATACAAATTTAATGCACACCAATTATCCAAGAATCATATAGACCAAACCAAATTAATATAAAATAGACATCAATTATCCTGAAGAGGAACCTAATATCCGTCGTTATAATTCGATGTATCTCTAAGTGTGAGAATGGATGACTCAAAACACAACCCAAGATTCATTCTAGCATACATTAGTGTGAATCGTCTATGTTCTGTACATATGGTGTAGTATATGTTCTTATCGTATATAGTATCTGAAGAATGTAACAGAATCAAGATGAACTCACATAATGTAATACTAAAACATCATCTACTACTATATAAGATATAGTGATAGGTTATCGTATCATCATTGCCGAGGGATGAGGGTCGGAGGACAGTCAACTTTATCTACGGCTACATAGTTTCTGCCTCGCCAGTCGAATGGTTGTAGGGACTATGTCCTGATCACCATGTCGTACCGTAGATTAATACAAATGGAGCTGGAGCCAAAGTACAGAAACCAAAATAAAAAATACAGAATCAAATCCCTGGGTTCGCCGAAAATATAAAACATAGCTCTAATTCATATGTATTTTAAGTGTGAGAACGGATGACTCAGAACACAACCCAACCGGAGAGGATACTCTGAGAGATCCATCTGAGTAGGACGTATACTCTGAGAGATCACCTTTACAAGAATGATATCAGTAGTAGGATTGAGTGTTGGAGGAGATATTATCAGAGTATACGTCCTACTCATATGGGTCTCTCACCGTTACTTATTTTTTCTGACGGCATGGTGGATGTTCTCCGTCAACAATTCTTGCTCCGAGCCAAAACTTTGCCCCGGAGCTCAAGTGGACGTCCTTCGTGTAGAGCTCGAGTGAGAGGTTCCTGAAAGCATGGTGGTCTTCTTTGTTAAAGTATCCGTGCTCGTCCCACAACCAATATGGGATGAGCACGGATACTTTGACAAAGGAGACCACCATGCTGTCAGGAACCTCTCACTCGAGCTCTACACGAAGGATGTCCACTTGAGCTCCGGGGCAAAGTTTTGGCTCGGAGCAAGAATTTGTTGACGGAGCACATCCACCATGCTGTCAGAAAAAAATAGTAACGGTGAGAGACCCATCTGAGTAGGACGTATACTCTGATAATATCTCCTCCAACACTCAATCCCACTATTGATATCATTCTTGTAAAGGTGATCTCCCGGAGTATACGTCCTACTTAGATGGATCTCTCAGAGTATACTCTCTGGTTGGTTGTCGTATCGATGAGGGTCGTAGGACAGTCAACTTCATCTACAGATACATAGTTTTTGCCTCGCCATTCGAATGGCTGCAGGGACTATGTCCTGATCACCATGACGTAGTCCAATACAATCTAGAGATTAACACAGTACTAATTCATATATGTAGTCCAATACAAATAGTCTAATACAAAAACAACCCAATACAAATAGTCCAATACAAATAAATACTAATAGCTAATGAGAACCACGTAGCTCACGCAAGCGCTCAGTGATACGATCACGCAACCTCCTCGAAAAAGTGGGATCGACGGCGTTTGGATGGATGTAGTCCTTTGCAAGTGCTGCATGAATAAAACTCCTGGTCTCACTAGCTACCAGTGCTGGATAAATAGAACTCCCGGTCTCACTAGCTACCGGTGCCACTTCCTCCTTAACTGTAGGAGGAGCCACCTCAGCATTCACTGTTTCCCTCAAACGACGTGCCGCTCCTCGGGTCATGGGTGCCATCTGGTAAGATCGATATTCACAAATAATATAATTGTAACATAAGCAAGCTAACTAAAGGAACCATCATGTAATTTGAGTACATTTCGAAAGCAGATAAATTACAGAAAATTTGATTTTTTGCCAAGTGTGAGAACAGATGGCTCAGAACACAACCCAAGATTCATTCTTGCATATATTAGTGTGAATCATCTATGTTCTGTACATATGGTGTAGTATATGTTCTTATCGTATCTAGTATCTGAAGAATGTAACAGAATCAAGATGAACTCACATAATGTAATACTAAGACATTATCTACTACTATATAAGATATAGTGATAGGTTGTCGTATCATAATTGCTGAGGGATGAGAGTCGGAGGACAGTCAACTTTATCTACGGCTACATAGTTTCTGCCTCGCCAGTCGAAAGGCTGTAGGGACTATGTCCTGATCACCATGTCGTACCGTAGATTAATGCAAATGGAGCTAGAACTGGAGCCAAAATACAGTACTACTTCACCATGTCGTACCATTTTACTCTCTCTCTCTCTCTTCCCTCCCCCTTTCGGCACTCTCACTCTCTCCGGCGCTCTCACACTACTAATTCTTATGTGTTTTAAGTGTGAGAACGGATGGTTCAGAACACAACCCAAAATTCATTCTAGCATACATTAGTGTGAATCATCTATATTCTGTATACATATCGTGTAGTATATGTTCTTATCGTATCTAGTATCTGAAGGATATAAAAGAATCAAGATGAACTCACATAATGTAATACTAAGACATCATCTACTACTATATAAGATATAGTGATAGGTTGTCGTATCATCATTGCCGAGGGATGAGGGTCGGAGGACAGTCAACTTTATCTACGACTACATAGTTTCTGTCTCGTCAGTCAAATGGCTGCAGGGACTATGTCCTGATCACCATGTCGTACTGTAGATTAATGCAAATGGAGCTGGAAATATTCGTTGCTAACCGGTCACTAGTCTGTCGCTAACTGAGATTGTCACATACACATATGTATATTACAGTTAGATTTATAGATATATATACATCTATATAGAAGCACACAACTAACACACCATGAGACAGTGAAAACCCAAACCCCATATTCACATTTACTAATCCAAACACCACCAAACTAATGGATAACACCCAATATGTATAATACATTATTTAGCCAATATATAAACTCAGATGAATTTGAGAAGCAAAGCCCCCCGCCGCCCCCGACCAAAGCCTGCCGCCCCAAGCCCGCCGTCCAGCCCCCCCCCCCCCGCCGCCCCAAGCCTGCCGCCCAGCCCCCGACGCCCCCGCCCCAAGCCCGCCACCCAGCCCCCGTCGCCCCTACCCCAAGCCCGCCGCCCAGCCCACGACGCTCCCGCCCCAAGCCAGCCGTCCAGCCCCCGAAGCCCCCGCCCTAAGCCCGCCGCCCAGCCCACGATGCCCCCGCCCCAAGCCAGCCGCCCCGTCCCCGACAAAAGCCCGCTGCCCCAAACCCGCCGCCCAGCCCCCGACGCCCCCGCCCCAAGCCAGTCGCCCAGCCCCCGACGCCCCCGTCCCAAGCCCGTCGCCCAGCCCCCAATCGACGCCCCCGTCCCAAGCCAGCCGTCCAGCCCCCGATGCCCCCGCCCCAAGCCCGCCGCCCAGCATACGACGCCCCCCGCCCCAAGCCCGCCGCCCAGCCCCCGACGCCCCCGCCCCAAGCCCGCCGCCCAGCCCCCGACGCCCCCGCCCCAAGCCTTCCGCCCTCGCTGCCCCTACGACACCGTGAGAGAGAGAGAGAGAGAGTGAGGGGATTACCTTCGGAGAGAGAGACGAGAGGACGCCGACGCCGATCACCGAAGCCGCGGGTGAGAGAGAGAGAGAGAGGGAGGAGAGAGAGTGAATTTGGGGGGAATGGGAAAAGTTCCTTCCACCATTTCATTTTAAGTTTGGAACATATATTTAGCGACGGACTCACGACCAACTGAAGTCCGTCGCCCGTTAGTCGCTATATTTGGTACTTGTCGACTGAATATCTGTCGGTACGTAGTCAAAGAATTGTCCCGCCAATTCTCAACACAATTCCTGCCAAGTAGTCGACTGAATAGCGACGGCTGATTATCCGTCGCTATATCTCCGACGACCTAGCGTCGGATGTGCGACCTTTCTTCTTCCTAAAAATAAATTAAAAAATATAACGGCCTGTCATCGGTAATCCATCGGCTAGCTGCCACAAAGCCGTCGCGAAAGCCGACGGAAAAGATCCGTCGCTAATATTCGGTCGCTAATTTACTGTATTTTGGTAGTGACTTAAAGATAATTAAACATAATAATTATTTATCGAAACTAATCAATCAGAAAATTAAAAAAAAAATCAACCCAAAATTCAGGGTGCTCACATAGTGTCCGTGTTCATAGCCACTTGTCGAGTTCTATCTATCTTGCTTATTTCTTAAGCATAATAAAACTGTTAGATAGGCATGTTTATATGTATCTTGCTATGTCCCCTGAGGACCTGATGATCTTTTAGGTTTAGCGATTGCAAGGAGTTATTTAGCAGTTCTGGATGGCGGATGATTATGACACTTGTGGATTTCAGATGATTATGATATTGCTTGCGAGATTCAGGTATTGATATCATGTTTATTATCCAGCTCGTGCTTTCATTTCATTATCATACGATATCCTATTTATTGATTCAGTTTATAAACTCTATATTCTTTGGAGTCTTATCGGATATTTATGCTAGTGGGCTGCAGACCACGACCCATAGTGTTCATTCATGTTTTATACTCTTATTGTGGATTGAGATATAGTTTGCCTTGCCATGATTAGGCACAATACCATAATCCAGACAACGTTTACGTATTCGAGGTGGGCAGGAGTTCGCTCGATACGTAGCTGGCTTGCTCACGAACTTGCGTCCAAAAAATGGGTGCGGGTTGTGACATCAAGAGACTTTAGAAAGAAAGTCATTCATGTTTTCCAATAGGTGTAATTTGTTCCATCAAATAGTGGGGTTCTATTTGTGGATTGCCCTTCACCGTTGAATATTGATTTCACGGCTGCCATATACTCTCTAGGGTTGTTATATTAGAATATAACCTGCTCCGATACCAATTGTAGCACCGTTGAGCACCTCTAGAGGAGGATGAAAAGAGTGTGTGCGAATGCAGTGGAAATAATCACCAATTAAAAATTTAACAGTAATAATCTATGGCAAGAATAAAGAGACAATAATATAAATACAGTAAAAGATAGAAGATCAAACTCAGTGAACACCGCGATATATATTGGTTTCCCTCTGAGAGAACTAATTCAGTCACAAGTACTCTTGCCTGCTGTTAATCCACTATTCACAAGCTAAATAAGATCTTGCCGTCTCTTTACAACATTGTGCTTGGTGACAAGTGCACGAGCGACTTCACAATACCGTGCTTGGTGACGAGCACACGACTGACTCCGAAAACTGAGACGTTTTTTAAACTTGTAACCTCTTTATAACTCTGCAGAGCAAAGCCTCTAAATCGAAGACGATGTTACTGGCTTTAGCTAAAAGATGTATAGGTAGAATGTGAAAGCTTTAGATCACTGAAAAACACTTTGAAGAATATATAGAGAGAAGAGTGAATGAGTGAATAGAATTGAAAAATCCTTCTATATTTATAGATGTTTTTCTGACCGACCTCGGACAGAGTTCAGGCAGAGTTCGGATGCTAAGATCTCACAAACGAATGTTGTATGCAGATTTGGAGGCAACTGAAATTCAAATTTGAGTTGACTAAACTCGGTCAGAACTCGGACCAAACTCGGGCAGAGTTCTGTCATTTTAGAACTCAATTTAAATAGCCAAATTGCATGGGTATTTTGGGCTTTTTGGATATGTGGAGTTTTGAGATTTTAGGTAGACTATTTGGAAATGTGGACTTGAGTTAACCTAAGCCAGAAATATCCGATCGATTTTACATTTCATATCCTAGACTCAATAAAAATAAAAATAAAGAAGAAATTTAAAAAATAACTCGACCAGGATTCCGTAACAATTAGCTTTTGGATTATGACTTTGAATGCTAGTTATAGATGCAGTACGTCCTTTGATATTGATTTTACTGACCTGAAATGTTAGCAGTTCATATATTTTATGTATCAACTTAAGTCATCGTTGATTATCAAAATCAAATGTGACCATTAGGAACTGGGCCAACATCTTTTGCCTGTACCAGCAAAATAGTAATAAGTGGAATTCCCCAGCATACTCCTCGACAAATCTGTCAAGACGGCAGAACTCCCTAGCGTACTCCTCGACAGTCTGACTGCCCTAAACTAAGCTCTCAAACTGCGACTCCATGGCACCAAGAGCTGTGTTAGGGAAAAACTTCTCCTTAAACAGGTTCTTGAAGGCTGCCCAAGTATGTTCCTTTGTACCGACCCTCGGGTCTATCTGGTACCAAGTTCGGGCCAGGTCCTGCATCTGACTACCTGCCGCCTCAATCTGTAGTCAAGCTGGTATCTCCGCCAGCCGAAAGATCTCCTCGATGTGCTCTATCCAGTCATCCGCATACAAAATCCCCTCTGTGCCGCGGAAGTCCCGTGGATGCATCTTCTGGAACTCCTGGATCCCTGGTGTCTTCGGCAGATATTGCTATATCTGGACTGCCTGGGGCTGCACAATGACTCTCTCCACCGTCGTCAGGGCAAGCTGATGAGCATTCTCTGTGCCTTGCTGAAAATGAGCGAACTGCTGCTGCTGGACCTCTACCATCATATGAAAGAAGGCGAACAACTGTGCTGCGTCAACCGATCCCGAAGGCGGCTACTGTTGGAAGAAATCAAGAATGACGGAGGAAGGTCTCGAAATAGGTGGAGGTGCACCCCCGAATGCGGCAGAAACTCCAACATGAGAAGGTACCATAGGAGCTGCCTGACCGGGCTAAGCCGGACGAGAGGTGGCAGACCTCTCAGTAGTATCCCTCTGGCCAGAGCGATGGGATCGTGTCTGCACCATCCAGGAGACAGATCAAACAAGAAGGCTATTACTGAGAATAAATCGATAACGTCAAAGGAGGACAGTTTATTTCAAAGGAAGACAATAAAGCAGCAAGAATTTTAGATGACGGAATCAGATAAAAGTTTTCCTAGGTGTGATTGAGTACCTTCAAAACTATATCCTATATCCTACTATAGGTTGTAGTGATACTCTAGTTCGAATACCACTATATAACTCGACCTACATGGGCCACCACTAAAAATGTTTCACGACCCGCACCCAGTGTAGGGGCACAAGAAGTGGGTACGTCCAGCCTATGCTACGGTTTCGATAGTAGAACATTGTCCTAGGTCACATACATCTAACAATTATAAGGTACCTGTATAGTATATACACTCCAAACGGAGGACAATACAGAA